>JAJQKT010000036.1:4800000-5400000 GCA_030512225.1 Rauvolfia tetraphylla | reverse complement strand
AAGGTTTCAAACTCTTTCAAATGATGTTAACAGTGCTTTCTCAAATGGGTTTATTAATAAGGAAATTTTATGTAAAACAAACTCCTGATTTCACTCAAAAATTTCCTAATTATGTTTTCAAACTTTCAAAAGCCTTATATGGATTGAAACAAGCTCCTAGTGCTTGGTATGAAAAATTGAGTGTTTTTCTTCTTTCAAAAGGATTTTCAAGAGGAAAGGTTTACGTTTTTTTTTTCATAAAAACCTCTTGTAACAATGATCTATAATTAGTCCAAATATATGGTACAATTTTTTGTGCTTCTAATACTTCACTTTGTGATGCATTTTCCAAGTTAATGCAAAGTAAATTTGAAATCAATTTTTTTCTTGGCCTACAAATCAAGCAAACCAAGGATGACACTTTCATGAATCAAGTTAAGGTACAAGCACTTCCATAAGTTTATCAACTATGCTTGAAGAGAATAAAAACATTTCATAGGAGTAGTCAACTATATTTGACAGCAAGTAGAGCCAATATTATGTTTGTTATGTGCTTATGTTCTAGATTTCATCTTGTCCTAAAGAATCTCATTTGATTGCTGTTAAACACAGTCTCTATTACCTTATTGATACTCTATGATTATGGTCTATATTTCAAATGTGTGGCAATGTTATGCGATAACACTAATGCAATAAATTTGACCATCATACTATTAAACAAACAAGGACAAAGCATATAGAGATCAAACTTCATCTCATTAGAGATCATTCTACTAAGGGTAATACTTATTTAAAGTATGTTTGCATTAATGAACAAATTAATAATATTGTTACTAAGCCATTGGCCGAAGAAAGGTTTGACCAATCTTAGAAGAAGCTTAGGGATTTTAAAATTCAATAACTAATGAGTGTATTCAAGTGTTGTAGATCCAGGTAAAGACAAAGAAGCCTAGCATGGGAAAAGGAAAGGGAAAAGCCAAAGAAAGAGAAGGAGGACCAGTAATCAATGAACCAAGGAAGGTTTATGTTCCTCAAAGCATGTCATGGCTGGATAGATTTGTCACAGTGGAGGCTACTACTGAATTTGATGATTGGATAAAAAGGAACCATAAGACAAATCCAAGCCACAAGGTGGATGTCATCAAACTATCCGAAATGGGTAATATACTCTCATTTTTAAATGATATGAGCTGGACTAGTTTGCTTGTGTTTGATGAATGCTATTACCTTCCTTAGTTTATGAAGCTTATATTAAAAAAAAAGGAGGTTGAGCAAATTGGTAATAAATCTATTCAGTGGTATTCTTCAAGAATATCACAAGTTGATTTTTGATATTGATAATGCATTGCTCAATAGAATTTGTGATGTTGAGCATGTTGGGTTTAGGCATTATTCTTCCTAGTGACATTGTTTTTTAAGTAAATTATACTCACATGAAAGGATTGAAAATGCCTGTACAAATGGTAGAAGCTCAAGACTACAAAAGAGAGAGAGAGAGAGATAAAAGTTTTTGATCCTAGTGAAAGAATTTTGCATCACATGCTTACTACATTGATTATAGAATACTTTGGGCATAAATCTTCTATTGATAATATGTATGCTGTAATTATGCTAGTCATGCATAAGAAAAGAAAATTGAATTTTGGATATATATTACTAAAGAATGTAATGAAGCAAAAAAAAAATCCTGGAAACAAAGTAAACTTGGATAAACTCTCCAATATTGGTAATGTTCTATCTCTATTTGATGATATTGATTGGAGCAATTTACTAGTAATTGATGAAGAATTTTATACTGCTATTACATATGATTTTCATGCAAATCTTAAAGAAGAGAGAATTGAACATGAGGGGGATAATGTAATTCAATAGTATTCCTCTAGAGTATATCAAGTGGATTTTGAGTTCAATGATGCCTTAGTGAACATAATTTGTGGGATAGATGATAATGAGGCAAGGTATTATTCATTGGGACAGCATTGCCTTATTCATGAATTGTTCACAAATGAAAGATTTGAAGAGGCTTTCACAAATGGTAGACAATTTAGGTCATTTAGGGAAAAGGAAATCAAAGCCTTTGATGCTAGAAGAAGCGTTATGCATCACATAATTACCACTATGCATATGGTGATTATGCTTGCCTTGCATGAGCATAGAAGACTAAACGTTGGATTCATGGCATTGAAGCATATGATTAGTGATGCGAGCAAGACTACAGATTACTGTGATGGTTTGGACGTGTCCAATAAAGAGCTAATTATACCGGTTGGGCCAATGACCAGAGCTAGGGCTAAGGCACTTCAAGAGGCCTTATTTGCCTATGTGGACCAACATTTAAAGAGGATAGAGTTAACCAAACCTGTTGGAGGAGAATTAGTTGGGCCGTAGCCCAACTTGGTCCATTTGTCTCAAATATTTAGGTCGGATGATTTTACTACTTGAAGGCTATGTAATGGACTCAAGTCCAAGAGGAAGTTATGTTTCTAAAACTTGGGCTGCCGATCTTGTTGGATTTGTTTGATGTCTTGTTTTATGTTGGGCTTACATGTATCATTAAGCCCAACCCTTTCATATCTTACCCTAGCTATAAGTAGCCTTCTTTGAGGCAATTAGGTCAGATTTTGAGTGTCATTTGAGAGGGGCTGCCGCCACCACTTTGAGAGGGTTGATTCCTCTTACTCTTGTTACTCCAAGAACTACACTTCACTTATCAATTGAGATTTCCGATTGTGGCGTGTAAGTGTTCTTCTTACTTAGTTAAATTCTTATTATCGGGATTGCTTAGAACAAGTTTCTAAGAGGTGTCGTAGGAATTTAATTATCTTGTGTGTATAAGAATTGTTTGTTTCTTCAAAAGTTGAGTCTTTATTTGTTCAAGCCAAAAATTCCATCGTCTCCATCTTTTCTTCCTCGGATTGCATGTCAATTAGTGCAAGAAAACCAGCCAACAAAGCCTTACCGTGTGGGAGACTATTAACAAGAAAGTGAGGAGGTTGAGGAAGAAGAAAATGAAGAAGAAGAGGATGAAGAGGAAATCCTTGCTGAAGAAAGGAAAACCAAAATGCGGCATGAGTTATCTAATGAGGGGGAGCAACCTTCCACAAAAGAAGACTAGTTGAAGAGGTACTCTCTATTGAAGGAAACGAAGTTGAAGGTAATAATCTCACTAGAAGTGGCACCATAGTTGCCAAGGTGTTTCAAGAGACATTGAACTACCACGTAAAGGAAATGAAGTAGATGGACAAATTCTTTGAGTCCTTTTCTCCAATGATTCTTGGCAAATTTGATGGTTTAGAAGCTAAAGTCAAGAATATAGAAGAAGACACGAGAAAGATTTCTCAAGTGGTTTTAAATGGTGCAAGTTCATATAAAGTCAAATGAAGAAGATCAAGAAGATAATATGGGTGAAGATGGCAGCAATAAGGATGATAGTAATGACAGTAAAAATTGAGATCGCTATCAATTTGTTGCTAAAGAAGAAGACAAAGATGAAGGAAAAGGCAGTAAAACACCCCAAGAAGGAGAAGAGCATAAGAATGAAGAACAAAGAGGTAAAGCCCAAGAGAACAAGCAAGAAGAAGGAGGTGAAAGAAGTTTAACAAAGTCAAATCACAAATTCATCACCAATTTCCTTTAGCCAAGAGATCAAGGGAAACATGGCCATCATAACAAACAGATTTGGAAGTGAAGACCATGAAGTGCATCCAAGACTAAGCCTTTCTATCCCTAAACTCTATTTTGTTGCTTATTTTAGTTTATGCCTTGATGCACATGTTATGCTTTAACATTGAAATTTACTTGTGCCTTTCTAGTCATTATAATGTTTTGAAGCTCAATATATGAAATCGTTGTGATATGAGCTTCTTTTGTTTCACTTTTGTTGTCCAAGTACTCTTACCCCATCTTTGATTGATGACAAAAGGGGGAGAAGAAATGTGATGACAAAATGTGTGGAATTCCTCATGCATGAAGAGAATGTGTGAATTTTTTGAAAATCCATGCATATGTCAAGGGGGAGAAAGAATGACTACAAAATGTGTTATGTGCTTGCTGTAAATGTGCTATGTGCTGATGTGTTCTAGGTTGAAATGTAAAATGAATGTGTACTGTGAAAATATTTGGCTGCATTTGAAATTTAAATTGAATATGTTATAATATGTGAGATTTTCGTTATTTTCTGAGATTTTGGAATATGGTTAAGTTGAGATTGAAATCTTGAACTTGGTTCTTGACTTGACCTATGATTTTGGATTGATTCATGAAAACAATTGAATGCATGTGTTTTGTGATTTTGCAAAGCTAAACTGAGTGTCTTTGTGGACATACATTTTTGAGTACTTCAATAGTTCTTTTAAAAGTGCAAAATCATCATTTCAAACTTATGACCAAAAGTTCGGACTTAAAGTTCGGATGCAAACCAAAAGTTCGGACGCATCCAAATCTTCTTGCCAAAAATGATTTTTCAAATTGTTTGAAAACTGTGTTAATCCTTCCTATCATATTTGAACAATCTTAGAAAGGTTTATTTTCAAATACTCTAGCCTTCATCTCACATATTTTACAGTTTGAACTTAAAATTTCAAAGTCGGATGCATGTTCTAAAATTCGGATGCATCCATATTTTGTTGCCAAAAAGTGCTCATTTGTTGTTCAAATTGATTCAAATATGTTTTAATCTCTTCTAATATGTTTGAACAACCTTAGGAAAGCTTATTTTCAAATATTACAGCATTCATTTCACTTATTTTATTGTTTGGACTTGATATGTCAGAATTCAGATGCCTAGCATCACAAGTCCAAACTTGTTGAAAAATGAGCACAATCTAAGGGGGAGTATTGTTAAGCTTTTACAACCTTAAAACCTCTCTTAGAACTTTTTCTAAATGCATAAATGCTATATCTTCTATCTTTGTTGGAAGGAAGGAGGATAATGGAGGTTGGTTGGGTCATAGGCTAATATTGAGCCTTTTGTATGTCAATGTGCTAAATTGACTATTATTCATCATTGATATTAATGCTTCCTTGTACTACATTATTTAAATCCATCACATTTTGTATCAAAGTTTGTCATCATCAAAAAGGGGGAGATTGTTAGCCCTAAGGGCAAATCATGTAGTTATGATTAGTTTTGAATAATGGCAAACATTGATGAGAACTAATGTGCTTGTATGTTTGAGTGATAGGATTGATAGATTGAGAAGCATGAAGTCTTATTGCCTTGGAGTCACAATGCAAGAACAACTCAACTATACCAAAGGTGATTGAAGATTGAAGAGTATGTTCAAGGTGATTGAAGGCATTGAAGACTTAGAGTGTAGAGTTCTTATACTAAATAGGTATTTTTCTATAAACTCTACACTTGTATATCTTGGAGTCAGTTGAATGCATGAGAGAGCACAAAACTTGTTTTTAAAATGGTTTTCAATACACTTTGTGATAACAAGTAGGTTTTTGAAATCTCAAATGATCTTAAGAAAATTTTGTATGATCAAAATATTTTTGTAATAGATTTTGGGTTTAAATGTGCCTAAATGATGTGTCCAGTCATCCAAAACGTTTTCAATGTTATTAACAATGATTTTCAAAAGATTTGGCTAAATTTGATAAGTTTGGATGCAAGTTTGGTCGTCCAAACTTTGGAAATGGTTACTGTGCATCCAGAGAAGTTCGGACACAAGTTCGGACGCATGGAGTAAAGTTCGGACGTCCAAACTTTCTCTGATAGCATGGTCATTGTTTTTCCAGAGAAGTTCGGACGCATGAGGAAAAGTTCGGACATCCGAACTTTTCCAGACAGCTTGGCACAGTAGAGTTCGGACGAGAGTTCGGACGCATGGCTTGAAGTTCAGACGTTCGAACTTCTCTGAAACTAGCCGTTACTAGCCGTTTTATAGCTGTTGCATTTGAATTTTTCACATCTATAAAAGCTATAAACTTCAGATTTTTAGTTAGTTTTGAATCCTTATGAACTCTAAACATTCCAAAGCCTTTAGAAAACATTTTAAGCTCTCTTTTGTCTTGTGCTTTCAATTGATCATTCAAGATTCCAAACACAACAAAGTGTGAAGGTGCAACATTGTGTAAACATCTACCAACAAGTAGTAACATCTATTAGCTCATTGCAAGGTTATCTTGTGACGTAAAATCCTTTTAATAAGGGTGAGCCATAGACTAGATTAATCAAGGTTGTGGTGTAAAACCCGTGTGTGGGTGAGCCTTGGATTAGATTGGTCTTTAGGTTGTCTTTAGATATAAAATCCTTGTGGAAGGGTGAACCTTGTTTGTATAATTACTAAAAGAGGTTGTGAGTGTAAAACCATTGGGTGGTGAACCTCTTATGTAATTTGTAGACTTGAGCTTATAGTAGATTGTTTGAAATCCTTGAGTGTGGACTCAAGGTAGTGGATGTAGATCTTGGAAAGATCGAACCACTATAAATCATGTGTTCATTTCCTTATAGCTTTACTCATTTACATACTTGCATTATTATTATTTGTTATTAGTTGTTGATTGATTGGTTGTGGTCTTATTGTTTGATCATCTTGTCTCAACTATCAAATCACATATAAACTTGAAGTTTGTGAATTTAAAGAAGAGCTTTTATTACGGCAAAGGATTTGCAAAAAGGGAAAAAGATTTTGATAATTAGCCTAAGACCTAATTCACCCCCACTCTTAAGTCTTACATTTATGTTTTGAGGAAATCATACATGTAAGTTTTGATGATTCTAACATCTGTTTGGATAGAAGAGATGATGATGATGTAGGTGCTTCCATGAATGATAAACAAACTCATCTTCAAGCTTCAACCTTGAAAGATCATGCTAATGAAGAAGAGATGATTAAGCAAGAATAAGATAACCAACCTAGTGTTGACCAAGAGCTACCGAAGTATCTAAAATATGCAAGAGGCCACCCTAAGAAGCAAATCATTGGTGATGTATCTCAAGATGTTAGAAGGAGACGGTACTCATTGACAACTTTGCATTTTTATCTCACAATGAGCTTAAGAATATTAATGATGCATTGTGTGATGATTTTTGGATTATTGTTATGCAAGAGGAGCTAAATCATTTCGAAAGAAACAAAGTTTGGAAACTTGTCCCAAGACCCATTGATTACTTTATTATTGGCACAAAATATTTTTTAGAAATAAATTGAATAAATCAGGGGAAGTTGTAAGAAATAAATCTAGATTTTTCACCCAAGGATTCAATCAAGAAGAGGGAATTGATTGTGATGAAACCTTTGCTCCAAATGCTAGATTTGAGTCCATAAGAATGCTTTTGACTTTTACTTGCTTTAAAGGTTTTAAGTTATTACAAATGAATGTCAAAAATGCTTTTCTAAATGGTTTTATTGAGAAAGAGGTTTATGTTACACTTTGTGAGGAAGTTGCCAAGTTGATGCAAAGTGAGTTCGAAATAAGCATAATGGGAGAACTCAACTTCTTTCTTGGATTACAAATCAAGCAAACGAAGGATGACACTTTTATAAATCAATCCAAGTATACCAAAGAGCCTGTGAAGAAGATTTGGAATGGACCAAGAAAAAGGTATAAGCACTTTAATGAGTTCATCAACCAAACTTGATAAATATAAAAATGGTAAAAATATTGATGAAAAGATATATAGAGATATGATTGGTAGTTTACTTTATCTTACCATAAGTACATCGGATATTATGTTTACCATATGGTTGTATGCTAGATTTTAATACTGTTCAAAAGAGTCCTATTTGATTCCCTATGAAAGAGTATTCTTCATTATCTCATTAACACATTTGATTATGGACTTTGGTTACAAAATCATCTTCTTTCAATCTTGTTGCTTATACGGATACGACTTTGCTGGACACAAAGTCAAGCATAAAAGTACTAGTGGTTATTGTCAATTTCTTGGTAATTGTTTTGTCTCTCAGTATAACAAGTAACAAGCTTGTGTGTCATTATCTACCACCAAAGCCGAATATATCACCGCTGGTTTTTGTTATGCTCAAGTTGCGTGGAAGAAGCACGCTTTACTTGATATGGGTTAGACTTCAAAGGTGTACTCATTTTATGTGATTACACTAATGCTGTAAATTTGACCATAAATTCGATTCAACACTCTAGGACTAAGCATATAGAGACCAAACCTCATTTCATTCGTAATCATGTAGCTAAAAATGATATATACTTGGACTATGTGAATAGAAAGGATCAAAGTGCTAATATATTTATCAAGCTTTTGGCCGAGGAAAGGTTGTATTACCTAAGAAAACTCTTGGGATTTTTCAAAATTCAATTACTAATGTGTATGTTGAAGTATGGTAAAAACAGAGAATATTCAAATGCATAATTCGGATGCATGAAGTGAAATTCAAACGTCTAAACTTTCTTTAGAAAATTCTGGATAGAAAGATTTGGACGCATATTCGGACGCATAACAAAAAATTCGGTAGTCCGAACTGTGCGGTTGCAGCGGTTTTAAATGAAATCAAACAATCATTTCTCACATTTCTAACTTCCAAACTCTCTCTTCTCACAAGACCCACCTTACCCACACTCGTCCAAACGCAAATTCATCCATTATTTCACCATTATTTCTTGAAAATCATTTGATTCTCTTGATCTCCACTAGTTATTGTCATCAAAATTTATCCTTCTCAAGAAAACCTTATTATCAATGAACCAAGGTGAGTTCGCATTCCACAATCCAATCTTAGGGTAGACAGATTCATCTCTACAAGAACTACAGTTGAATTCGAGGAATGGAGCAAGAAGAGTGGGAAAATTATTCCTGGCCACAGAGTAGATGTGGATAAACTCTCCAATATGGGTAATGTGCTATCTCTCTTTGATGAAATTGGTTGGAGTAGTTTATGTTGCGGAATTGGTGTGGTAATGGATAAATATTTAGTTTGGGTAGTTGATGATAAAATGAGAAGTAAAATAATAAATGGAAGAGACACAAGATTTACGTGGAAACCCTCCAATGTAGAGGGAAAAATCACGGGGCGAGAGTGGAGTAAATGCACTATAAAAAATATGGAGAAGATACAAATAGTTTTACACCCACACAAAAAATACACTCAAGATTAACACCTCACTACACTCAATAAATATGATAAGAGTGTGTATATATATGAAGAGGTAGTATATGAAGAGAGAGGATAGTTTAGGGAGATACTCTTGGAGGATTTCTCTCCTAGATGAATTCCTCTCTTTTGGATGTCTTCTTTGCTCCAAGCAAGATTGCCTTATATAGAGATGTATCACCGTGTGAACAAACTTAAAGTCTTCCTACCATTGTTGAAAATGTGTTAAGTTAGCTCACCAAACATAGCCAACCAACATTGTGCCATCTTAGTCCAAGTTAGGTCACCAAACATAGCTAACCAATATTGAATTTCCTTAGCCACCCACAGACTAAGATAAACCATAAAAAACATATGGGTAACCAATACAGACTTGAAGTGTGAATCTTAGAATTCTAAGGCAATTTTAACAATCTCCACCTTGACTTAAATTCTAAGATGATCTCCATATAAAATGATGTGCATATTCCTCTTTTGCCATGCCCTAAAGGGCCTTTAGAATTGTTGAACACCAATCAAGTCCAAGCAATGCTTGAATTTGATATTTGGAACTGGTTTGGTGAGCATATCCGCAGGATTATGAGCTGTAGCAATTTTCTTCACAATGATCTTCCCATTTGCTACAACATCCCGAATAAAATATTGCCTCACATCAATGTGCTTGGTCCTTTCATGATACATCTGATTTTTGGTTAAATGAATAGCACTTTGACTATCACAAAACACAGTAACAACATCCTGTGTTAAACCAAGATCAGTAACCAAGCCTCTTAACCAGATTGCTTCTTTGATGCCTCCAGTGATTGCAATATATTCTGCCTCCGTCATTGATAGGGCCACAATAAACTGTAGGCTAGCTTTCCAGCTAATTGCAGAATTGCATAAAGAAAATACATAACCTGACAAAGACCTTCTCTTATCAAGATCACCTGCATAATCAGAGTCAACATATCCAACAACAATATTCGGTGTCACCTTATTCCTGTCAAAAACCAATCCAGTTTCCGCAGAACCTTTCAAGTACCGAAATATCCATTTAACTGCTTGCCAATGTTCTTTACCTGGATTACTCATGTACCTGCTCACAACACTAACTGCCTGTGCAAGATCAGGTCTAGTGCATACCATAGCATACATAAGACTACCAACTGCACTATGACATTTGCTCTTTCTCTTCATTAGACTGAGGGCAAGAATCAGATGATAATTTAAAATGAGCTACAAGAGGAGTACTCACAGGTTTTGAGTTATTCATGTTGAATCTCTCAAGAACTTTCTCAATGTAATTTCTTTGAGATAAATATAATTTTCCAACTGATCTGTCTCTATGAATCTCCATACCAAGAATTTTCTTTGTAGCACCAAGATCTTTCATCTCAAATTCACTGCTCAATTGATCTTTCAATTCTTTGATTAGTGACTTATCACGAGCAGCAATTAGCATGTCATCAACATATAACAATAAGTAGACAAAAGATCCATCTGAAAACTTCTTGTGATAAACACAATTATCATACTGACTATGACAATACCCATGTTCAACCATAAAGGAATCAAACCTTTTATACCATTGTCTTGGAGACTGTTTTAGTCCATAAAGAGACTTCTTCAAGTGACAGACATAGTCTTCTTTTCCAGGAATAATAAATCCTTCTGGTTGTTGCATATAAATCTGTTCCTCGAGCTCTCCATGTAAGAAAGCGGTCTTGACATCAAGTTGTTCTAATTCAAGATCCTGCAAGGCAACAAGGGCAAGAAGTACACGTATAGAAGTGTGATGAACAACAGGAGAAAACACTTCATTAAAGTCTACACCATATTTTTGAGTGTAGCTTTTAGCAACTAAACGTGCTTTATATCTTGCATCTTCAACTTCGGGGTTGCCTTCTTTCTTCTTATAGACCCATTTACACAACTCTTTGGCTTTTTGGCAATTTCACCAACTGCCAAGTATCATTCTTGTGTAGAGATTCAATTTCTTCTTGCATCGCAACCTGCCACTCAGAAGAATTAGGACACAAGATTGCTTCAGAGTATGTGTGAGGTTCTCCACCTTCAATTGTATCCTCTGCAACTGCAAGAGCATAAGCAACTAAATTTTCTCCATTATATCTTTCAGGCCGTTTGATTTCTCTTCTGGGTCTATTTTTGGCAATAGAATAATTTTTACAACGATCTGGTTCAATGGAATCCTGAACCTCCGATGTGATTGGAGATGAGAAAATATTCTCTTCACTAAGAGTTGGTATTTCAAACTCAAGCTCCACCTTCTCATTGGTATTCTTTGAATCACCTATGTCGAAAAAACTGACAATTTCTTTTCCAGGGAGAATTAGCGCATTTTCATTGGAAGTAACATCCCTACTGATAATTACTTTCTTAAGTTCTAAACACCACAAGTGATACCCTTTCACACCAGATGCATAACCCATAAATATGCATTTTCGAGCTCTAGGCTCTGATTTTCCCTGGTTTACATGTGCATATGCAAGACATCCAAAAATTTTCAAATTTGAATAATCAACAGGATTACCTGACCAAACTTCCTCTGGAATCTTGAAGTCGAGTGATGTGTGTGGGGAACGATTAACCAAATAACATGCGGTAAATGCAGCTTCAGACCAAAATTCTTTAGGCAAGGTAGCGTTAGAGAGCATACAACGAACTCTCTCCATCAATGTCCTGTTCATCCGTTCTGCAACACCATTTTGTTGAGGAGTACTGACAACTTTGCGGTGTCTCATAATTCCTTCATTTTCGCAGAACGTGTTGAAATCACCTCCACAAAATTCTAGACCATTATCGGTCCTGAGTCGCTTGACCTTCTTCCCTGTCTGGTTTTCTATCAAAATCTTCCATTTCTTAAAAGTGGAAAAAACTTCATCTTTGTGCTTTAAAAAATAAGCCTAGACTTTACGAGAAAAATCATCAATAATGGTCAGCATGTAACGATGTCCTCCTTTTGAAGGAATACGTGAGGGTCCCCAAAGATCTGAGTGAATATAGTCAAGAGTACCTTTGGTTCTATGAATTCTGGTACCAAAACTTAATCTTTTTTTTGCTTATCGAGAATGCAATGTTCACAGAACTCCAACTTACCGGTATTCTGACTACACAAAAGACCTCTCTTGCTCAGGATGGTCATTCTTTTTTCACTCATATGGCCAAGATGCATATGCCATATGTTTGTGACGTCTGAATCTGACATAGTTGATGATACAGCTGTGGAACCTGTAACAGTAGATCCTTGCAACACATACAAAGTCCCAAATCTGTTAGCTTTCATTAAAATAAGAACACCTTTAGAAACCTTTAGAACTCCACCTTCAGCTGTATATTTACACCCAAGGGACTCCAGGGTGCCAAGAGAGATATAAGGTTTCGTTTCAAATCAGGAACATGTCTAACACCGGTTAAAGTTCTAATCATGCCATCATGTATTTTAATTCTAATTGTTCCTTTTCCAACAGCTTTACACTGAGCATTATTCCACATTAAGACAACACTACAATCAACTTATTCATAAGTGGTAAACCAATCTTTATGAGGACACATGTGATAGGAAAAACTAGAATCTAGAATCCATTCCATTTTAGATCTAGTTCCAAAATCAGTAACAGACAAAACTTCACCTTCAGACTCTTTTTGAGCAATACTTGCTTCAGCTGAATTTTCTAAATTCTTTTGATTATTGTTTTCGCCTCTTTGCTGCTTATTCTTCAACTTAAAGCATTCTGAAATTACATTTCCCTTTTTCTTGCAATAGAGACAAAATTTCTTATTATCTCAGCCTCTAGACTTTGATCTGGATTTACTTTTACTACTAGTACCATGATCCATAGTTCTTCCTCTAGCAATTAACCCTTCAGCTTCATCCTTTGAATTATTCTCATAGTCATATTTTTCTTTAGACAAGAGATTTTGTTTGACATCATCAAATGTTAGGGTCTCATTACTACCGTATAACATAATATCCTTAAAGTTACGGTATGACCGGGAGAGTGAGCATACTAACAAAACAGCTTTATCTTCATCACCGATTTCAACATCCAAATTTTCCAAATCAACTACAATGGAATTAAACTCATCAAGGTGAGTTTGAATGGGTGTACCTTCGACCATCTTAATAGTAAAGAGGCGCTCCTTGAGACGAATCTTGTTGGCAAGATTTTTCATCATATACAATGACTCCAACTTAAGCCCTATTGTTGTATCCTCCTTGATAACCTCTCGCAGAACTTCTTTGGATAAATAAAGTTGGATCGCTGACAAGGCTTTTTCATCCAACTCTTCCCAATCTTCATCCGACATGGTGTTCCGCTTTTTCGTTTTTCCCGTAAGGGCCTTTTTCAACCGATGCTGGGTGAGAATGGCCATCATCTGAACTCTCCAAATGCCAAAACTAATTTTTCCATCAAACTTCTCAACATCAAATTTCATGATAGAAGCCATGTTGTGAAACCCAAATAAATATTACAACGCTCTGATACTAGTTTGTTGCGGAATTGGCGTGGTAATGGATAAATATTTAGTTTGGGTAGTTGATGATAAAATGAGAAGTAAAATAATAAATGGAAGAGACACAAGATTTACGTGGAAACCCTCCAATGTAGAGGGAAAAACCACGGGGCGAGAGAGGAGTAAATGCACTATGAAAAATATGGAGAAGATACAAATGGTTTTACACCCACACAAAAAATACACTCAAGATTAACACCTCACTACACTCAATAAATATGACAAGAGTGTGTATATATATGAAGAGGTAGTATATGAAGAGAGAGGATAGTTTAGGGAGATGCTCTTGGAGGATTTCTCTCTTGGATGAATTCCTCTCTTTTGGATGTCTTCTTTGCTCCAAGCAAGATTGCCTTATATAGAGATGTATCACCGTGTGAACAAACTTCAAGTCTTCCTACCGTTGTTGAAAATGTGTTAAGTTAGCTCACCAAACATAGCCAACCAACATTGTGCCATCTTAGTCCAAGTTAGGTCACCAAACATAGCTAACCAATATTGAATTTTCTTAGCCACCCAAAGACTAAGATAAACCATAAAAAACATGTGGCCAACCAATATAGACTTGAAGTGTGAATCTTAGAATTCTAATGAAATTTTAATAGTTTACTTGGTGTGAATGAAGATTATTATCCTACTCTTGTCTATGAATTTTATGCTAATCTTAAAGAAGAAAGGGTTGAGCATGTTGGGGATGGCATTATTCAACAATATTCATCTAGAGTATCTCAAGTGGACTTTGAGTTTAATGGTGCTCTAGTTAATCGTATTTGTGGTGTTGATGACATTGGTGCTAGATATTATTATTTGGGTCAACATTACTTTATTCATAAATTGTTCATCAATGAAAGATTTGAAGAGGCTTTCAAAAATGGTAGAAGATTTAGGTCCATTAGGGAAAGAGAAATTAAAGCCTTTGATGCTAGAGGAAGGGTTATGCATCACATGATTACCACCATGATCATCCCTAATTTTGGACATAAATCATTGGTTGGTAATATGCATATGGTGATTATGCTTGCCTTGCATGAGCATAGAAGACTAAACTTTGGATTCATGGCATTAAGGCATATGATTAGTGAAAGAAAAACAGCCAACAAAGCGTTACCTTATGGGAGATTATTAACAAGGATCTTTAAGCACTTCAATGTTCAATTTCCTACAAGAGAAAATCCAAAGAACAGTGGGGAATTTTATACCAATGAATCTCTCAAGAGAATGCAGTTAACACTTGATGAGGATGGTATATGGAGAACAAAAAGAGAAACAACTCTAAGAGGTGTGAGGGGTAGAAACAAGTGGTGATAAAAAAGATGGGGAAGAAGTGGAAGAAAAAGAAGAGGATGAGGAGGAGACTTTGGCTAGAGAAATAAAAAGCAAGAAAAGACATGATTCATCAAGCGAGAGGGAGCAACCTCACACCAAAAGAAGACTATTTGAAGAACAACCCACTTCTAAATCTCACGAAAACCTTGGAAATTTGCCTAGTAAGGAGGAAATTACTAGAGGTGACACTATAGTAGCCAAGGTGTTTCAAGAGGCTTTCAACAACTATGTGAAAGAGATGGAGAAAATGTATAAGTTCTTTGAATCTTTCGCTCCCATGCTACTGAGCAAGTTGGATAGCTTGGTCACTAGAGTTAAGAAGATTGAAGAATTATTGATGAGAACTGCACAAATTGGTGAAGAACCCTCTAGGCCTCAAGCTAAGGATGACAATGATGATAAAGGAGATGAGAAAGGCAAGAAAAAGAAAGAGGATGAAGATGATGACAGTGGTAATGAAGATGATAATGGGGATGATGATCAAGGAAGTAACAATGAATTTGTGGCAAGACAAGAAGAAAGAAATGAAGATATACAAGAGGAGCCACAAGAAAGATAAAGCCAAGAAGGGACATTAATAGAGAGAGCCGAAATCACCTCACCATTTACTATCTCTTTTAGAAAATGAAGAGTCAAGCATGTGATCAAAAAGAAGGGTACAAGGAGATCCTCCCGTTTGACTACTATTCCTAAGCCAAACTACACTGGCAAAGAGAAAGCAAGTGAGGAGCCACTTCACATCGAGCTCAATGGAGACATGGCAATCACTACCAACAAATATGGAGTGAAGACGATGACCAAAACAAAAGACATTTCTTTAATCCTATCTCTCTTTATCGTTTTATTTACTTAGATGTGCTTAGTATGACTTATGTGCTTCGCAACTATTTTTATTTCTAGCATGGTTTGTGAAGCTCAATGATGAGACATTAACGTTGAGAGGTTAATGATACTTTGATCACCCCAAGTTTAATTGATGCTAGAAAGAGGAAAAGAAGTTGACTTACAAGAATATGCTAAACTGTTGCTTATTGTTGTTGTTGGCCCTAGTTGAATGTGCTTAACTATTAGTCTCATTTTCATTAACCCCATCTTTGAGTGATGATAAAAAATGAAGAAAGAATGATGACTGCAAAATGTAATGTGTTGTGTGCTATGTGTTGTAATGTGTTGTAATGTGTTATGTGCTGGAAAATGAGTGTGTTATGTGAAAATATTTGGCTGCATTTGGAATTTAAATTGAATATGTTATAATATGTGAGATCTGGTTTGTTTTCTGAGATTTTGGAATTTGGTTAAGTTGAGATTGAAATCTTGATCTTGGTTCTTGACTTGACCTATGATTTTGAATTACTTCATAAAAACAATTGAATGCATGAGTTTTGTGGTTTTTCAAAGCTAAACTGAGTGCCATTATGGACACACATATTTGAGTACTTCTGTAGTTCATTTGAAAATACAAAATCATCTTTTTAAACTTGTTGCCAAAAATTCAAACTTGAAATTCGGATGCAGACCAAAAGTTCGGATGCATCCAAACTTATGTTTTTCTATTGTTCAAATTATTTGAAAACTATCTTAATCCTTCATATCATATTTGAACAACCTTAGCTCACATATTCTACAGTTAGGACTTGAAATCTTAAAATTCGGATGCATCCATAGTGTGTTACCAAAAAGTGCTCTTTTGTTGTTTAAAGTGATCCAAATCTTTTTCAGTCGTCTCTGATATTTTTCTAGAAAAGTTCGGACGTAGATGGTCAAGTTTGGTCATTCGAATGTGAACAGCAACAGTGAACAGTACTGTTTTTTGTGAATAGTACTTTCAGAAAAAAATTCAGATGCAAGTTCAGACACGGAGGATCAAGTTCGAACGTCTGAACTCCTCAGAAACTAGGCGTTACTAGCCGTTTTATTAACGTTGAAATTGAATCTCAAAGTCTATAAAACCCATAAACTCCAGATTTTTGAAAGAACTTTTGAACTTTAAAATCCTTCAAGCTCTCACTTGTTTTACATCAAAATTATTTGAAAAGCTCTCAAATTGCCTTGTGCTCAAAAGTTAAAATTCAAGATTCCAAAGGCAAGAGGTGAAGTGGTGCTAACTTGTGTATTCATCCACCAAGAAGTGTTGGTAACATCAAAACTATATCTTTATATTCTTGTAGTGATTGATTCAAGGTTGTCTAGAGACATAAAACCCTTGTGGAGGGTGAGCCATTGCCTAGATTAATCAAGGTTGTTGCGTAAAACCCTTTGGTGAGGGTGAGCCTTTGATTAGATTGGTCTAGGTTGTCTTGTGACATAAAACCCTTTGTGATAAGGGTGAACCTTGTTTGTTAGATTGAAAAGAGGTTGTTATGTTAAAACTCATTTAAGGGTGAGCCTCTTGTTTAATTGCTTGACTTGAGTATTTAGTAGATTGGTTGAAATCCTTGAGTGTGGACTCAAGGTAGTGGATGTAGATCTTAAAGAGATCGAACCACTATAAATTGCTTGTGTTCTTTGCTCTTCCTTGTGTATTGTTTTATCATTGTGTTCATTGCATTTTCATTGAATCAATCGAATATAATCTTTCAAAATCAAGTTCATAAAAAGGAAATATTTTTCAAAAATTAGCCAAAGACTTAATTCACCCCCCTCTTAGGTCTTTCAAATCTTTTATCTCTATCTCTCCTAGTTGCCCATAAACTATTGGTAAAAGTGAGAGTACTTTCTTGAGTCAATGAGAGTACAAACATTGTCTAGACATGTCAAACCAATATGAAAGGAAATTTCTAGCAAAATAATTTCTAAGAAATCTACAAGATAATGACTAACATTTCAACAATTAAAAATCCCAGTTTAGCGATGTTCAACACTTTATAGGTAACTACATAGAATTCAAGCGAATTGACAAAACAAAAGTATTTTTCATGATAGATGCAAGAGTGATATACAAGAGCAAAGATGTAAAATATGTACAGATGCACAAAATGAGTGAGTTTAGAGATGATCAACCTTAAGACTCAATAAAATAAGGAAATCATCAATCCTTAAGATCATCAAAACAAGTTCCATGTGAATTTTGCAAAAAGGCTCATTACTCAAAGGTTTTGTGAAAATATTAGCAAGTTGTTTGTTAGTAGGCATAAAAATTAGATTGATAGTTCTAGACTCAACATGTTTTCTAATGAAATGATGCCTAATCTCAATGAGCTTAGTTTTGAATGTTGCACATGATTTTTTATGAGGTTAATAGCACTTGTATTATCACATAGATTTGAAATGTTATTGTACCTCAAGCCAAAATCCTGAAGTTGATACTTGATCCACAAAATCTGAGCTATACAGCTTCCAAATGAGATGTATTTCACCTTAGCGGTTGATAAGCTAACTGCAGTTTGCTTCTTGTTGTGCCTTCGAATGATGCATGACCTAAGAATTGAGAAGTTCCTAATGTGCTCTTCTTATCAACTTTACTTCCTACAAAATTAGCATCACTATATCCCGCTGAGTCAAATGATGTGTCTTTAGGATACCACCAGCTAAATTCTTTCCCACAAGATATCTCAAAACTCAAACTCTCTTAACAGCAACCAAGTATGATTCTTTAGGATTAGCTTGAAAAAATGAGCAAAAAGACACATATTAAAATTAATATTAGGCCTACTTGTTATAAGATAGAGTAGTGAGTCAATCATACCTATGTATAATTTGTTGTTCAAACTCTTACATTTCTTATCCTTATCTAGCTTGATTGTTTTCAGCTCATGGGAATCTTACTTGGCTTTGCATTTTTCTTTTGAAATTTCTTCAACAGCTCCTTTGTGTATTTAGCTTGATTGATAGCTATCCTATATTTGAGCTACTTTATTTGTAATCCAAGGAAGAAATTCAATTTTTCCTAAACCAAGCTAGCAAACTCTTTGCACAAGTGTTCATCAATGGCTCCAAAAATTATGTAATCCATATATACTTGGACAATGAGAATTTCTTTAGAATCACTTTTACTAAACAAGGTTTTCTCCACCTTTCCTCTTGAAAAATCATTTTCAATTGAAAACTTGCCAAGTCTTTGATGCCAAGCTCAAGGAGCTTGTTTCAGAGCATACAAAGCATTATTTAGCTTGAAAACTTGTTTGTATTTTTCAAAACTCTCAAAACCAAGTGGCTGCTCAACATAAACTTCTTCTTTTAGAAAGTCATTTAAAAATGTACTTTTAACATCCATTTAGTAGAGCAAGTAGTTTTTGAAACATGCATATGCACACAATACGCTAATTACTTCTAGCCTAGGAATAGGAGCAAAAGTTTCATCGGAATCTATACCTTCCTCTTGTTTGTATCCTTGAGTAATAACCTTACTTTATTTTTGAGAACATTTCCATTTTCATCAAACTTGTTTCTGAACACACATTCTATGCCTATGATAGACTGATTTTTGGACCTTGGAACTAACTTCCAAAAATTGTTCTATTCAAACTAATTTAGCTCTTCCTACATGTCCAACATCCAGCTTTCATCCTCTTGCACCAACCATGAATACTCTGTAGACTATTAAACATTTGAGCTACAAGAGACTAGCTTTGAAACTAATTGTAGATCCCAAACAATGTCCAAGAGAGGGATGAATTGGACTTTATAAAAAATTGATCTATTTAAAGGGGAATTAAAAAAGCAAAAGTGAAGTACAATTATTTGGCTAGTTAAAAAAAAGGTTAAAGTCTAGTTTGAGTATCAAGTTATTTTCTCAACTTGAAATAAACATAGAGTGATATTAGCTTGAGATATTTTATGGGAGCTCTACTGGAATCAATGTGCAGCTTTCCATTATTTTGGAGGATGCACGGATGCAAATAGCTAGGCTAATCATTGTAGTACAAAAATAGCTTCAAAAATATGTCAAGGTAAATATTCCCAACAGTCAGTTTGAAAAGAGTTTCTTAGATATCGTATGAATGACAGTTTCAACATGTTTTTCTATTGTGCGGAGTGTATGCTTTGAATTTAATCATTCTTGCACAAAATGTATTTAGTATATAGAAAGTAAATGAAAGTAAAACAACCAAACTACCAAAGCAAAGTATGAAAATGACATTTAGGATTTTTATAGTGGTTTGGCAACATGCCTATATCCACTCATTGAGAATCCCATCTCAAGTATTTTCACAACAGTCTCTTTAACAGTAGAGATCAAACCATACAAATCTAAGTAACTTACACCCAAGATACTCTTAAGCTGTACACACCAGCTTTACAAATAGATCTAGTAAATATATAACCACTAGTTTTTAATAGACCTAGCATCTATTTTCTACCCAAGAACTTCCTTGGCCTTGATTGCACAAGTTTTACAATTGATACTTGTGAACTTGAAAATATGAAGATGAAAGGATTGAAACTTTCACTTGCTTCCAATATTAGCTCAAACTTTGCACATTTTCTTCTTTTTTGCCTGGATGTGTTTCAATCACTATTTTTAACTTTTTGCTCTCAACTTTTGATGAAGAACTCTCAACTCTTTTGATAAATACTCATCTTTTAGGAAGTTTTTGTGTTGAATATTTCATATATCAAGGATATACAAAGCCTATGAATAGATGAGGGATGGCATGAAAAGATGTATCTTTCATCAACTTGAAGTCCCAAGAAAAATATGTCTTTGTTTCTTTTGTAAATTGTCACTTTTTACAAAAATAAAGTCTTTATTTTGTCAAAGCCTATATGAAAAGTAGCCTTTCCTTCTTGTCAAATTCTTCTTTTTACAAGACCAAAGTCTCCAACCGTCATTGTGCATGTTAAAGTGTAGAAATCCTTTGCGTAAATCTCTTTTTCACAAGACCAAGCTTCCAATTGGTCATTCCCCATGAAAATGTCTAGAAATATTTTGGGTAATTCTCCTTTTTACAAGTTCAAGAAAAAGGCATATCTTGTTTGACTTGGGACAAAAAGTTTTCTTTCATGAAATAGTTACACAAATGCTTTTGGTGTTCCAAAACTTTGAAGAAACTATTGAATGAACTTTTCAAATATATATATATATATATATATATATATATATATATATATATATATATATTTATGTATGTATGTATATGTATGTATGTATGAAAAGAAATTTTTCATTAAGATAAGACACATAAAGTTCACATTATCTCTCATACTATTCTTAAAGGATGTATTTAAGGCTTAATTAAAAACGAAAAAAAATCTAATTGATTTTTTATCTACAAATAACCTTGAATCAAAATTTCAAGGATCACCCTTACCTAAAGGATTTTATGTTTACAAGACAACCTTGTAATGAGCTAGTAGAAAAACAGAATTAAATGAAGAATGGATGAGATGTTACCATTTCTTGGTAGATGGTTACACAATATATCACCACTTCACTTTGTTGTCTTTGGAATCTTGAATGATCACTTGTAAGCACAAGACAAAAGAGAGCTTTGATGTTTGCTAAATATTTTAGAATGTTAGGATTTCTCAAGGATTAAAAACTCACAAAAATTCTTGAGTTTTTGGCTTTTATAGATTTCAGAAATAAGTTTTAACAGTCATAAAATGGCTAGTAACAACTAGTTTCAGAAGAATTCGGACGACCGAATTTTTCTTGTGCGTTCGAACTGTCATTCGAACTTTACTGTTTCATGCTGTCTGGAAAAATTCGAACGAACGAATTTTGGCCAGTGCATCCGAACTTGCGTCCGAATTTCTCTGGAAAAACAGTAACCATGCTGGCAGGAAAAATTCAGACGACCGAATTTTTTTCCTTGCATCCGAACTTGCGTCCGAATTTCTCTGGAAGCACATTTATCAATTTTCAAAGTTTGGACGTCCGAACTTGCGTCCGAACTGTCCAAACTTTGTGAAATCATTGAAATTCAATCTCAATAAGTTTGAAAAATATTTTGTATGAATAGATAAGTCATTTAGACACTTTTAAAATCTAAAGCCGTTATCAAAACTCTTTGATCATACAAAGTTTACTCAAAATCATTTATGACTCAAAAACACACATACTGATCAAAAATTCATTCAAAGCCATTTAAGATTCAAAAACAAGTTTTGTGCTCTCTTATGCATTCAACAGATTCCAAGACATACAAGTGTAGGGTTTACAAAAGATATACCTATTAAGCACATGTAACCTACATTTCATGTCTTCAAACTCTTCAATCAACTTGAACAAACTCTTCAATCTTCAATCACTTTGACATATTGGAGTTGTTCTTGCATTTTGGTTTCAAGGCAATGAGACTTCATACTTCTTAATCCAACAATCCTGTCACACAAATAACATAAAGATTAGTCCTCATCAATGTTTGTCATTAATCAAAACTTAATCAAAAACCTCATGATTTGCCGTTAGGGCTAACACTAATTTTGAACCTTTCATTTGGATGACTTGATCATAATCAATTCTTCAAGACTTATTCTAAAACCACTTAGCAGATTTCATTAGATTAATTAAATATATTTTGTTAGTCATCAAAATTGAGAGGTTGTAATCTTGGGTCAACAGTATTGTTACGTATAGTATTAATATATCTTTTACTATAGTATTTAATATATCATATAGTAATGTTATAATATTGTAATATAATATTTAGTCTTTAGCATAGTATATATTATAATAGAATATATATTTACTTTAATATATAGTATTGGAATACAGTTTGGTATATAATACTATAGTGTTAGCCCTAAGGGAAAATTTAGTAATTTTGATTAATGACAAACATTGATGAAGTCTAATTCATATGCTAATTTTGTGATAAGATTATTTTTTGGATTGAGAAGTAAATGGTCTCATTGCCTTGTAGCTACAATACTAGGGATAACTCAAATGAGCTCAAGTGATTGAAGAATATAGAGTTTGTTCAAGAAGATTGAAGGCTTTGAAGACACTCTAGTGTAGGTTTGTCTTTGCTTAATAGGTATTTCTTGTAAACTCTACACTTCTTGCATTTGGAATCTTTGGAATACATGTGTTAGCACAAAAATTTTCTTCAAATTGATTTTGAGCTTTTAAATTTTTTGACTAATCTTGAAAACCCAATTTTTTGATAAACGGCTTAGTACTTAAGAGTTCTTAAATGACATATCCTTGAGTTTAAAATGTTTTCAAACTTATTGAGGATCAATTCCAAAGGATTGATAGAGTTTGGAAAAGTTCAACTTCAATTCCGATATCTAAATTGTTTCTTGGCTATTGAATTTCAAAGAAATTAGGATGACTAATTCAGACACAGAGGTCCAAATTTGGTTGACCAAATTTGGTTGACCAAATTTATTCTGCCAGTCTAGTGCACATTAAGTTCAGATGACCAGTTCGGTTATAGAAGTCCAAATTCAATCGACTGAATTGCACTATTACCAGCTAATATTTGAACATTATAATTGAATTTTGAACCTTATAAAAGCCATAAACTTTATATTTTTCACAACTTTTGAATACTTTGAGATGCTTTTTCTTCTAACATTTCTGGAACATCAAAAGTGTTTTTTTGTATTGTGCTACATACTACTATTCAATTTCCAATGACAAAAAAAGTTAAATGGTGCTAACATTTGTCATTATCCACTAAGTTGTTGGTAATCTCTTTCTTTATTCACTCATTTATTTGTTTAATCAAGGTCATCTTGAACATAAAAAATCCTTTTAGATAGGGTGAGCCTTGATTCGTATATTGAGAAGAGGTTGTGGAGTAAAACCCTCGTTGGGTGAACCTCTTGTGTATTTGAATTAAATATTCTTATAGTTGAGTTGGTTGAAATCCTCGAGTGTGGGCTCAAGTTAGTAGATGTAGATCTTGAAGAGATTGAACCATTATAAATCTAGTGTGTTCATCATGCTTCTTGCTTTTATATTCAATCCCTTTTGTCAAGTTGTTAGCATTTATAGTTATTGCTGCTCTAAAAGTGCTTTAATCTTTCCTCATCTACTTTTCAAGGACTCATAAATATTTGAAGTTAGTCTTCTCTTAATCAAAGTTTTAAAAAGAGAGAAAAGATTTTGAAAATTAGCCAAAGATCTAATTCACTCCCTGTTAAGATCGTATAGTTAATATTTTAAACCTACCTTATTTCGAAAGATCATCTACAAATAGACCTCCTTTGTTTGATGAAACAAATTATATGTTTTGGAAATCTATACATAATTAAGACATACATTTGCTCTATTAACTTTGATTTGTGAAAGATTATTAAGAAGGGTCCTTACGTCCCAATGAGGTTGAAAGCCGATTGAGTCACAGGGGACGAAAGCTGAATAATATGATTGAAATACCTAAGAGGGGGGTGAATTAGGTATTTGGCTAATTTTCACAAATTAAAACTTTATAGATGAGCAGACCTATTTCAGATTAAGTGAATGAGAATAAACCACAGTTTATGACAAAGCAGTATAAGAAATGTAAACAAATAAACACAAACAATTTATAGTGGTTCGATCCTCAAGATCTACCTCCACTACCTTAAGCATACACTTAAGGATTTCAATAACTCTACTATGTGCTCAAGTTCACAGATTACAGGAGAGGTTCACCACACTTTGGTTTTACACATACAACCTCTACTTGTAATTTTTACAAACAAGGCTCACCAACCTATGGTTTTATATCTCAAACAACCTTGAATCACAACTTCAAGGATCACCCTTATCTAAAGGGTTTTATGTTATCAAGATAACCTTGCTAGAGCTAGTAGAACAATACAATTGATTAAGTAAAGAAGAGTGTGTAGATGTTACCACTGGTTGGTAGAATTTACACAAAATTGCACCTTCACACTTTGATGTCTTTGGAATGATCAATTTAATGCACAAGATGTAAGAGAGCTTGAGAAATGTTTGTAATTGACTTTTTGTAAGCTTAGAATATTCAAATTGTAAGTTATTGTAAAAGATTGCACGTTTATAGCTTTTATAGAATTTGAAAATCAGTTGAAACAAATTTATAAAAGCGGCTAGTTAACTGACTACTTTTCGGAAATTTGGACGACCGAATTTCAGCGTCCCGAATTTTTCGGACGACCGAATTCTTCCTCGTCGCGTCCGAATCTTCTTCCGAATTTCTCTGGGAAGAACGAGTAACCATGTCTGAAGACCAAAATTCGGACGACCGAATTTTTTCTTCATGCGTCCGAATCTTCTTCCGAATTTCTCCCGGAAGAACAGTAGCAAACTTTGCTACCAAATTCGGACGACCGAATTTTATGGAATTGTGTTCAAACTTTGTAAAATCATTTGAAATCAATCTTCCAAGTATTTGAAATACATTTGATATATATAGATAACTTATTTAGACAAACATAAGTTTGAAAACCAAAATCAAACTCATTTGATCATATAAAGTTAACTTAAAAACTTTTAGGACACAAAACCACATTTACTAAGAATTCATTCAAAAAAACTTTTTAAACTTAAGAAACCAATTTTATGCTCTCTTATGCATTCAATAGACTCCAAGACATACAAGTGTAGAGTTTACATAGATATTACCTATCATCATACCTACTCTACACTTCAAGTCTTCAATGCCTTGAGTTCATCTTTGAATAAACCTCAAAAGACTCATAGCTTACTGAGGTTGTTCTTGCTCTTTGTCTTGAAGGCAATGAGACTTCAAACTTCTTTCTTCATAAATCCTATCACACAATATAAACATATTAGTTCTCATCAATATTTGTCATGAATCAAAATTACATGATTTGCCCTTAGGGCTTACAATCTCCCCCTTTTTTGATGATGACAAACTTTGATGCAATATGTGATGGATATAAACAGATTAGCACAGAGAAGTATGGATGTCAATGACAGAAATTAACCAATTTAGCATATTGACATGCAAAAGGCTCATTATGAGCCTATGACCCAACCATCCTCTATTTGCCTCCTTCCTTCCAGCAATTAGGATAGAAGATATAGCATTTAAGTATTTAGAAAAACTTCTAAGAGAGGTTTTAAGGTTGTTAAAAAGCTTATCAATGCTCCCCCTTAGATTGTGCTCATTTTTCAATACATTTGGACTAGAGATATCATGCATCCGAATTTTGTGCATAGTAAGTCCAAACTTTAAAATAAGTAAAGTGAAAGCTACAAATTTTGTAAATAAGCTTTCCTAAGGTTGTTCAAACATATTAGAAGAGATTAAAACACATTTGAATCAATTTGAATAACAAAAGAGCACATTTTGACAACACAATATGGATGCATCCGAATTTTATATCATGCATCCGAATTTTGAATCTCATGCGTCCGAATTTTGAATCACATGCATCCGAATTTTTAAACTCATGTCCAAACTGCAATGCATTCAATATAATTGAAGATTTGAAATGATATAAAGGTTTCATACTGTTGTTCAAACATAATGGAGTAGAGTAAAACAGATTGGAACCAATTTGAATAAACGAAAAAAAAATTTTTGACCATAAATATAAATGCATCCAATCTTAAAACCTTGCATCCGAATTTGATTAATGACTGAGTTCACATAGTGACTAAGGTTTCACATGTATTGCATCATATTGCATCATATTTTTCTCCCCCTTTTGTCATCATAAAAAAAATTTAAAGGGATCAATGAAAATGAGATGTTCAAATTAGCATATAAAAGAAGCTCTCATCACTATGATTTCATCATTGAGCTTCACTATTACATAAAAAATATTTAACAAGTTCAGAATAGAAAATGCAACAAAATGCTTAGAAAACTGAACAAAATACAGTAAAGAGATTAGAAGAGAAGGCTTAGTCTTGTGATGATGAGGTTGATGGAGAGGCTCGGCTCATTCCTTTCTTGACTGCCAAGTGCTTGACTCTTCCTTGACTGAAAGAGATTGTTGTTGGAGATACAATTGCAGCTTGAGCTACTTGGCTCCCAGCCACTGGTGGATCTTCAAGATCATGTTCTTGTTCTTCTTCTTCTGCTATAGTCTCTTCATTTCCACCCTTATTATCATCTTCATCACTGCTATCTTGATTATCTTCTTTCTCTGCTTCTCTTTTTCTTTCCTCCTCCTTTCCATCTTGAGGTTTAGAGGTTCCTTCACCACTTTGAGTATTTCTCATAAGGATATCTTCAATGTGTTTTACTCTGTTTTCCAATCCATCCAATTTTCCAAGAACCATTGGAGCAAATGACTCAAAGAATTTATACATTTTCTCCATTTCCTTGACATGATTGTTCAAGGCTTCTTGGAATGTTTTGGCTATAATGGTGTCCCCTCTAGATACTCCTTTACTGCTAGACTTAACTCCAGCTTCTTCTTCAAATAATCTCCTTTTTGTTGGGGGTTGCTCCCCCTCACTTGAGGTGTCATGTTTTCTTTTTGTTTTCATTTCCCTAGCAAGGGTTTCCTCTTCATCCTCTTCTTCTTCTTCCTCTTCACTCTCTATAGATTTCTCTCTTTCTATCCTTTTCGGAGGAGTTTCTCTTTTTGTCCTCCATACATTATCCTCATCATGAACTAATTGCATTCTCTTAAGAGTTTCATTTGTATAAATTTCACCACTCTTAAAAGTTTGCCCTCTTCCAGGAAGTTTAATCTTAAAATGCTTGAATATTCTGGTTAATAACCTTCCAAATGGGAATGCCTTGGTAACTGTTTTTCTGGCTGCAATCATATGTTTCAATGCTATATACCCAAAATTTATCCTTCTATTTTCATGCAAAGCTAACATGATTACCATATGCATATTTCCAACTGATGACTTATGTCCAAAATTAGGAACAATCATTGTGGTCACCATGTGATGTAAAACTCTACCTCTAGCATCCAAATTCTTAATTTCCCTTTCCTTTATGGCCCTAAACTCTCTTCCATTTGTAAATGCATCTTCAAATCTAACATGTGTGAATAGTTCACGATCATAGCAATGCATGGATGCTGAATAATATCTAGCTCCCTCATCTCCTACTCCACATATTCTATTTATCAATCCTTCATTGAATTCAATGTCCATTTGTGATACTCTAGATGAATACCATTGTATCACATTATCCCCTATCATCTCAATTTTATCCTCTTTCAGATTTGCATAGAATTCATATATCAAAGTGGGATAAAATTCTTCATCAATGAAGAGCAAACTACTCCAACCAATATCATTGAAATGAGATAGGACAATATCCATATTTGATAGCTTATCAATATCTACCTTGTATCCGGGAATGATTTTTTCTATTATTCTTATTCCATTCATCAAATTCATGAGTAGATTTGATAGAGATAAACCTCGTCAACTCCTTGTGCTTGAGGAATGAGAATCTTTCTTGGTCGATTGAGGATTGGATCTCTATCTCCTTCCTTAGCCTTTCCTTTTCCTTTCTCAACATTGGGGATCTTTGTTCTCACCATGATGTTTTCTCTTGAGAAGGATTTGTTTTCTGTATGAAATTAGGGCTTAGACGTTTAAAAATGAAGGAAAATCGGGATGAGAGTGTGGGATTTTGAAGGGATTTTGATTCGGATGTGAATGGGTGTGAGATGTTTTAAAAAGGATGTGAAATTCGGAAGTAGTAATGTTGAAGAGATTGTTTCAGCTTTATTTAAAAAGTCTCGTCCGTAAAATTCGGTCGACCGATTTTTCAGGTCTGCGTCCGAATTTTCGAGCGAAAGTTTCTGTTTCTTGATTCAGAAAAATTCGGTCGACCGAATTTTCCGACTCACGTCCCGAATTCTTGATCAAAAGTCTCGTTTCTTGACACTCGTGAAAAATTCGGTCGACCGAATCTTCTGCAGTGCATCCGAATTTTGAATCAAAAATTTCCTGCATTCATCATGACTTCAACAAACACATTAGTCATTGAATCTTGAAATTCCTAAGAGTCTTCTTAGGTGAATAAACCTTTCCTCAGCCAAAGGCTTTGTAAATATGTCAGCAATTTGATCATTTGTATTTATATATTTTAAGCATATATCTTTCTTAATCACATGGTCACGAATAAAATGATGTTTTATCTCTATTTGCTTAGTCCTAGAATGTTGAATAGGATTTATGCTCAAGTTAATGGCACTAGTATTATCACATAATATGGGAACACAATTGAATTTAAGACCATAATCAAGTAAAGTATGCTCGCATCCATAACAATTGTGCACAATAACTCACTGCAGCTATGTATTCAGCTTTCGCAGTGGATAAAGACACACAAGCTTGCTTTTTACTAAACCAAGATACAAGACAACTACCAAGAAATTGACAATGCCCACTTGTGCTTTTACGTTCAACTTTACATCCAGCATAATCCGCATAAGAATATCCAATAAGTTCAAAAGATGAAGTTTTCGAAAACCAAAGGCCATAATCATGAGTATCAATCAAGTAACGAAAAATTCGTTTAACAGAAATTAGATGAGATTCTTTAGGACAAGATTGGAATCTAGCACACAAGCATACAGCAAACATAATATCTGGTCTACTAGCAGTGAGATAGAGTAAACTTCCTATCATACCTCTATATAATTTTTCATCAATACTTTTACCTTTTTCATCTTTGTCAAGTTTAGTTGATGAACTCATTGGAGTACTAATTCCTTTTGCATGGTCCATTCCAAACCTTTTCAATAGCTCCTTAGTATATTTTGCTTGGTTGATGAAGACTCCATCCTTGGTTTGCTTAATTTGTAGTCCAAGGAAGAAACTTAGTTCTCCCATCATGCTCATCTCAAATTCATTTTGCATAGTTTTAGCAAACTCTTCACAAAGAGAAGTATTAGTAGAACCAAAAATGATATCATCAACATAGATTTGTACAAGCAAAATATCAGTTTTAGAAGATGTTTTAATAAAAAGAGTTGTGTCTACTTTTCCTTTGGTAAAACCTTTTGAGAGAAGAAAACCACTTAATCTTTCATACCAAGATCTTGGAGCTTGTTTCAGTCCATATAGAGCTTTAGATAATTTGAAAACATGATTTGGAAATTTTTCATGAATAAATCCAGGAGGTTGTTCTACATAAACTTCTTCTTCAATAAAACCATTTAGAAAAGCACTTTTGACATCCATTTGAAATAGTTTAAAGTCTTTAAAACAAGCAAATGCCAAGAGTATTCGATAGACTCTAATCAAGCTCATTTGGAGCAAAAGTTTCATCATAATCAATACCTTCTTCTTGATTGAAGCCTTGAGCAACAAGTCTAGCTTTATTTCTAACTACTTCTCCTAGTTCATTTAACTTATTTCTAAATATCCATTTTGTACCAATAACAGAATGATCATGAGGTCTAGGAACAAGATTCCAAACTTTATTTCTCTCAAACTGATTTAACTCTTCTTCCATAGCAATAATCCAGAAATTATCACACAATGCATCATCAATATTTTTAGGTTCAATATGTGATAAAAGTGCAAAATTATCAATAAAAGTACCGTCTTGTTTTAACTCCTTGAGAGACATCACCAATGATTTGCTCCTTAGGATGACTTCTTGCATATGTGAGATCCTTTGGAAGCTCTTGATTATTGCTTGATTGACCATCATGTTCTTGCTCCATTATTTCTTCTTCTTTAGCATGATCTTCCAATGTAGGTACTTGGTGTTGAGTTTGATTTTCAACCATTGACGAACCTGTATCATCTTCATTTCTTCTTTGAAGATAAATATTAGATTCATCAAAAGTTACATGAATAGTTTCTTCAACACACAATGTCCTTTTATTATAGACTCTATAAGCCTTTTTTATTAGATGAATAGCCTAGAAATATACCTTCATCGATTTCTGTCAAACTTACCAAGATTGTCACTAGTATTTAAAATAAAGCATTTACAACCAAATACTTTAAAATAAACAATTGATGGAGTTTTATCAAATAGAAGTTCAAAAGGTGTTTTTTCTTATAAAAGGTCTTAGTAAAACTCTATTCATTACATAGCATGTCTGTATTTACTGACTTCACTCAAAAGTACTTAGGTAAAGAGTTTTCACAAAGCATTGATCTAGCCATTTCTTGTAATGTTCTGTTTTTCCTCTCAACAACTCCATTTTGTTGAGGTGTTTTGGCTGCTGAAAAATTATGAGTGATACCATGCTCATCACAAAATTTTGTAAAATCTTGATTGCAAAACTCTCTTTCATTATCACTTCTAATAGATATTAGATTGCAATTAAGAGAAATTTGAACCTTCTTAAAAAGTTTTGAAAATTCATAAAATGTTTCATCTTTTTGTGATAAAAATATTACCCATGTAAATCTGGAAAAATCATCAACAATCACATAAGCATATCTTTTACCACCAAGACTAGTAGTCCTCATAGGTCCAAATAAGTCCATGTGAACTAGTTCAAGAGGTTTTGAGGTAGACACCATTTTCTTTGGTTTGAAGGATGTTTTTGATTGTTTTCCATATTGACAAGCATCACAAATCCGAGTTTTGTCAAAATGCATTTTTGGTAATCCTCTAACTAGTTCTTGAGTAGAAAGTTTGTTCAATAAATCCATGCTCACATGTCCTAATCTTCTATGCCATAAAAATCCATCATTGTCATGTATTGCAAGACATTTAATGTCATTAGTAATAAGCTCATCAAGATATAACACATATACATTACTTACTCTTTTAGCTACAAAGATAGTTTTATTGCTTGCATTATCAAGAATAGTACAAGTATCACATTTAAACTCTACTTTGCAACCATTATCACATAATTGGCTAATGCTAAGTAAATTATATTTTAAACCATCAATAAGTAAAACTTGTTTGATAAGAGGGAATGAACCTTTACCAATGTTACCTATTCCAAGTATTTTCCCTTTCTTCTTATCACCAAAAGTGACAAAGCCTTCACTTGTAGCTTGAAGCTCACTAACAAGTGATGCATTTCCAGTCATGTGTCTTGAACAGCCACTATCAAGAAACCGTTTTGTGGCATTTGATCTTGAAGCAAATTGTACCTATACCAAATTAGAAAGAGTGATTTTTGGTACCCATATCTTCTTGGGTCCAAGAGGGTTAGTGACAGTTCCTTTAACTTTCCATATAGTCTTTACTCCAGTTTCTATCTTTTTTTTTTAATACATTTAAACACTTTGTGTCCATGCTTACCACAATATGTACAGCAAGTATGAGATCTATAATGAGAAGATTCTTTAACAAATGTCTCTTTTGGTTTTGAATGAAGGCAATCATGTGTAAAACCTAGACCATGCTTTACAAATGAGGATCTTTGATACCCAAATAATTTATTTAAATTGTTTCTTCCATTTGTAAATTTCTCAATGCATAAAGTAAGATCATTAACTTTCCTTTTTAAAACCTCATGATCTTTTAGCATTGATTCAAGAGAAATAATTTTTGAACACAGCTTTTGGTTTTCAAAAGATACATCTTGTATGGTAGTGTTCAAAACTTCCTTTTCAATAGTAAGAGAATTTATGGTCTCAAGAAGTCTATCATTTTCAAGACATAATTTTGAATTTTCATTTGAAAGATCACTAATTTTGGATTTTATTTCTTTATTTCTTCTTGAAGCCTTTTTTAGTTCTTCATACAATTCTAGAATTAAATCACTAGAATCAATATCATCATCACACAAATTTGAAATAGAAGGAGAAGATTGTACCTCATCATCAATGGCCATGAAGCATAAGTTGGCCTTTCCTTCACTTTCATCTTCACTTTCCCTGTTGATCCCATGTTCCAGCTAGTCCTTTTCCTTTCTTGGCAGATTTCTTTCTGTTTTTGCTTTCTCTTTCCCTTTCCAACACTCGGGACAGATCAACGATAAGATGCTCAGTACTTTTTGCATTCAAAGCACTGAGGTTAATATGATGATGATTGTCCACTCTTCTTGACTGGTTTTCTTCCTTTCTTGAGAAATTCCTTTTTTGTAGAATCTCTTGAACTTCTTCACTGCCATTGCAATTTCTTCTTCTCCACTTGTTTCCACCTTCTTCTTCACTTGAAGATTGTTCTTGTTCACTCAAGTTGTTTGAGGCATTTAGCACTACTCCTTTTCTCCCCTTTTCCTCATCTTCCTTATCATTCAACCTCTTCATCTTCATTTCATGAGTAAGTAGCGATCCAATGAGTTCTTCAAGAGGAAGAGTTTTTAGATCTTTGGACTCCTCAATAGCTAGTGTCTTTGGCTGCCAAGATTTTGGTAGAGCATCCAAGATCTTTCTGTTTTGCTCTCCCATAGTATAGCCTTTACCATAAGCTTTCAAGCCATTGAAAATGTTAGTAAACCTAGTAAACATATCACTAATATTTTCACCTTGCTTCATAGTAAACAATTCATAATCTCTAACAAGCATAGCAAGTTTAGATTCTTTAACTTGATTAGTACCTTCATGTGTAATTTGAAGTAATCTCCACATATCATGTGCGAATCACACCCACTAACTCTATTATACTCAAGTAACATCTAGAGCACAGCTCAATATATTCATGGCTTGATAATTTAGAGTCATTTTCCTTGAATCATGCTCATCAAATTCATCGGTAGATTTGGGTTCGAGGTTACTCCATCTGCTCTCATTTTCATTGGGACATAGGGACCTTTCTCAATTATGTTCCATAAATCAAAGTTAATAGAACAAATATATATTTTAACTCTAGACTTCCAAAATGTATAATTTGTTCCATCAAACAATGGAGGTCTGTTTGTAGAAGATCCTTCTAGATAAGGTAGATTTGACATATTAGCCATAGGATCTTTGTCTTCTAGGTTGTAAAGCCACACAAAGAAGTTCCCGCTCTGATACCAATTGAAATACCTAAGAGGGGGGTGAATTAGGTATTTGGCTAATTTTCACAAATTTAAAACTTTATAGATGAGCAGACCTATTTCAGATTAAGTGAATGAGAATAAACCACGCTTATGACAAAGCAGTATAAGAAATGTAAACAAATAAACACAAACAATTTATAGTGGTTCGATCCTCAAGATCTACCTCCACTACCTTAAGCATACACTTAAGGATTTCAATAACTCTACTATGTGCTCAAGTTCACAGATTACAGGAGAGGTTCACCACACTTTGGTTTTACACATACAACCTCTACTTGTAATTTTTACAAACAAGGCTCACCAACCTATGGTTTTATATCTCAAACAACCTTGAATCACAACTTCAAGGATCACCCTTATCTAAAGGGTTTTATGTTATCAAGATAACCTTGCTAGAGCTAGTAGAACAATACAATTGATTAAGTAAAGAAGAGTGTGTAGATGTTACCACTGGTTGGTAGAATTTACACAAAATTGCACCTTCACACTTTGATGTCTTTGGATTGATCAATTTAATGCACAAGATGTAAGAGAGCTTGAGAAATGTTTGTAATTGACTTTTTGTAAGCTTAGAATATTCAAATTGTAAGTTATTGTAAAAGATTGCACGTTTATAGCTTTTATAGAATTTGAAAATCAGTTGAAACAGCTATAAAACGGCTAGTTAACGGCTACTTTTAGGAAATTCGGACGACCGAATTCTGCGTCCGAATTTTTCGGACGACCGAATTCTTCCTGCTACGTCCGAATCTTCTTCCGAATTTCTCTGGAAGAACAGTAACCATGCTGAAGACCAAAATTCGGACGACCGAATTTTTCTTCATGCGTCCGAATCTTCATGAATCATTTGAGTTTTTGAACATTTGAGTTCTCATCAATATTTGTCATGAATCAAAATTACATGATTTGCCCTTAGGGCTTACAATGATGAAAGTGTCTCAAAGAGAATAACATCGAACTATCAAGTAATGAACACTCTAAGTTGTGCCTTGGATATGAATGAGTATAATCGGGTGAGTGGATGTGACGCCTCTCATGATGTGTGGAGACTTTTTCAAGTGACACATGAAGGAACAAACAAGTGAAGGAATCAAAGCTTGCTATGCTTACGAGGGACTATGAATTATTCACAATGAAGCAAGGTGAAAACATTGGTGACATGTCCACGAGATTCACCAGCATCTCAAATGGCCTAAAATGTTATGAAAAGAATTATTCACTTTGGAGCAAAAAAGAAAGATATTGGATGCTCTAACAAAAGCTTAGCAACTTATGATTCTTGCAATTGAGGAATCAAAAGACTTGAAGACTCTTCCCCTTGAAGTGGTCATAAGATCACTGCTAGCCATGAAAATGAAGGTCAAAATATTAAATGATTTAGAAGATGGAGAAAATTGGAGAAAAGGAGTTGTTCTCAAAGCAAGTGACAATCCTAGTGTGCAAGACGAATCATCAAGTGATGAAGAAGAAGATCGTGAAGATGATAAGATGGCAATGGTGGTAAAAAAGTTCAAGAAATTTTACAAGAAGAGATTTCTCAAGAAGGGTAAAAGACATTTCAAGAAAAGAGGACAAACATGATCTATGTTCAAACCACAATATATGAATGCAAAAGCACTGAGCATCTTGTTGCCGATTGCCCAAAGGCCCTAGAAAAGGAAAGAGAAGCAAGGTCTTTCATATAGCATATTATACTATAGTATTTAGTAATATAAAATTTATTTTAGTATATATCTTTCAAAATATATAGTATTTGGAATAATAACATTGAATATATTGTGTTGTCTAGTTTAGTATATTACATTTGTGTATTAGCATACCATAGGAAAAGTACTACAATATACTCTTACGGTTTCGAAATAAAAGGCCTTTTGGCACTTTTTATATATAAATAAAGGAAGAAAAATAATGGATCTTTTTTTATTATCCTTAACTAATTTAATTTATTCTTTACTAATATAAAAAATAATGGAAGACAAGTGAAGATAACTTTAGAAAAACAATCCTTAAAATTTGTAAAAGGATAAACATTTTGAGAAGGCAAAAATAGCCTAAAATATATTGAAACGAAGTAGTACGTATTATAATATTGATAGATTAGTAGGATAATGCACAGTATTCACACATCTTATTTATTTTGCATCTTTATTGAAATGAAGTATAAGGAATAACTCGAAAACATACCTCACCACTCCATATGCGGCTAGCTACGTGATCGAAAAATGATGAAATAAGTGATGCATCTTGGAGTCCTCTAGGGGCAACTCCTTGTAGGAGACGACCAGGTGACCTCTCTCCCTGAGAAGAACTGCCAACTCTGGATGCTAAACGAGTTAGGCTACCAACCCGCACAACACACTACAATAATCCTCGTCGGGGTCTGCTGGAAGAATACTTCGAGGTTGTGTCTGCTTAGCCTCAATTTTGGCCTCGGCGGGTTGATTAGGATTGTCAACCAAATGCTCTGCATCTTTATTGAGAGCATCAATCTCCTTCTAGTTGTCTTCTAGATATCAAACGGGGGTCACAAGGACTGGTGGAGTGTAGAAATACGACAGACCTGCCTCGCCCACATGTCCCTACATGGGATACAGGAAATAATATGGTGTAGTTGGAGGAGTTGATGTCGTCAGGGGCCAAGGATATGTAGAATAGACTAGAAAAAGAGGGTTTATACTTGACACCCATTGCATGGGTGGTCTGGTCTGCGATGAATTGACAACCATCGTCACATTCAGTATTGAAATAGGTATGTCACTAGTACTACACCTCGATGCCACACCCACTCGCTACTTCGCAGACACAGTAATCGACTACCATCCATGCAAGTGAATGTCAACCACCTATCCCAAATCAACTAATGAATCTCGCTGTTGCCTTTAAAGATCAATCATTTGCAGTATACAAACAAATGCCTTAAGTTTTCTAATTTTGAAATAACTGCTTGCAAATAATCAGACATTTAATCTAAAAAAGTTACAATCTCATATTAATAATACTATAATAATTCAAGATAACAGTTGGCTAATTAAACACGCTATTAAAGTACATGAAAAATTACGATATTTCTAATTAATAAATTATTTATTACATATCCATTTAATATATTAAACATCCCATGACAAATCCATTTACATATCCATTTAGTAATACAAACAATATTTGAAATAATTATGCAGATCGACATTAACCTAATTGTAGTAAACTATAGTGTTTATCTACGAAATAAAGTAAAACACATAAATTGAGTACAAAAAAGGAAAAAAAAAAGTGACTTGCACTAGAAACTACAACTTGTGCTAGTTTCTGGCACAACTAAAATATAGTTGCAAATTTTTTTGTAAAAAAGACTGTTTTAAGGCCAATTTTCATGACATTTATATGCATAATTGTGTAAAAATAGATATAGTTTGAGAAACAAACCTCTTGTCGTACAGACACAAAGAGATTTTTGATAGATTTGAGTTTGATATTTCGAATATTTGAGAGAAACTTTAGAAATCTAAAGGTTTAATAGTATTGAATTAAAATATTTTTGACTGTATATAGTTAAAAAAAAAACTATATATAGTAGCCCCATAATGAAAAGGAATTGCATGATAATGTAAAAGGCTAGTGTCCTAAGAAGGAATAATTACGAACTTCGTTGTAATGATGAAAATGCTAAAATTAGAATATTGTAAACCCAACCCCACACCACTTCTTCTTCACTTCTTCTCTTAGTAAAAGTTTTCTCTCAATATTTTACTCAATTTTTGTAAGCCTTTTCCTTCCATATATTCTAGGAACAGTTGTTATTGCTACTGTCAACAACGCACACAGACCCACTGTGTTCTCATATCATCAACTCAGTAGAGCCAGGCATTGACGAAGGCCAGTACAACTGGGCAATAATTGTTTTGTCAGAAAAAGGTATAGAGGAGAGAGAGACACTCAGCAACCAAGCAAACCAGCATCGCTCAGAGTAATAGCAATATTAGAAATTGAAAAAAAGAAAAAGAGAGAGGAAGAAGTCAAAGAAAGAAAATAGATGAAGGTAATATGCGCTGGCGGGCGAGAGAGAGAAATCAAGAGAAAGGAAGAAGAAGAATGAAAGGAAGGAGAATGGAGGATGTGAAAGAGAAAGAAGGGCACCACAAAAAAGCAACAACAAAGAGGAGAAGGGAGGAAAGGTAGTGAAGGAAGAAGAATAAGAAGAAAAAGAAAGAATAAAAAGGAGAGAAGGGACGGAGGGGGTGATGGTGGGTGTTGATAGGGGAAGGAGTAGGTGTGAGGGAGAGAAGAAAATAGGAGAAAAGGAAGATAGGAGGGAAAAGGGGAAAAGAAAAGATAAAAATGAAAAGTAATAATAATAATTTCTCTATATATATAGAAGTAGACCCTTAAAGACCTTCCACGTGGCATTAACTAGGTGTGATGTGGACGGTCTTTTTATTCTCTATTTCAGTGGATCACTTTTTAAATTTAAAAATATAAAAAATAATTGATAAATTATAAAAAATTCACAATGTCATAAATTTGTTGGCGTGTGGTAGTCATCGGCACAATAAAATCGAAACAACAAATAAGAAAATTATAATAGAATAGAATAGAAATAAACTTGTAAAGATAGACAAAGAACACATGAACTATATTAATATTCTCTGAGAGTGTATCAGTCCATACAACAGTTCAGTCTATAGGCCTATTTATAGGATCCAAGTATATCAACAAAAAAAGATAGGAAGGTATTAGAAGATAAATTCTATCAATAATTAAAGATATGATTAAACTCTATCATCGATCTTCTAGTGGGAAAAAGTATTGTATATTTGATATTCAATTATCTCTTTGATATTAAATAATAAACATCCAAAATTATATTAATTTCATAACACTTTCCCTAGACTGTTTATTACGTAAAGAATATAACTCATTAACCTTACTAGGAAAAAAATAGTAGGAAAAACTCTAATGAAAAAAAAAGAGTACACTGTTCTTTATGTTATTATTACTTCCCCTAGTGAGATAATCTCTTGAGATTTTTAACTGACGATTACAATCAAATATTTCTATCAGTAAGGTATAGTAAATAGATTTGTCAAGTCATTGCATGATTGAATTTATTGTACGTTAATATCAACATCTTACATGGAGTTCATGAGTTAAAAGAGATTCGTAAAAATATATTTTGTCATATCTCCTTTGATACATTTGAAACTTTATTACCATCTAACAATAAAGTTGGAATTTCTTCTCAGAGGATATAGATTTATCTTGAATATTATAATCATAATCACGCATATTCTCAACCAACTTCATTAATTTCTATTTTCAACATGAGTCGAAGAAGTGGCTGTTATAATCAATACGTCTATAGATGACATGATTTGTGTGGATCATAGGTAACTCATACCATATATATCCTTGTTAATTGAACTCGGATTTTGTTAATATTTGAGATAAGCTATCTCAAAGGGATATCTAAGGACAAACTTAATGCTATCTCAAAAATCATTAGTTAGAGAAGAGTTGAAATAGATACCCATTTGCATGCAGGCAAGTGTACTCATAGATATGGAACTTTAGGACCAAAGAGTTCTTTAATATCCTTCTATAGAAATAAAGTATATTTATCATGCGTAATAACCCAATGACCTTTGATGTGCTATGTCCATGTAAAACATCTTCAAGATGTTCAATTTATACATCAAACAAAATGTTGATTTTTCAAACTATTGATCACAATACTTACTTTTATCCATTTTTTGGGAAAATACCTTGATAATCAAATCATTCTTCTTCTAAGGATTTTATTTTCAATATTAAGAGATCAACCACGCTTCAAGTATGCTTCAAAATCATATAGCTATAGATTTCATATAGTTGTCCTGTTAGGTCAACTATCTAAGTAGGAATAGTTACAGCTAGAATATCATATTGAATAACTCTAGAAGTCAATTAAACAATCGATTTAAAATATTGTACAAATGAACAATCATTTGAACTTCCAGTTCATTAATGCTAATGCATAGATCAAAATAATAAAACTTATAAATGATATCCTTTTTCATTTAATGATTTTCTCCCCCTAATGTGGAGAACACTATGTCAATCGACAAATTGTGCACTAAGAATATCTTTAGGCAGAGAAACACATATAGCAAGTATAGCTATGTGTAGGCTTCTTTATACATGGACATACTAAATCATTCTTTCAATAATAATTTACTAAAACAAACTCATTATATTCTATAGGAACAAACTACTTATATGCTTCAAACATATCTATGTCCAACAAGGATTTCAAATATAAATGTCATTATCAAATGATGATAAACATAAATGCATGTATCATGCGCTGTTAATTATATCAACCACTAGAAACATATTTCTTTGTAATCAATGCAAGGGTTTTATGAAGAATATTATGCCACAAATCATAGCAAATAGTCATTTTTATAGTTTTTAATTTAAAAGAAAATATCCATTGTTATCTTTTTGGGATTACACTTCAACTGAGTGTATAATTCTTGTTGCAAATTCATGTACACTTTAAGTGTCTTTGTGAACCGTCTAGACTTTTCATATTTCTCATGTGAACTTTGTATTATCATTTTTGAAACTGCAAACTTTGATTCCAAAAGTCATCATTATGATATAACATATTACGCAAATTAATATCATTAATGTCTTGTACTTGTGCGGTTTCATTAGTTCCTAATCAGGTTGAGATCTCATCATTATCATATTTTTTAGGGACTTGAATTTCTTTTAGAATTAACATATTAGTCATGTTTGGAAAAAACTGTGTTGGAATTTACATCTCTTGAACTTTAATATGGATGACCATCTTAAGTCTTTTCTCTTTACATATGTGAGGAGTTTGTATACTTGGAACCAACTGTTGTGTCTCAAATTTATTGTTAGTGGTAGATTGTTCTTAGGGACATAGAAGCATGATTTTCCAAATGCTAATCAGCCAATATTATTAGCCCTAAGGACAAATCATGTTGTTCTGATTAATGACAAACATTGATCAATGCAAAAGTCCTAAGAGAATAATGTTGATTACTTTGATATGGACTAATATGTTTGATTATTATGTGATAGGATATTTGGATTGAGAAGAATACAAGTGTCATTGCCTTGAAGCTAAAATTCAAGAACAACTCAAATATGTCAAAGTGATTCAAGATAGAAGAGCTTGTTCAAGATGATTGAAGGCTTTGAAGACACGTAGTGTAGGTTACATGGGCGTAATAGGTAAACTTCGTAAACCCTACACTCTTAAGTCTTGGAATCTATGAGTTGCATTTTGACAGCACACAACTTGATTTGAAAAGTTCCAATGGTTTTGAACAGTAAAATTCAGATGCAGAGGGGAAAATTTGGTCGTACAAATTTGAACAGTAACATTGTTTCAGTGAACAGTACTTCTAGAAAATTTTGGATGCAAAATTCGAATACACATAGTGAAATTCGGTCGTCCGAAGTTTACTATTACTAGCCGTTACTATTCTTTTTTGAACATTTGAGTTGGTTTTTAAATCGTATAAAAACCACAACTTCAGATTTTTGTGCAGATCTTTAATCTTTTGAAATCTAAGAAGTTCCAACTTGTTTTACTCAAAATTATTTTTTATATGAGAACAAAGGAAGAAGCAAAATCCTTCTCCATGCTCAACGAAAAAACCTAACATAGATCCAGACTACCAGAAATGATCTTTCAATTCCCGAAGTCCCATCCAAATGGTTACCTTCTAAACCAACACCTCCTCTTCATCCTTACTATCAAAAATGCCATCGTATCATTGCTAAAGAAAAACCAACAAAGCAACCTCTACCATGTCAACCTACCAATCCACTTTACAAACCTTCAACTCCAATCCCAGCTATCTGCATGTTCCAACCTGCACATTTTCCCCCACTCAACCTGGTATTTCCTCAAACCTCTTCTTTCATTAAGGATAATGCCAAACACTCACATAAAATCGCCAATGCCTCATCTACCATCCTACCCAGTGGACAATCAGCACTAGCTAATCCTGTTGAGATAGTCTTGAATTGGCAGTCTGAAAATGCAGTGGCTCAGAATAGGATCTTGACTCATATTGACCAAAAGGTCACTCAAGTAAATTCTCGTGTTGTTACTGTTGAAACAAAGGTTGATTCACAAGTACAAGAGCTTGAGGCTACCAAACATCTTATTGTCAACATGGAGAAAAGATTGAAGCAGATCCCTTATGATCTTCCCATGCCTGGAGTTAATCCCGCTACTGTAATCCAACGGAAGCGACCTGCAAGCTTATATTGCATAAATGAAAGCATATGTAGAAGCAGTACTCTACTCTACTCCTCCACAGTCACTCTGCATCCCAACCATCTTCCAGCTTTTTCCTTCCTTTCACCAACCCCCTTTTTACCACCTTCTACTACCCAAAAAATTCTCCAGACTGATGCCAGTGATAAATATTGGAGTGCCATTCTGTTAGAAGAAGTTAATGGAACCAGACAGTTATGTGGATTTTCAAGTGACAGGTTCAAAGCATCAAAACTCCATTACCATTCCACCTTCAAAGAGATACTAGCAGTTAAGCATGGAATTAAAAATTTACGTTTCTATCTCATTGGATCCAAATTCCTGGTAGAAACAGACATGATTTCTTTCCCAAAGATGTGGCAACGTGGTTCTCATAGTATTCATTTGAGGAGGTTAGCCCTAAGGGCAAATCATGAGGTTTTGTTTAAGCTTTGATTAATGACAAACATTGATGAGGACTAATCTTTATGTCATTTGTGTGATAGGATTGTTGGATTAAGAAGTTTGAAGTCTCATTGCATTGAAGCCAAAATACAAGAACAACTCCAATATGTCAAAGTGATTGAAGATTGAAGAGTTTGTTCAAGATGATTGAAGGCTTTGAAGACATGAAGTGTAGGTTACATGTGCTTAATAGGTATATCTTTTGTAAACCCTACACTTGTGTGTCTTGGAATCTATTGAATACATAAGAGAGCACAAAACTTGTTTTGAATCTTAAATGGCTTTAAATGAACTTTTGAATAACAAGTATGCTTGAAAGACCTAAACGGTGGGGGGGGGGGAGGGTGAATTAGGTCTTTGGCTAATTATAAAAATCTTTTTTCTTTTGGCAAATCCTTTGCCTTAATAAAAGCTCTTCTTTAAATTCATACACTTCGAGTTTATATGTGATTTGATGGTTGAGACAAGATGATCAAACAATAAGACTACAACCAATCAATCAACAACTAAGAACTAATAATAATAATACAAGTATGTAAACAATTAAAGCTATACGAAAATGAACACACGATTTATAGTGGTTCGATCTCTCCAAGATCTACATCCACTACCTTGAGTCCACACTCAAGGATTTTAACCAATTTATTAAATGGTCAATCCAAATAATTACACAAGAGGCTCACCCTTCAATGGATTTTACCACAACAACCTCTATTCAATCTAATAAACAAGGTTCACCCTTATCACTAAGAGTTTTATGTCACTAGACAACCTAGATCAATCTAGTCCAAGGCTCACCCTCACCAATGGGTTTTACACAACAGACTTGATTAATCAAGTGTATGACTCACCCTCCACAAGGATTTTAAGTCTCTTGACAACCTTGTATCAATCACAACAATAATGTAAAGAAAGAGTTTAGATGTTACCAACACTTCTTGGTGGATGAATACAATTGCTAGCACCACTTCACTTCTTGCCTTTGGAATCTTGAATTTTAATCTTTGAGCACAAGGCAATTTGAGAGCTTTTCAAATAATTTTGATGCCAAACAAGTTAGAGCTTCAAGAATTTCTTAAGTTCAAAAGTTCTTTTGAAAATTTGGAGTTTGTGACTTTTATATATTTTGAAAATCAATTCAAACAAGTTGGAAAACCTTCTCGCCTAAAAGATAAGTCATTAAAGACCTTTTAAGTGCAAAAACCATTGATGAAAAACTTGATAATTTATGTAAGTTCAAAATCATTGAAACCATTTAAATCAAGTTTTGTGCTCTCAATTGCAACACATAGATTCCAAGGCTTAAGAGTGTAGGGTTTACAAACTTTACCTATTAAGCACATGTAACATACACTTGATGTCTTCAAAGCCTTCAATTATCTTGAACAAACTCTTCAATCTTCAATCACTTTGACATATTGGAGTTGTTCTTGCATTATGGCTTCAAGGCAATGAGACTTCATACTTCTTAATCCACAAATCCTATCACACAACATACAAGTCATTATCAATATTTGTCATTAATCAAAACTAATCATAACTACATGATTTGCCCTTAGGGCTAACAATGCTTTTTAAGTCTTAAATGATCTTGAGTAAACTTTGGATGATCAAAGTATCTTGAGTAAACAAGGCCTTTTGAAGTGCCTTAGCCCTAGCTCTGGTCATAGGTCCAACTGGTATAATTAGCTATTTATTGGACACGTCCAACCCATCATGGCAGTTCATAGTCTTGCTCGCATCAGTCCCTCCCTCCTCACGAAGATTCATCCTCTAATCTGAATCCATATCAAAAGGAGAAAGGTCAGCAACATTAAAGGTCGCAGAAACACCATACTCACCAGGCAGATCAAGCTTGTAGGCATTGTTATTTATCCGTTCCAGCACTTGAAATAGACCATCTCCCCTAGGAGCTAATTTGGACTTCCTCTGGGCAAGAAATCTTTCCTTCCTTAAGTGTACCCAAACCCAATCATCGGGTTCAAAAGTCACCAATTTTTGCTCTTTATTGGCTTGTTTGGCATAGACCTTATTCTTCTGTTCAATATGCTGTCTTGCCTTCTCGTGTAGGACTCGTACCATTTCAGCCTTGCTCTTGCCTTCTGTATTAGACAACTCATGCAAAAGTAAAGGCACCAAATCCAAAACAGTTAAAGGATTAAAGCCATATACAAGTTCAAATGGTGAATAACCCCAAGTTTTAAGATTCTTACCAACGACAGCACATAGTAAGTACCCAAAGTCCTATTGACAACCTCAGTTTGACCATCAGTCTGTGGGTGACATGTAGTAGAATAAAGCAGTTTGGTACCCAATTTGCCTCACAACACACGCCAAAAATGGCTTAGAAATTTAGCATCTCTATCGGAAACAATAGACCTAGGAAGACCGTGCAATCTAACAACATCTTTGAAAAATAAATCAGCCACTTGCACAGCATCATCAGTCTTATGGCATGCAATGAAATGCGCCATCTTACTAAACCTATCAACAAACGAAGATGCTATCATATCCCTTTTTAGTCTTAGGCAAACCCAAAACAAAGTCCATAGAGATATCAGTCCACGGCTCAGTAGGCATAGGTAAAGGAGTATACAAACCATGAGCTTAGACAGTGGATTTTGACTGTCTACATGCAATACATTTGGCACACACACGTTCAACATCCTTACGCATACCTGGCCAATAAAAATGTTCTTGCAAAATAGCCAAAGTCTTAGCAACCCCAAAATGACCCATCAAACCACCCCTATGAGCCTCATGCACAAATAAAGTACGCATAGAACAATTAGGCACACACAATTGACTACCTCTAAACAGATAGCCATCATGCCTATAGAATTTCTGGAATGCAGTATGTTCACACGCAGAATATACAGTAGCAAAATCAACATCAGAAGAATATAAATCCTTAAGCTGCTCAAATCCTAATAACTTATAATGTAGTGTAGTAATCAAGGAATACCTCCTAGATAAAGCATCAGCTACCACGTTCTCCTTCCCTTGCTTGTATTGCAGTACATAGGGAAAAGTCTCCAGAAACTTCACCCAAGTGGCATGTCTCTTGCTCAGCTTGCCCTGTCCCTTCAAGCGCTTTAAAGACTCATGATCAGTCCGAATGACAAACTCTCTAGGTTGAAGATAATGTTGCCACACCTCCAATGCTCTCACAACCGCATACAACTCCTTATCATATGTGGGATAATTGAGTTGTGCACCACTAAGCTTCTCATTGAAGTATGCAATTGGTCTGTTTTCCTGCAAAAGCGCAGCTCATATACCTATCCCAGAAGCATCACATTCAACCTCAAAAGCTTTCTCAAAATCAGGTAAACATAGAATAGGAGCAGAACATAATTTTTCTTTCAACAATGTAAATGCATGTTCTTGTTCCTGACCCCAAGTAAACCCTTTGTCCTTCTTAATTACCTCAGTCAAAGGAGCAACAATAGTAGAAAAGTCCTTCACAAACCTCCTGTAGAAACTAGCAAGTCTATGAAAACTCCTCACCTCGCTCACACTCTTAGGAGTTGGCCAATCCTGGATAGCCTTCACCTTCTCACTATCAACCTCAACTCCCTGAGAACTGATTATAAACCCCAAAAATACTAACCGATCAATGCAAAATGTATACTTCTTAAGGTTTGCATACAGTTTTTCCTGTCTAAGTACATCCAAGACACACCTCACATGCATGACATGCATATCCAGATTAGAGGAGGGAGGGACTGATGCGAGCAAGACTATAAACTGCCATGATGGGTTGGACGTGTCCAATAAAAAGCTAATTATGCCACTTGGACCTATGACCAAAGCTAGGGCTAAGGCACTTCAAGAGGCCTTGTTTACGTATGTAGGCCAACATTTGAAGCAGATAGAGATGACCAAACCTATTAGAGGAGAGTTAGTTGGGCCACAGCCCAACTTGGTCCATTTGTCTCTTATACTTAGGCCGGATGATCTTGACACTTGAAGGCTATGGAGTGGGTTGAAGTCCAAGAGAGAGAGTGATGTAAGCAATGACATCATAATAGAGTGTGATGTAAGCCATGATATCATAGTATAGTATGAGGTAAGCAATGACATCATAGGGTAGTGTGATGTAAGCCATGATGTCATAGTATAATATGAGGTAAGCAATGACATCATAGGGCAATGTGATGTAAGCAATGATGTCATGTTGTATTCTAGAGTCTTCCTAGGAGTTCTATATAAACTCGTAGCTTGTAAGGTTGAGAGAACAAGATTTTAGAGTCATTTTTAGAGAGGGGCTGCCGCCAGCTTGAGAGGTTAGAATTCCTCTTGTTCTTGTTACTCAAAGAACTGCTCTTCACTTATCAATTGAGATTTTCGATTGTGGCATGTAAGTGTTCTTTTTACTCATTAAATTCTGATTATCGGGATTGCTTAGAACGAGTTTCTAAGAGGTGTCGTAGGGATTTAATTATCTTGTGTGTTTTGTCATATACTTGATTTCGGAAAGTCATAGACTTTCTTGTTACAACACCGAAAATACATCCTTTACATCTTCTCTTCCGCGAAAACCGCATTAGTGCTTAACACGTGATGGAATCTAAGAGAAGTTGTGAATAATTCCTAAAGCAACCAAAATAAAACAAATGTTGAAAAGATAATTTTCTTTAAAAAGTGAATTTGTGCTGAAGTATTTCAATTCTAAATATTGAAATTTCACTAGTTAATTTTTTGAGAATTGTAATGTTCTTTTTCTAATATAATTCTAGTAAATAGATTCAACAACCTTCAAAGCTGAAGGAAAAGAAGCACTTTAAAGTAAATCATACGAAGAAGCTCTAAATAATTATGTTTATCAAGTAATTCATAATTGAAAACTAATTATCATGTATTTGATAATGATCTCAGCAGGAGTATCAATCTATTACAAGTAATCACTCAAAAGTTTGAGCAACAAACTTATCTTATTTCTTTCTAACAAATTAATTTCACAGCAAAAGACTATCAAAATCAATTTGTCTTTCTTCTAAATTAGTTCCTATTCACAATCATGCATGTGAAAAAAATTAGAAAATCTAGTATTTTTTATTAATGAAAACATTGATAATGTCTAATGCATATGCTAATTGTGTGATAGAATTTTTGGATTAAGAAGCCAAGTGTTCTCATTGCCTCATAGCTATAATACTAAGGACAACTCAAATGTGCTCAAGTGTTTGAAGACTATAGAGCCTTTCCTAGAATATTGAATGCTTTGAAGACACTAGTGTCGGTTTTCCTTTGCTTAATAGGTATCTTTTTGTAAGCCCTACACTTCTTGTCCTTGGAATTTATATAATACATGAGGGAGCTCAAAACTTGGTTTTTAAATGTAAAAAAGGCTTTGCTCATTCTTGATTTACCAAGTGTTTGATAACAGTTTACAGCTCAAAAACTTTTTAATGACTTATCTTTTAGTTCATAATGATTTCAAACTTGTTGTAGTTGATTTCTAAATATTTTGACACTGAATTCAGTTGAGACGTCCGAACTGGAACCTTGGCTGTTGAATTTTTAGAGAAATTAGGACGACCATTCCAATGCATATGTCCAAGTTCTGTCCACCGAATATATCCTGGCAGTCTAGTAAATAGAGATGTTTCGACGAGCATTTGGAAGCAAAGACCCAAGTTCGGTCTTATTAATGTCATTATTATATGACCTCTATATATAGGCCCACAATACAACAGTTTATGAAAACCCAAACTCTTATGGGAAAAGGAAATCAAATCTAATCAAGTAGAATATTTTGAGAGTTTTGTTCTCTTTAAGAAACTCACTAATATAAACATCCACATATTATGAATTATTTTGTAGCAAATAGCACTTTTTGACTTTTGAACAAAGCCTGATTATGAATTATTTCATAACAAAAAGCACCTTTTGACCTTTAAACAGAGCTTGACCAAAGCAACATTTGACTGAATTATCTTTTATCTTTTCATAAAACTTTGTACCTGTCATTAAAATAACCCTTTGCACTCTTAAGTCTTTAAGAGATGCGTGTGTTTCTTAAAGAATTTGAGACTTCTTCAAACTTAGAGCAAAAAGCTAAACATTGTGAGAGAAACACTACCGAGTAGCAAAGAGCAAATGTCCAAAGTATGAGCTGATATTGAAAGCAAGTTAAAGCTTCTATCTTTTCATCATCATCTCTTCACAGGTCCATAATTACTGACTGTAAACTTCTGCCACCAAGTTCGAGGAAGCTTTTTGGGTGAAAAATAGTTTCTAGATCTATTGTAAAACTAGTGTGTACAACTTGAGAGTTTTTTGGGTATAAGGGTTGTATAGTTTGATCTCTACCGTTAAAGAGATTGGGTTAGTGAAAATGGTTGAAATGGGATTCTTATGGAGTGGATGTATGCTTTTTGTTGAACCACTATAAAAACCCATGTGTCCCTTTTCATTCTTGTGTTATTTAGCCTTGACTATTTTCTTGTTTTAACTGTTATTTTCTTTCTATTTGGCAAACATATTTTCCAGAAAAATGATCAAATTCAAAGCATACTCTCCTCACATGTTGAAACATTATTCTGACACAATCACAGAAACTATCTTTCAAACTGTATGTTGAAAACAATTAGCTTGATAATTATGTGAAGTTATTTTTATACAACAATAATTATGCACATCATTTTATAAAAAGATCATCTTAGAATTCAAGTCCAGGTGGAGGTTGTTAAAATTTCCTTAGAATTATAAGATTCACACTTCAAGTCTATATTGATTGGCCACATATTTTTCATGGTTTATCTTAGTCTTTGGGTGGCTAAGGAAATTCAATATTGGTTAGCTATGTTAGGTGAGCTAACTTGGACTAAGATGGCACATTTTCAACAATGGAAGGAAGACTTGAAGTTTGTTCACGTGGTGAAACATCTCTATATAAGGCAATCTTGCTTGGAGCAAAGAATAATCATCCAAGAGAGAAATCACAACCAAGAGAGAAATCCTCCAAGAGCATTTCTCTAAACTATCCACTCTTTTCATATGCCACCTCTTCATATATATATATACACACTCTTGCCATATTCATTGAGTATAGTGAGGTGTTATCTTAAGTGTAATTTTTGTGTGGGTGTAAAATTATTATTTTTTATAGTGCATTTACTCCTCTCTTGTCTCGTGGTTTTTCCCTCTACATTGGAGGGTTTCCACATAAATCTTGTGTCTCTTCCATTTATTATTTTACTTCTCATTTTATCATCAACTACCCAAACTAAATATTTATCTATTACCACGCTAAATTCCACAACAAACTAGTATCAGAGCGTTGTAATATTTATTTGGGTTTCACAACATGGCTTCTATCATGAAATTTGATGTTGAGAAGTTTGAGGGAAAAATTAGTTTTGGCATTTGGCGAGTTCAGATGATTGCCATTCTCACCCAGCATCGGTTGAAAAGGGCCCTTGCAGGAAAGACGAAAAAGCCGAACACCATGTCGGATGAAGATTGGGAAGAGTTGGATGAAAAAGCCTTGTCAGCGATCCAACTTTGTTTATCCAAAGAAGTTCTGCGAGAGGTTATCAAGGAGGATACAGCTGCAGGTATGTGGCTTAAGTTGGAGTCATTGTATATGACGAAGAATCTTGCCAACAAGATTCGTCTCAATGAGCGCCTCTTTACCATTAAGATAGTTGAAGGTACACCCATTCAAAGTCACCTTGATGAGTTTAATTCCACTATAGTTGATATGGAAAATTTGGATGTTGAAATCAGTGATGAAGATAAAGCTATTTTGTTGGTATGCTCACTCCCCCGGTGATACCGTAACTTTAAGGATATTATGTTATACGGTAGTAATGAGATCCAAACATTTGATGATGTCAAACAAAATCTCTTGTCTAAAGAAAAATATGACTATGGGAATAATTCAAAGGATGAAGCTGAATGGTTAATTGTTAGAGGGAGAACTGTGGATCATGGTAGTAGCAGTAAAAGTAAATCCAGATCAATGTCTAAAAGCAGAGATAATAAGAAATTTTGTCGCTATTGCAAGAAAAAGGGACATGTAATTTCAGAATGCTTTAATTTGAAGAATAAGCAGCAAAAGGGCAAAAATAATAATCAAAAGAATTTAGAAAATTCAGCTGAAGCAAGTATTGTTCAAAAAGAGTCTGAAGGTGAAGTTTTGTCTGTTACTGATTTTGAAACTAGATCTAAAATAGAATGGATTCTAGATTCTGTTTGTTCCTATCACATGTGTCCTCATAAAGATTGGTTTACCACTTATGAATCAGTTGATTGTGGTGTTGTCTTAATGGGGAATAATGCTCAGTGTAAAGCTGTTAGAAAAGGAACAATTAGAATTAAAATGCATGATGGCATGATTAGAACTTTAACCGGTGTTAGACATGTTCCTGATTTGAAATGGAACCTTACCTCTCTTGGCACCTTGGAGTCCCTTGGGTTTAAATATGCAGCTAAAGGTGGAGTTCTAAAGGTGCTCTTATTTTAATGAAAGCTAACAGATTTGGAACTTTGTATGTGTTGCAAGGATCTACTGTTACAGGTTCCGCGGCTATATCATCATCTATGTCTGATTCAGACGTAGACATCACAAACTTATGGCATATGCATTTTGGCCATATGAGTGAAAAAGGAATGACCATCCTAAGCAAGAGAGGTCTTTTGTGTGGTCAGAATATCGATAAGTTGCAGTTTTGTGAACATTGCATTCTTGGTAAGCAGAAAAGATTAAGTTTCAGTACCGAAATTCATAAAACCAAAGGTACTCTTGACTATATTCATTTAGATATTTGGAGACCCTCACGTGTTCCTTCAAAAGGAGGACATCGTTACATGCTGACCATTATTGATAATTTTTCTCGTAAAGTCTGGCTTATTTTTTAAAGCACAGAGATGAAGTTTTTTCTACTTTTAAGAAGTGGAAGATTTTGATAGAAAACCAGACAGGGAAGAAGGTCAAGCGACTCAGGACCGATAATGGTCTAAAATTTTGTGGAGGTGATTTCAACACATTCTGCGAAAATAAAGGAATTATGAGACATCGCACGGTGGCAGGTACGTCTCAACAAAATGGCATTGTAGAACGGATGAACAGGACATTGATGGAGAGAGTTCGTTGCATGCTCTCTAACGCTGCCTTGCCTAAAGAATTTTGGGCCGAAGCTGCATCTACCGCATGTTATTTGGTGAATCGTTCCTCACACATATCACTTGACTTCAAGATTCCAGAGGAAATTTGGTCAGGTAATCCTTGATTATTCAAATTTGAAACTTTTTTGATGTCCTGCATATAAACATGTGAAGCAGGGAAAATTAGAGCCTAGAGCTCGAAAATGCATATTTATTGGTTATGCATCTGATGTGAAAGGGTATCGCTTGTGGTGTCCGGAACTTAAGAAAGTAATTATCAATAGGGATGTTACTTTCAATGAAAATGTGCTAATTCTCTCTGGAAAAGAAACGGTCAGTTCTTCCGACACAGGTGATTCGAAGAATACCAACGAGAAGGTGGAGCTTGAGTTTGAAATACCTACTCCTAGCGAAGAGAATATTTCCTCATCTCCGATCACATCAGAGGTTCATGATTCCACTGAACCAGATTGTCGTGAAAACTATACTATTGCCAGAAATAGACCCACAAGAGAAATTAAACGACCTGAAAGATATAATTGAGGGAATTTAGTTGCTTATGCTCTTGCAGTTGCAGAGGATACAGTTGGAGGTGGAGAACCTCACACAAACTCTGAAGCAATCTTGTGTCCTAATTCTTCTGAGTGGCAGGTTGCGATGGAAGAAGAAATTGAATCCCTACACAAGAATGATACTTGGCAGTTGGTGAAATTGCCAAAAGGCCAAAGAGTTGTAAAGTGTAAATGGGTCTATAAGAAGAAAGAAGGCAACCCTAGAGTTGAAGATGCAAGATATAAAGCACGTTTAGTTGCTAAAGGCTACACTAAAAAACATGGTGTAGACTTTAATGAAGTGTTTTCTCCTATTGTTAGTCACACTTCTATACGTGTACTTATTGCCCTTGTTGCCTTGCAGGATCTTGAATTAGAGCAACTTGATGTCAAGACTGCTTTCTTACATGGAGAGCTCAACGAGCAGATTTATATGCAACAACCAGAAGCATTTGTTGTTCCTGGAAAAGAAGACTACATTTGTCACTTGAAGAAATCTCTTTATGGACTAAAACAGTCCCCGAGACAATGGTACAAAAGGTTTGATTCCTTTATGGTTGAAAATACGTGTTGTCGTAGTCAGTTTGATAATTGTGTTTGTCACAAGAAGTTTTCACATGGATCTTTTGTTTACTTATTGTTATATATTGATGACATGCAAATTACTGCTCGTGATAAGTCACTAATCAAAGAATTGAAAGATCAGTTGAAAAGTGAATTTGAGATGAAAGATCTTGGTGCTACAAAGAAAATTCTTGGTATGGAGATTCATAGAAATCGATCAGCTGAAAAATTATATTTATATCAAAGAAATTACATTGAGAAGGTTCTTGAGGGATTCAACATGAATAACTCAAAACCTGTGAGTACTCCTCTCGCAGCTCATTTTAAATTATCATCTGATTTTTTCCCTCAGTCTAATAAAGAGAAAGAGCAAATGTCATATGTGCCCTATTCTACTGCAGTTGGCAGTCTTATGTATGCTATGGTATGCACTAGACCTGATCTTGCACAAGCAGTGAGTGTTGTGAGCAGGTACATGAGTAATCCATACAAAGAACATTGACAAGCAGTTAAATGGATATCCCGGTAGTTGAAAGGTTCTACGGAAATTGGATTAGTTTTTGATAGGAATAAGGTCACACCAAATATTGTTGTTGGATATGTTGACTTTGATTATGCAGGTGATCTTGATAAGAGAAGGTCTTTGTCAGGTTATGTATTTACTTTATGCAATTCTGCCATTAGCTGGAAAGCTAGCCTACAATCTATTGCAGCACTGTCAACAACGGAGGCAGAATATATTGCAATCACTGAATGCGTCAAAGAAGCAATCTGGTTAAGAGGCTTGGTTACTGATCTTGGTTTAACACAAGATGTTGTTACTATATTTTGTGATAGTCAAAGTGCTATTCATTTAACCAAAAATCAGATGTATCATGAAAGGACCAAGCACATTGATGTGAGGCAGTATTTTATTCGGGATGTTGTAGCAAATGGGAAGATCATCGTGAAGAAAATTGCTAGAGCTCATAATCCTAAGGATATGCTCACAAAACCAGTTCCAAATCTCAAGTTCAAGCATTTCTTGGACTTCATTGGTGTTCATCATTTTATAAAAAGATCATCTTAGAATTCAAGTCCAGGTGGAGATTGTTAAAATTGCCTTAGAATTATAAGATTCACACTTCAAGTCTATATTGGTTGGCCACATGTTTTTCATAGTTTATCTTAGTCTTTGGGTGGCTAAGGAAATTCAATGTTGGTTAGCTATGTTAGGTGAGCTAACTTGGACTAAGATGGCACATTCTCAATAATGAAAGGAAGACTTGAAGTTTGTTCACATGGTGATACATCTCTATATAAGGCAATCTTGCTTGGAGCAAAGAATAATCATCCAAGAGAGAAATCCTCCAAGAGCATTTCTCTAAACTATCCACTCTCTTCATATACCACCTCTTCATATATACATACACACTCTTGCCATATTCATTAAGTGTAGTGAGGTGTTATCTTGAGTGTAATTTTTGTGTGGGTGTAAAATCATTTGTATCTCCTCCATATTTTTTATAGTGCATTTACTCTCTCTTGTTCCGTGGTTTTTCCCTCTACACTGGAGGGTTTCCACGTAAATCATGTGTCTCTTCCAGTTATTATTTTACTTCTCATTTTATCATCAACTACCCAAACTAAATATTTATCTATTACCACACTAAATTCCGCAACAATTGAGTTGTTTGAAATTCTTGAGTGTGGATTCAATGTAGTGGATGTAGATCTTAAAGAGATCGAAGCACTATAAATTGCTTGTGTGTTTCTTGTTCTTCTTGCCTTACTTTTTCATATATTGTGTTCATTAAAATCACTTTGAGGACTTGAATCCTTATCACTTCCAAACTAAGTTTGTAAAAAGGGGAAAAGATTTTGAAAAGCCAAAGACCTAATTCACACCTTCCCTCTTAGGTCTTTCAATATTTCCTACATAAAATAAGTCCTACCAAATTCCCTCACAATTAGATAATGCTTGTCCTTAAGCATTCAAAATAAAATTTCTACTTTAATGCATCCCTACTCACTGTTTGACATCCAACTGCCATGCCTTATAGATTCAAATTAAACACTAGTAAGGAATGACAACTTCATAGAATAAATCATTATAAATCACATAAGCCAAAAACCACTCCAACAAGCTTTTCAAAATTAAAATACACTAGGACTCAACATTTCCTCACTATTTTCACAAATTCACTCAAAAGTATTTAAGGCTCGATTACTCCTAAGTCAAAACATAGTAGGACATTTACCATATGCTTGCTAAGTTATCACATCTCCACCACTGCACCAAAAAACTCGAATGCAAAAATTTAAAGGACTTTGGACATAAGTTAAAATGGTACGGTCAAGATAATATGGTTAATAATAAGACAAAGGACTTATACCCATTTCTTTTTTACCGAAAACAAGACCTCAAAACCTCCTTCCAATCACTATAGGAGAAATGACTATTAGTGAGAAATAAATTTTGTTACAAAAGATTAACTTTTCTTTACTAAAGAATTGTAGTGACAAAAAACTATGTTGTCACTTGGTCAACATAGAAGGTTCGTCATAAAAGCCTCCTAATGACAACATAGTGTAGTTGTCACTATAGTATAGATTTAGTGATAAAAATAAATGGAATCCCGAACTCTGTCACAAAAAATAAAAAATTTAACACTAATTGTGTCCATCCTGTCACTATTCATTATTATATTGAAAAATACTAAACAAAATAAATAATTGAAATAAAATGTTTTAGTGACGAGATTTGAAGTTATCACAGAAAGTTGGTTGATTAGCAGTTTTAGTGACAAAAGCTACATTGTTACTAAAACACGTGAATGCCCAAAAAAAATTTTTAAAAAAATGCAACTTGGCTAAGCTACCTGCCTATCTCCAATTCACCACAAACTGCCCCCCCCCCCCACGAGAGCAGCTCACATGTGGTACGCTTGAAAGGGGCATGGTTGTGCCAGCAATGTTGGAATAAATTCCAACTTTTGATGTCTAGCAAGTTTAGAATCAGCGCCCCCAAATTGAGGAGAGTCAATTTTCATTGTACTGCAATTACTATTATGCTATAGTTTGAGCATTAATTTATCTAAATAATAAGCAACGTAAATAATAATTAAGATCATAATATTTAGCATATAATAAAATGCAAATAATCATAATTGATTTACTAAATTTATAGCTTAAAAAATACTTATTTTGAAAAATAATCTCTACAATATATATTATAAAAATACACTATAAATAAACTATATAAAATATACATCATACTAGCCTAAATACTCGTGCATTACAAAGGTTATATTTGAAAAAATAACTTGAAGAAAATATGAAAAGAATATTTCTTTAGATGTAATGTGAGGGATAAAAAAGTATGAAAAAAACTGCGCAAGGAATCTTTGTTATTAATTTAGATGGAATTAAAGGAGAAATTTTGTGGCTTACAATTGCTTTAAACTAAATTTATAAGGTTATGATGAATATTATCATTCCTTGTAGTCGTGATCTTTAAAAAGAAAAAGAAAAAGAAAAACTATTTTAATTGTCTGTACACTTTTTTCCAAAATTGTGATATCAGATCATTTCTAACTATAGGGTGTGGACTCATAATGTATAACTTTCTTACTCATCCATTTATGTGATTGAGCACCTATATCTCAATTCAGTGACCATTTAATTTCCAACTATATGTATGCTTATGGGTGGATCTTATTCTTAGACTATGTTAAAGTTGTAAATGATTTTATATGATAACTTTAAAAACACATGCTTTAAGTCAATAAATTTTTGCGTGTTTGACACAAAAGAAAAGAGATGTTCTTTCTTCTTTTTTTTTTTTCCTTCTCTTGGGGAGAGAGAAAATGGATAGATATGAATTTATCGTGAGACAGTATTTATGAATGAGAAATTTTTTCTAAAAGGAACCAAAGGATGAAGGAAGGAAGAAAGAAAAAAAACAACTTACAGATCAGTCCAAAAACTCAATGAGATAGAAAGAAGAATCCAGGAAAAGCAAAACGTGCAATGTGGAAAATATAAGAATTACAGAAAAACAGACATATGGACAATAAAATCTTATCTAAAAAGGAACGATTGAAAAAAAAAAGTATTCTACAATATGGTAGATGAAAGAGGAAGAAACAAAAGGAACAGTTGCTTAACTTTGTAATTTGATGGAGTCCCTGCAAAGGGTCCATAAACTGTTTCTCCATTGTCTTGTGCTCAAGAATTGACATACTAAATCCTGATTATATAAGGATTTCCTTATCTAACAGGACATAAAATCCTATAAAGATTATGGTAGTTACTTATCCTACAAGAATTCTATTTCCTTATAGGACTTGGAAAGATATGTATATATAGAAGTATGCTCTCTTATTATTGATCAGGTCTACCTATTATATTCTTCTTTATACTTATTTTTTCCCAATACTAACTTAGGCATCGAAGGACCTTTTGGGTCATCCCCCACCTCTCCTCATCTTCTTTGTTTCTTTGTTTTTTAATCTCTTTGCCTATGTAGGTATTGAGACTCTTTGATGGATTGATTCCTCGATTCTATCAATTGGTGCCCATCGTGGGGCTCCCTTTTATAAGTTGGACTTCTTGTACAAAGTAAATGGCATCCAATTTAAGAAAATTGCTCAAGATCAAGATTCCCCAGGTAAAAGATTCGCCTTTTTGAGCATTTGGCTGCTAAGTAGTCCTTGGTAAAGCTATGAGACCAAGTTTGGTAAAAGCTACTGACTCGGTAACATCCATTCAATCACCTGCTCCCTTTATCATAGTTTTTATGAGGTAAAACAAAATTATTTTATCTAGAAGCTAAGTTCTCAATCATTTTTTATTATGTAGGTATATATATTTATGCACTGCATGAGATTTTGATTAACTTGGAATAATATTATAGGGTCGGTGCAGATCTAAAACTCCTTTCCTATATTACAAAATAAATATACATCTTAATATGATTACATGATTGCATACCTTTAGCGATGCTAGTAAAACTATCTTCCCGATCACCAGGCACAAATGGCCTAAATTAGTCTTGGTTTGAATGATGCTTTTTTTCCAAAAATTTTAGCTCTAATGTTGTGTGACTTTTGGTTATCTTGTGTGGATTGTTGGTAATGGATTTCTTGATAATCAAAAGATTTTTTTTGTGTTGCCTTTCTCAAGGAATTTCTACCAACTTTTAGTGTATTATACAATATTGTCATCTTCAGTCAAAGGGAAAAGATATTATTATTAATTGATTCACTATGAGAGTTGTGAATGTACTATCTTGATCTTTTAACATCTGCAATATCAAGTAAGGATCTTCTTAGAATTTATTTATCCCCATGATGCGAAGACTTTGAGAAGGCATTTGTTCGCAAGACCACAAAATTAGGTGGCCAATATGAGACCTTGCTATCCTTGAAACCAACCATAAACCAATTACAACTTAGTGTCTAGTATTATCTTCACTAGAGGAAGGAATCCATTTTCAAATTATGCTCAACAAATAAAGTAAGGGTTTATTTACAAAATCAAGTATTCTATCATGGGCTTCTATTGGCAAAAATGATATTACAATTGGGTAATGCATATCTACATCTCAGAAATTAATCCCTCCAAGTTGTATGGAATTTCCTTGTTGAAGTAGGGAAACTCTCTTATGTATCTATTTTTAATGAGCTTCTTGTCTTAAAGAGGAATTCTACTTGAGGTCCCTATATCTTGATCAGATGAGGTATAATTTTCATGTATAATTATTATTATTATCCATCAAAAAATGATATATTCATCTTTGAGAGTTGATTACATCTTATCTTCCATAGGCTATCAGGTTTCATATATATTTATTGCTTGAGGAAAATCCCGGTCATAATGGTATTCTAATATCACATTACATCGGTTTTCTCAAATTTATTTGGCTTTGCCCATTCTTATCTGGAATTCATATTCTGTTTAAAGCATTTATATTCAAAGTTGAACAGGATATGGTTTTTGGGTATCATTATTATTATTTCTAAAAGAAGATTATCTTTATCTTCAAGATTTATTATGTCTATGAGTATCGGATTTCACACATACATACAAATTATTATTTGAAGGAAGACTTGATTATCTGTATTTGGTTTTCTTAAATTCTACTTATAAAGACTATGATATTATCTTAATTGGTAATTATTGGATTTCTTTTATGATATAATGGAATCTATTCTAGTATTCTGATAGCTTATTATTATTGGTAAAAACAAGCCAAAACATTCGTTTTCTTCATTAATCATTTTTTATGAATTTCTCCATGAGAAAAAGATGCCTATTATTTTACCTATGCTAGATTGGTGATTCAGAAATTTATCTATCCTTTCTTAAAAGGGATATCTATTCTATTTTGAGCGGTCAATCAATTAATATATCCTCATTATGATGAGGATGGAATATTATCACAAATATTTTATTTGAATATCTTGGAGTTTTTATGTCATATCTCGCCTATCTCCTATTGGGAATTCATCTTTATTTTTGAATCTTGATCTAAGCTACTATCAACTATTGTGGAGAAGAAGCCAATCCAAATTTGGAAATTTCAGAATATGGCTTCATAATTGAGAAAATCCCACACTTCAGGATAATTTTAAAGTCACATTCAATTTATTATCTTGATTCAGGTATGCTCCCAATATTGGGAAGCGTCTATCAGCAGTCAGAGGAGTTTTCATATCAAAAACTATTTACTTGAAATATTTGGAATCAAGAAGTCCTATTACAGTTGGGCTAGCTCTTAAAGCCAATTTGTTCCCAAAATAGAACTAATTGGGACAAAATTTTTTGTTAAAAGATTATCTGGTGATTTGTCCTCAAATCTTGTTCTTGGTTGATTTCAAAGGATTGGCTTGATATATAGCCCTTTTTTCTTGTTGGTTGCCCTATGCTCTTGCACATTTGGCCTCCATTTTATTAAAAGTACCAAAAAGTTTTGAGTATAATGAAAGATTAGTGGCATTAATAGAGGTTGTGTCACGGGAGAGGAAACCCCTCTTTCATTACAACCTTCTTCATCTTTTGACTCCACCAATTCCCCTTCCTTGGAGCTCTCCTCCACCACTCTAGATATTTCAACCAATGAATGCTCATCCTCTTTTTCCTCCCTCTTTGGATTACCCTTCTTGATTTCTCCACTACTGCATGGGTGCTCTCCAAGCTTCTCCTCCTCAACTCCTACTTCATGATTCCCCTCTTGGATGTCTCCTTCATGACCACAAGGGGTCTCACTACTATCCTCTTCCTTCTTCACCCTCTTTCTTCTTCTTCTCCTCTTCTTTGTAACCTCACTCTTCTCACTTCCTTTTACCTTCTCTTCCCCTTTCTCACCTTTCTTACCTATTTTTACTTCTCAATTTGGCCACTTAGGCTCTTTCCTCCCTCAACACTCTATCCTTTTTTCTTTTGCTCCCTCTTCCTCTTCTCCAAAGCAATGCCTTCCTTTAAATTCTTTAAATCCTCACTCATTATCTTTGGATAACTAGGTACAAGGGTATGTGTTCTTTTGCCCTTCTCAAAAGAGCAAGTGTTGTGGTACCCATCATGCACCGCCTTCATATCAAATAGCCAAGGTCTTCCCAACAAAAGATGCCCAACATGCATAGACAAAATATCACAAAACATCTCATCCTTGTAACAACCAATAGAGAATGGCATTCTAGCTTGTTTATTCACATTTATCTTCCCGCATTCATTCACCCATTGAAGTTTATAAGGTTTAGGATACTTCATATACCTTATGCTCAACTTCTCAACAACATAAGAGCTCATAAGGTCTGAAAACTCCCACACACGGAAAAGAGTATAAAAGACATGAGTTCTTTGTAAAGAAGTACCATCCTCCAAGTCATTTGTCAAGGTAGTCCCATTGATGGTTGGCCTAGCAAAGAAGGTTTCACTTGTTCGTTCACCCTTACGTTCATCTTTATCCCTCTTAGATGATGACAAGATGCTTACATTCCCACCATTTTTCATCCTATCTTGCTTATTTCTCCAATCATCTCCTCCTACATCGCATCTACTCCTCTCTCCCGACATATTCTTCCTTTCTCCTCTACCCCTTTCAAACTCCCTTCATCTCTCACCACTTCTTCCATGTGCTCCCTTCATCTCTCACCACTTCTTCCATGTTCCCTTCTTCCTTCACTATCCCTCTTTACTCCACCCAAGGTATCATATTTCCTCCATTTTCTCTCACCCTTGGGCTTTGTAATCTCCCTTCCTTTTCTATCCACCTTCTCCACCAACTCCCTCATATCTTCCCTAAGTGATTCATTTTGTCGAAGAAGAGACCTCATCATGATGGCAGAGTCTTGAATACTCTTCCTCACCATTTTCTTTCGACTCATGTTTACTCTCTTAATTCTTTTTCAATATAAGCTCACCCTCTTGCCTTCTCTCACTCTCAACCTCTCAAGAATAGCAACCACTACCAACACAAGTTTTTAAACTCAATCAAAGGAAAGATCACAAGACAAGGAATTCAAGAATCAAGGAAACTCAACAACAAGAATGAACAAGCATTTCAAGAGCAAAAATATGAAGTTCTAGGATAGACGATTCTAGAAGATATATCAATGAAGTTCAATCAAAGAACAGGGCACATGAAGAAAACACAAAGAAAAAGCACCAGGAACTCAAGGAAACACAATTGAACAAGAAGAAGAGCTCTATTAGAGATAGCAAAAGAACAAGAACACCACAAGAAATACAATAATAAATAGAGAATTCACTGAGGAAAGGATACAACTATCACGAAGAGTTTAGAATAACTAACACATAGAATAGTCCCAATATGTCAAACAAACATTCTAAGAGGCATGTTATTGAACACCTTCAATGCACTCAATTAGAACTATAAGCCCTTAGGGCAAATCTAGTTGTCTTCATTAATGACAAATATTGATAATGACTAATTCATAAGCTTATTGTGTGATAGGATTTTTTGATTCAGAAAGTCAAATGTTCTTATTTCCTTGGAGGTATAATACTAAGGACAAATAAAATGTCCTCAAGTGATTGAAGAATGTAGAGGATGTCCTAGAAGATTGAAGACTTTGAAGACCTTAATGTAGGTTTGCTTTTGTTTAATAGGTATCTTCTTGTAAACCCTATACTTCTTACTTTTGGAATCTGTAAAATTCATAAGGAAGCATAAAACTTGGTTTTGAAGATCACTCTTGATTTAACAAGTATTTGTTAACGGCTTAGTGCTCAAAAGGTCTTAATTGACATATCCTTAAGTCTAAAATGATTTCAAATTTTTTGTAATTGATTTTATTTTGACGAAGTTTGAATAGTTTAGAAGTCTGAATTGGGACTTTGGTTGCTAAATTTTTAGAGAAATTTGAACAACCATTTGACACAGAGGTCCAAGTTCGGTAGACCAAATTTTTCCCGGCAACTTGGTAAACAGTAAGTTCAGACAACCAATTCAGATGCAGAAGTTCAAGTTTAGTCAATCGAATTACACTGTTACTAGCTATTATTTGAACGTTGGAATTGATTTTCAAACCTTTTAAAAGCCATAAACTTTAGATTCTTGAGTAGTTTTGAACACTTTAAGAATCTTTGTACTCCAAAATCATTTGAATATCAAAAAGCTCTCATTTGTCTTGTACTTCATGTAACTATTTAAGATTCCAAAGACAAAAAAAAAAGTGAACTGGTGTTAGCATTTGTTATCATTTACCAAGTTATTGGTAATATCTCTCTTTATTCCTTCATCTACTTGCTTTAATCAAGGTTATCTTAAAGTTTTAATTTGATAGGGTGAACCTTGATTGTTGTGTGAGAAATAGCTGGTGGTGTAAAACTCTTGTTAGGTGAACCTCTAGTGTACTTGTATTAACTGTTTCTATAGTTGAGTTGGTTAAAATCCTGAGTGTATGCTCAAAGTAGTGGATGTAGATCTTGAAAAGAACAAACCGCTATAAATTGTTCCTGTTCTTGGTCTTTCTTGCTTTACCTGCTTATCTATTGTGTTCATTAAATCTCTTTTGATAAGCTTTTTAAGCATTCATTGTAACTCTCAAAATACTTGCATCTTCTTGTATCTACCTCTCAAGACCCTATTAATACTTGAAGCTTCGCTATTTTCAAACTAGGTTTTAAGAAAGGAAAAAGATTTTTGAAAAATTAACTAAAAACCTAATTCACCCCCTTCTTAGGCCTTTCAAGAACCCCCTCTAAGAGTTAGAATTGAAAAACTACCACGAGGCATCACCAATTCAACAACAAGTAGGATTACTCAACACTCAATAACACAAGAAACACAAGAAAACTTTTTTTTTATTTTCAAAATTATACAATAAAGACTAAAACAAGTAATGAAAATGAACGGGAAATTAAGCAATAAAGTAAAAAAGAAGAAAATAAAAGATAGTAATCTCAATTAGGGCTGGCTCTGATACCAAATGGTAGATTAACCAAGAACTTATATCCAACGGGTTGAAGGCTTGTAGGTGAATTTGGTCAAATGCGTGTTCTTGAGTGAAACCCTTGATTTTGCCCCAATTCCCTAACCCACTTCTAGCTAGGAATTGAACCCTATTTCAAGTAGATAATAGGACCTCGAACACCTAGTAAAGAGATTTCTACCATAATTCCTAAAAAAGAACCATGAATCTAGCAATGAGATTTAAAACCCATTTAGAAGGAAATGAGTAATCTTCAAGAACTATTGTGATAAATCAAACAAGAACCCATGAATTGGAGTGTTTAGACATAATGAAGATTAGCCCTTGATCACTCACCATGAGAGATTCAACATCATCTCACAAGAAGGAAGAAACCTTAGTAGGTTCTCTCACAAAGAAGAAGAAGCACAAAGCTACAACTTTTCAATATCATTAATCAACTAATTAAGTTTAACCCATAATGGGGTTTATATACATGCCAAACCCTAAGTTAATTAGTGCTAAATCAAATGAGGATTAGACTAAAATGGGGTTCAAAATACATAAAAAATAGTCAAAAATAAAAATCTACAATTCCGTACCACACACCAGACAATACAGAGTGGAAGGACCCAAGTATCTCATTGTTGCAAGGCTTTTCCAAAGGAACAGCTCGACTGTACTAATCGGTCAAATTTCCAACCATTTTGAAAGACCTAAGAGGGGGTGTGAATTAGGTCTTTGGCTAATTTTTCGAAAATAATTTCCTTTTACAATGTTTAAGCTAAACTAGATTATGTGTTTTTGTTTCAATGAGAGAATATATCAATCAATGTCAAAGTAATAAATAACTTAAGATCAATAAACACAAGCAATTTATAGTGGTTCGATCTCTTCAAGATCTACATCCACTACCTTGAGCCTACACTCAAGGATTTCAAACAATCTACTAAATGCTCAAATTCAACAATTGCATAAGAGGCTCACCACACAATGGTTTTACACTTACAACCTCTTTTGCAATTTTACAAACAAGGTTCACCCTACCAAAGGATTTTATATCTACTAACAACCTTGAGTCAATATCTCAAGGATCACCCTTATCTAAAGGATTTTATGTTTTCAAGATAACCTTGCAATGTGTAAGATGTTACCACTTTGTTGGTAGATAAATACACAATGTTGTACCTTCACACTTTGTTGCCTTTGGAATCTTGAATGATCAATTGAAAGCACAAGACAAAAGAGAGCTTTAATGTTTGCTAAAGACTTTTGAATGTTTAGAGTTCTTAGAGATTCAAAACTTATAAAAATTATTGAGTTTATAACTTTTATAGAATTCAAAAATCAGTTTTAACAATCATAAAATGGCTAGTTTCAGAAAATTCGGACGACCGAATTTTTCTTGTGCATCCGAACTTATCGTCCGAATTTTACTGTTGCATGTTTTCTGGAAAAATTCGGACGATCGAATTTTTCTCATGCGTCCAAACTTGCGTTCCAATTTCTCTGGAGAAATAGTAACCATGCTGGTTAAGGAAAATTCGGACGATCGAATTTTTTTCATGCGTCCAAACTTGCGTTCGAATTTCTCTGGAAAAACAGTAACCATGCTGGTTATGAAAATTTGGACGACCAAATTTTTTGGAAGCACAGTAGCCAGTTTAAAGTTTGGTTTTCAAACTTTGTAAAATCATTTGAAATTTAACTTCAATAAGTTTGAAAACATTTTGTATGTATAGATAAGTTATTTAGACATTTTTAAACTTAAGAACCATTATCAAATCTCTTTGATCATACAAAGTTTACTCAAAATCTTTTAAGATACAAAAACACATTTATTAACAAAAAGTTCATTCAAAGCCATTTAATATTAAGAAAAATAATTTTATACTCTCTTATGCATTCAATAGATTCCAAGACACACAAGTGTAGGGTTTACAAAAGAATATACCTATTAAGCATATTTGACCTACACTTCAAGTCTTCAATACCTTTTAATCATCTTTGAACAAACTTCTTCAAGCTTCAATCACTTTGACTCATTGAAGTTGTTCTTGCACTTTGGCTTGAAGGCAACAAGACTTCATACTTCTTTAATCCAATAATCCTATCACACAATTGACATAAAGATTAGTCCACAACAATGTTTGTCATTAATCAAAACTCAATTAAAACTTCATGATTTGCTCTTAGGGCTAACACATTTCATACCAAGGAAACCATCGAATTAACTCTCAGTGTCTATATGAAAGTTGTAGATCCAAATCTTATACTTTCAAAGAATCTCAAATCACTCCAATTGGATTCCTAGAACTCAAGTTATGACTGTATTAATAAATAGTGTCAATTCTGGAATAGAATCTAGGTTCACTAAGTTTGTGCCATTCTTTTAAGCTTCAAACGAACTCGTTTTGGAATGACCTTTACCACTTTGGAAACCTCATGATAATCCCTACAAATCTATAGAAGGATACTTCTTTATTTGACAATTCTATAGTCACCAAAAGCACACCGAAACCAAAGGACCTTATAACTTCTAACTCCATTTCAAAGGGCTGTTTTTGCATGTCTTCATGGTTAGGCTTTGAAATGATTCCATATCTTCGTGAAATTGGCCTTCACATGGAAATTGCACCTTTGCTCTTGCTTGCCCTCAAAATAGCTGCACGCTTCAAGTGGCAATTTCTATCATATTCCTCATAGTTCCTCCATGAAGATGAAGCATCCAAAGATCCTTTAAATTGAACCCTAGCCGTGCTTATATCACTCCCTTTTGAGTGTCTAGAGATATTTAACGAAGAAAGTAACGATAAAAAACTAGTAGAAAATCTAGTTTTGGCAGAAAGAAACAAGACTCTGAACTACACAATCAAAAGAACAATATAAAAAGTTGGTAGCCAAATATTACAAATCTCAGGTGACCCCTAAGTCATTTAAGAAGATGAATTGGTATTACACAAAAATAAGGCTAGTCGAGTTGGTCTCGGTAGAAAATTGGATGCAACATAGGAAGGACTGTACATGCTAGTCAAGCCACTCAGAAACGGGAGATACAAATTAAAGACATAAAAGATAGAGAACTTGCGAGACCATGGAACATGACCAATTTGTGAACATTTTATCCGTAAGTCTCATATTTTATATTATACCCTTTATAAGTTCTCTTTTTGTAGTTAATTCGGAACATACCATTAGAACATGACAAAAGATCAAATGCTATGTTTGTTCTAGTAAAACATATTTTTATTCCTGACCCATGGCAAACACAATCAAAAAGCACTAACAATTAATGAAGTCATTAAAGCCACTGGAATCATGAGAATCGCTAGGAGAAAAAGAAGAAAAATATGTGGTTCTCCTAGCATGAACTCTAGTAGTAGGATCAAGCCTCTTGAATGCGAACAAGGTAAAGGAAAAAGAGTTTCAAAAAACTCTAAGTATGAGGGTAAAAATTTAGTAGAAAAGCATCATAGCGCCTATTCTCACCATCAACCTCCATGGTTAGGTAAAAAATAGAGTAAATGTCAAAATCAAGGGTATACACTTGAACAACTAAAAGGCCTCACTCAAGCTTTTCTTTGGCGGTCTCGCAAGCATGACAGAGAGAGTCAAACTTGTTTTTCAAAACTTCATGGCCATCCCTAATGCTATTGTAGATTGAGTGAATAAGCGGTTCCTTTGTCCGCATGAACTCAGCCAACTGATGACGCATAGCATATGGAAAGGCAGGAAAAGAAGCCATGGGACAAATAGAAGTAACAAAGACAATAGCAAAAGATAGCTAAGAGTAGTTGAAACTGCAAATATGCCTTTAAATAAAGGACAGATGAACCTTGAATCTAAGGAGAGCAAACAGCAATCAAAGAGCCACCAAGAAGTTGAGACGACACAACTCTGAATATGTCCCTAAAAAAGGGATAGATGAGCCTTGATCATGAGGAGAAATGTGGTAATCGATAAGCTTAAGGCGGTGATGATTCAATTGCCAAGCGCAGAGGGAAAAGGGAAAACCCACCCAAAAATACCCAAAAGTCTGGTCACAAACATGGTTTAGCAAAATAATAAAATTTGGGAAAAAAACACCACCCAGTAGAAACAAGTCTATCCCTAAAAGGTAAGCTAGCAAAATATCAAACTCTAGCCATAAAAGCCATAGCTAGAACTACGAGCTACAATCAGCAACATTAGGAGAAGGAGTCGGGGTAGACATAGCAAAAGTACCCGTAGAAGACGATGAAGTAGACCAAGGAAATTTCGGCGTAGACATCTCGGGTGAATAAAGTGCCTGCATGTCCGTAGGAAGTTCAAAGTTAGGATACTATTCCATCACCAAGTTAAAAATATGGGTAGTAGCAATCTAGGTAAGTGGACTAGACAAATAATTGCAAAGTGACTTCGTGACCTTATTCTTCATAAAGGACATTTGAATCCTTTCTATGACATATGCCTAAAAAGTACCACTAGGATCTAGGAACTGATTAATAGACCCCTACAACTCCTTGATTGACTTGGTAAGATTAGTCTTGGTGGTTTCCAACTCTCCCCGAAGATCTTTAGATTTTTGCTCAACAGCTCTCTTTATAGTGTGCACCTCGTCAACCTCTCTTTTAAATCATCATTCTTCTGAAGGAGATTATTCAATCGCACTTAGAGTGTTTTACCTAACTTCTCAACAATCTGAAAGTGTTTCCACATCTCATGGAGAAATCAGGCCCTCAACAGCGTCTTGTGCCTAATTGAGGTATCATATCTGCCAGTTAACGTCTAAAGACCAAGGCAAAAACCTCTCTTTCAGGTAGAGGTAGCGACTTAACTGGATATTTCTTATATACAGAATAACTTGATCCATCCGGAGTTGAACCCTCTACAACTTGTTGCTCTGGTGGATCAGAGTTGAAAATAAGATGTTTACCCGAAGAAATAGACAATGGATCAGCAATAGAAGTTTTTCTCTTCTAGGATCGGTAAGCAACCAAAGGAACATCATCCTCATTGTCATCCCAATTTCTTTCAGTAGACGATGGGAGCATAACACCTGACATATATCGCAAAAAGCATACATAAGAACATTGGTGCTAAAGAGAAAGTATAAGGAAGTAGGCCCAAAGGGACTTACCTACTGCACAAGCATCATCATCTAATAGAATCTCCAGCATCACCACAAAGGTACTCCTCTCTCGCCCCTAAAGAGAAATTGCAATATTTTTCAAGATAGCAGTACTTGCACATTAGAAATATGAAAAGATATGTTTCAACAACCATGACCAAAAATAGAAAGGTACATATAAACAAATACAAATCCAAAAAAAAAAAATAGAACTTGTGGTACCCCCAACCCTTCCGCTAGGTTCCACTACGACTGATTGAGGTACCAGCGTGCCTCTCGGCACTGATGTATGCAAATAAAAATCACGTTTGGAGAAAAAGTGAGGAGAAAAGTATACATATTATACAATTTGATACAATTATAAAAAACATCAATGGAAATATACAAATACGTAGGTAGATCATGTATCTTATATTATCACAAATTCAATCTTTGAAAGAAACAAGCTAACTTCTCTCTCTCTAACAAGCGAGAGGTAACAAAAGGTACACATTGATCACACCTACATATGCGTCCCTTCATGAGCTAACTCTGAAGTGAATCAAATGATCACTGCTCTAATCCATGGTTTAAGTCATCTGAAAATAAACTTTAAAAACATGTGTGAGTTGGAAAGCTCAGTGAGTTCACGTGTGTGCTAGTGTATTTTGAAAATATGATATTTTTAAAATATGAGGGTAGATGCATATGCACAGCAGTTCAAAAGTGTTTTATATTAATATAAGTTTTCTTGTTCCAAAATAATGCAAAAATCTCATGATAAGGTTTTAAGCTTAGCTGGAAAGTCTGAGTGAATCAAGACACATTAGCTTAGCTCCTTGATCCAAATTTCTCAAATATGACAAATATCGAATACTAGCTCAGCGGTAAATCTACTGGAACCAATAACGGGGTCATTAGGAATCAAATTCCGACATCCCATAGTCAATACTAGCCATACACCAGAGCGAATGTTTGACTTCACAAACTACTGTATGCCTCCCCACACAAACAACAAGGCTGAGGATTTCTGGGCTACCTACTAGTCCAACCCTAGTGATCAATCTCAATATTAAGCCCTTACTGACTCACTGTTAGGTGACTATACACAAATAAACGTAGTACCAGTTGGGACACGCCCTCTCTGACATACTATGGCCCCTTTCAAGTGGATCCACAATCTAGAGTTTATGCGTTCCATGCCAGCAGAAGAGGGCCTAGTACGGGGGACTAGCCACGTGCATTGCAATCCACTGACGCTGCTCATGAACTCTACAACAACTGTGCCACCACAAGGATCATGTATAAGAAGAGATGATCCAAAAAAAATAGAGTGCACTATGTAAAGTACAGTGCAACAAAGAGAGTCAAGTGTGATTAGTTTAGTTTATTTATGTTGTGCACACTGCTTGGATTTTTTTCCTCCGTTACTAGTTTATCTGCAAGCAAACATTGTTTTGTCTCGGAAGAGCATAATGAACAATTATTCATTGCTATCAAAATAATTGTTCATGCCAAGTATATTATATATTTTATACACACATTTGTGTAGTAAATATTTATCCAATCCTTAGGATAAAATTCATCACAATGTTGGAGATATTATGCTCGTTGAATAATTATTTAATCATCAGATCAAGTGAATAATTATTCACACTCAACTAAATAATTGTTCATATGAATAATTTTATCTTGTAGACTGGATAAATATTTATTGAATAAACATGAATACAAAATGCAGACTATACTTACTATAAACAAATACAGACTAGAGGCAATAAATAATTTTTCATTCTGTACTTTCAAGACAAAAAACTGACTGCTTGCATATAAACTAGCAAGAGAGGCAATAAAATCCAAGCAGTATGCACAAAAAAAATATACATTAGGCAATAAAAAATGATATACATTGCCAATGTCCTAAACCTTCAAGATTTAGACATTGTATGTTGCATGTATCTAAGAAATATTTTCTTCATGAATAATTATTCTTCAGCTAGGATACATTCGTCATCATGAACAATTATTCAGTGCATTGTGAACAATTATTCTCATGAAAACCCTAGTCTGGCCTTGTTCTTCTCCTTACCTTTCTTCAAAATATCATGTCCCATAGGATCCATGACCCCTGTCATTTCATCCGCATGGTTTGCACCTCTACAGCTTTACGTTCAACCTTCAGTGTAAGATAGGTTCGATGGAAAGGGGACTAATTATTCCAAATAAACGTGTGCAAGAAGTGCAGCTTTTGTCTTTTCCATTATGTGCATGCCCAAAAGCGAGACCGAGAAGCCAAAAGATTGTATCTTTTGACACAGAACAAAGGCAGATTCGAAAAAATTTACTGAAAAAATAGAGCAACAACATTACGCAACTGTGGTAAATATCCATCGCAAAGTGTATCTGGTTCGCGACCAATTTCTGTAGAGAAGGAGGTTGAGAAGAAAAAGGGAAGAAAGAAGAGAGAGAGAGAGAGAAGAAAGACGGGAGAGGGAGAAGGAAGATGATTTGGGTTGAAATTGTGATATTGAATTTTTGGATTGGCTTTGGATTGAAATTACTCCTCCATGCAAGAAACAAAAATGTTTTTCATCTCCAAAATATCCCTCTTAATTCTCAACTGTCAGATCAAAGCAAAGCTAATCTAATGATCATTGTTGAGTCTTGCACATGTAGCAAAAAAGCCATGCAGGACTTCAGCCAAACTAGTTTGTGAGAGGAGAAGTGTTGCCTATGGTGAAAAAAGTGAGATTTTTTTTGAGTTAATTATTTTTTTTTCTTTTTTGAGTAAACATTAGTGAGTGATCAAATATACAAGGCAATTTTACCAAAAAAAAAAGTATAAAGCAATGATACGACTTGAAGCTCCCAAGTTAATGCGGCTACTACGCTGAGGGTTTTTTTTTTTTTTTTTTTTTTGGAATGTGTTGAAGGCTCTCCAAAAAATAGATTTTGGTGCAAATTTTTTTCAATGTCCTGCTCAAATCTATTTTTTCAAGAAAAGCACAATCTGCCTTTTTCTCTCTGCCTCTTCCATTCCGATCACTCATCCTCTCCCTCATCTATCTCCTCTCTTGAATCTCTATCAGATTGCTCTTCTCTTGAATCTCTCTTGGATTGCTTTTTTCTTGAATCTCTATTAGATTGACTCTTTCTCTATCTCCTCCTTTCTCTTCTCTTCGCTTTTTTCTTCTGCAATCAAGGCCAAGATCGACAAAAATAAAGGACTTTGTGTGAAAGATCTATCAACCAATCTTCATGGATTCACCATTACAGTTACAAGTATTATAGACGGGGTTTATGATATGACAAGTGAGTTAGGTGGTTTGTTAGATTTGAAAGTTGTATTCTTGATGTAAAATAATTATTTTGCTAAAAATTTTATGTATTGATTATTCCATGCGTTATGAATAATTATGAAAATTATTTATGATAGTTTTGTTGGCAACCACTATGTGCAAGAATAACAATGCATACAATGTTTCTAAATAATTATTTACTCTTAAATGAATAATTATTCACTCTTTGTGGAATAGTTGATGACTTCAATCCTATGTCAATGAATAATTATTTTGTACAATGTTGAAATACATATCTGTCGCCACAACCAAGCAACCACAGTTAGAGTTCACTTATCATGAAGAAATTTTCACTATCAAAGGAATAATTATTTACTTCAGATGAGTAATCGATGCATGGAATGCAACACGTACAAAGTTTCTAAATAATTATTAATTCTTAAGCTAATAATTATTTGAAGTGAATAATTATTTGCTCTGTTATGAATCACTATTAAGTGAATAATTATTCACTCTTTATTGAATAATTAATCAGTTCAATCAAAGTCAACAAATAAAGAGATAATTATTCACTTCACGACAAGCATTCGACAGGTGAATAATTATTCACTTCAAATAAGTAATTGATGCATGGATAACAATGTGTACAAAGTTTCTGAATAATTATTCACTCTTAAGTTAATAATTATTTACTATATTACGAATTGCTTTTAAGTGAATAATTATTCACTCCTTATTGAATAATTGATCAATTCAATCAAAGTCAACGAATAAAGAAATAATTATTCACTTCACGATGAGCATTCGACAAGTGAATAATTATTCACTTCAAATGAGTAACCGACACATGGATGACAATGCGTACAAAGTTTCTAAATAATTATTCACTCTTAAGTTAATAATTATTTGAAGTGAATAAATTATTCACTTTGTTATGAATCACTCTTAAGTGAATGATTATTCACTCTTTATTGAATAATTGATCAGTTTAATCCTAAGCCAACGAATAAAGGAATAATTATTCACTTCATGATGAGCATTTGACAAGTGAATAATTATTTACTTCATGATGAGCATTTTACAAGTGATGAATAAATAATCTTTAGAGTCATTACTAAAAACAATGAGAATTATTACAGAAAAATTCAAAGAAGATCATTCAAAAGTTTTAAAAAAAAGATCCAATATTGAAATTTTTTACCATCAAAATTGTTCTCTGAAGTCATGAGAGTATTTCACTACCGAAATCGTTCCTCAAGCCATGAAATTCAGCATAACGCTTTCTTTACCTCCACAAGTAGGCCATTAAATATCCAAATAAATCTTAGGATAATTGTGCAATTTAATCCTCGTCAAATTCTTTCAATTTTTTTGACCGCTTACCTATTTTTACATAAACAAATTAGTCTTTTCAGCTAATTATGGAGTATTTTCTGACCAAACCAAGCATGCGATGTACACGTGAGACAAATTTGAAGGGTAAATTAGACAATGCAATCTGTCTTTCTACCAAAACATTAACTCAATTGACCCTTTTTCCCTATATTTTGCTCAAATGTCGACAAATAAGGACTAGGCTCCCAAAAAATTCAGTTTTCCTACAAATCACATTTGTAAATCATGAATGTAGATCAAAATTAAAGGTACAAAAACCACATTTAAAGGGCCCATATTAAATTTTTCACACCCCAATAACCTCCTTGCTGGATTCTAATCAGTCCATGAAGAACTTAGAGCAGTGATATTTTTGCAGTAGCACTGCAGGGTTTGATGTTGAAGCCATTTCACCCACTGGTCATCAGCAATCAAGAATGGCAATTGCTTAATGTCGTTGCCTCACCCTCTTCTGGGTCATCCTTGCTACTCCTTTACAGCACAGCACTTAGGGCTAAGGGAATCTTGACGGGGAGTTGTGAAAATTGAATCTTTTGGGAGGCTAGCCCTCATGTGTCTCCATTTGGGTAAAATATAAGAGGAAGGGATCACATCAGTTAACATTTTGGAAGAGAGATAGCTTTCATTGCCTAATTTACTCTTTAAATTTGTCTCACGTGTACGGCGTGTACTTGGTTTGGTTGAAAAACACTCCAGAATATGCCAGAAGGACTAATTAGTTTGTGCAAAAATAGGTAAGGAATTAAAAAATTTAAAAGAATTTGACAAGGACTAATTTGTTCAAGAATTAAAACAATAGGGGTGAAATTGTACAATTAATACTAAATCTTATTTTTAAGGTGAAGATTTTTGCAACGTCGAAAGCCACCAAACATCCCAATAAAAAATCGTAATATTTAACTTCAAGAAGTGAATATGGAAAAATGAGTTTTGATCTAAAAAAAAACCTCCAAAGATTGTTGAAATTGTTGATACAAAGTGAAGATCTTGAGGAGAATGAATTATTTTATTCTTTAATATTTGAAAAGTTTTAGAGTAACAACAGATAGAAAGACAAAAGACAGAAAGAAAAGAGAAAAAGATAGAAAATTTAGTAAGAGTGATTGAAGAATTAGGAGAATAGTGATAATTTTTTAAAATTTTAAAAATTCAAAACATCTAAAATGCCCTTTATTCTTTTCAACTGTCAATAAAAAAGATGTCTAGGTTTTAAAAAAGGCCTTCACCACCGTAAGGGAATGCTCCGAGATCACAAGAGGGGCACAGCCGGGTATAGGCTTGTGGTCCTTTGACCCAAGTATACTAGACTCCAATGTCCTAAATTTTGTCTCTGCATGTTCAGGTTCCTCTTTCTTTCCTTCAGCAAACAGCCAAAAATCCCTTTGAGAGGGAGAGAGAATAACAGTCTCCCGAGCAAAAAGAGAAGGAAAATTTGGTTAAAGAAGGCAATGGCTGAACCATTTCACATTTGCATTGCTTAAGGATAGTGAAGACATGCGCATTTGTGTGGTGTAGACAAAGAGAAGGTTACTCTTCCACTGGATTTGTAAGAAAATGGATTACGAGAGAATCGAAAAGTTTCCTCAGCAACAGAAACAGGTATTTCTTTTTCTTTCTTTTTTTGGGTTTCTCCTTTCTCCTCCTTCAATGAAGCCTTTGTTCTGCTTTGTCTTTTCCTAATGTCTTATAGTTTGTCAGAGAAGAATAAGAGACATTTCATTTTCAACTTTACTTGGAACTAGTAGTATTGATTGTTTGTTTCTGTTCTTGTTGCTTCAAGAAGTTAATCATTCGTTCTGATCTGTCAAATCTTTGTGCAGTCTATTTTCTATGATCTTCAGTTGCACTGATATTTGTTTTTTAATTGTTTTTGTGGTTTGCTCTTTTGCAGTTGTCGCCTGGGACATTAAGGAGTATGCTATTGGGAGGAGGTACTGAGAAGAAAAGAAACCAAGAAGAAGCAGAAGAAGAGAAGGAGCTTGAGTCTACTAGCCTTTCATTGAGATCTCAAGCTTCTGAGATCCAGGATTCAGGTACATGCACAATGATGCCTAATTGGTGCTACTGTATCTGTTGGTTTTGATGGGTTATTGATATGCATTAAACTTTTAGCATCCTGCTGAAAACAGTTGGCCTTTGCTGTGGCAATGTGGGAAGTTTGAGAAAAAAGTACATCTTATCACTAGAAGGCTATAGGGTGGAAGGATTTTGCGTCTGTTTAGAATCCGATGTGGGGCACGTAAGAGGATATCTTTTGACCCTGGTGAAATGAGGCTTGCATCTTATTTCTTTCTTTTTTTCTTCTTCCTCTTCTAAAATCGTCCTCCTAATTTCATATTGCTAATCAGGAGCAGTAAGAATTGGAAAATAAAAAAAAAGGAAAGATAGCTCTTAATTTTTCTTTCAACCTGAAAAGTTGAGTAAATGTGTAATGCTTGTTTTATGTGAATTCATTTAATCTTGAAATTGATCAGTTTCTAATTGTCTATTTTTTTTTTTAAAATCTTTCTGTCTCGAGAGTGTTATGCTGATTTGTATTTAATGAATCAGGGCCCAGTTGTTCTGAGAATTGCAAAGATCTAGATGTGGTAAGTGTCCATCCAGAGTGCTCAACTTCGACTAGAATGGATTTCACCTCAGGGATCATTTATGACAGTAAATTGAAGGATCAGATGTTGGTTGGTTCAAGAATCAGGTCTATTGATGACAGTGCATTTGAATATGATAGCGGAATTGACAATATTGCTATGTTATCATCAGTCTTCGAGTTCCAAAAGGCAGAGCGGGCCCCACAAAAGGTCCCCCTTGCACCTTTCTCTAGACCAGCACCATCAAAGTGGGATGATGCGCAAAAGTGGATAGCAAGTCCAACATCTAACCGGCCAAAGAATGGGCATGGGAATCAAGGAATTGGATCACGAAAACCTAGTTATTTTGGATATGGTCGGAAACCATCTGCAAAGGTGGTCACTGAGGTTCCTGATCAGAGCATGGTGCTATATGAAGAGCCAGATACTAAGCAGATTGATTCCAGCCATAAGAAGGGCAATGAGGTGCAGAAGTTTGTGAGCTGGGATTCGTATTCATGTGCTTCTGAATCAAATAGCAAGCCAGTGCTTATGTTTGAAAGTTGCATTGGAGAATCAGCAAGTAAGACTACTTTCTTTGTTCAGTCTTCTATTAGTTGGAAACTATTCTCAAGTTTACAGTTCTTGGCTAGTCTCGTTCATGTAATCATCAATGTACTTAACACATTATTAAATAGATCCATTTGGGTGAAAATTCTGCCCTTGTTTTCAAAGGCGGATTGTATATTTCAATGTAGTTTGCTAGAAACATATAGAAAGAGAAATTTATTCCCGAAATGGGGATTGTCGGTCTATTTTTGATTGAGCGATTCTTGGATGGAGTAGTTGGAGTTAATTCAAAACAACAATTTCCTTCTAATACTACAACTGATTTTAAAGCACCTTTTCCAAATAAAAAATCTTGTTTGAAACTTGTCTGATGTATGCCGCCCGAGATTCATAAATTATGTGAATCTAAAATAAATAAGATAATTTTGCCTGTTAAAATCTGCAATGTCTAAATCTGTGTGGAAAACTACAGAACTGTTCTTTTGCACCTATTTTGATGGTTTCGAGGCATATCTCTGTGCTTTTCTTTTGCTTCTGTAACTTAATCTTATCATTGGCAGCATAAAATGGTGAACTCTTCTCTATCTGTGAAAGTTCAACCCGAATGATTATAAGTAGTTAGAACGAGAATTGTTCTTGCAGCAATGTAAACTGAGGGAGAAAGGAAAAGGGATGCACATTTTCCAAGATGATAAAGCTTTAATTTGCTTTCTGTCGTTTTAAGAATTTCTCCACGCTTTTAATTATGCATTCCTGTTTTTCAGCTTTCTTCTTGTTCTGTGTATATGGTACTTGAATATTGCTGTCCTGAAGTGAGCTTTCTTGGACAACTGGTATTCTTTTGCTTCTCTTGCTTGCTGTTAAGTTTTATTATCACAAAATGCTTTTTGTGTATGTAAATTGCTAATCAGCTGGTGTTGGATTGATATTGGTTTTTCTTACAGGGGTACCCGATTCTTTACCTGTCACCTCCTTACCAAGCTATTTGTTTCTTCTTCGTCTTCATTTGTTTGTATATAATAAAGATATTTTATAAAAGAAGCTTCCCGAAAATGTGAATTTTCACCACTCAACAGAGTAACCAGAATCCGCTACACTGGAAACTCAGCAATTTGAGTATCTGATTGGAATATTTGGTGGACATAGAAGCAGGCTTTTCGCAAACACCATGTGCAGGGACCAAAATTGTTATCCCTTTTTTTTTCCCTTCTTTTTCCCCTGAACAAGAAGACTACAATAATTTGTGTGTTTCCTACCTTATCTTAAAACTTAAGCAATTCAAGGAGTACAGAATTTAAACGCCATTGCCAATTTCCATTTCTTTGTGCACGTCAGTTTTGTAATATATATGGAGGGATCATATTGAAAGTTAACTACATACTTGCACTTATCTAGATCTTTGCTCCAGTTTATTTCAGATCCCTGCATAATTATATGGGAAAAGTCATTTTTGCTATTCTGTTTTTGTTCTTTTGATAGCCTAATATTGAGATTTTCTTGAAATTTCTGTCATACTACTTTTAAGAAAAAATACAATCCTTCATGTACTTTTTTGTTCTTGTTCACCCTTTTGCTAAATCCTTGTATGGTCACAGCAAACTGAAAATTTTATAGGGTTCATTCGTTAATGAACTTTGGTTGGTTCTTGGTTCTATTGGTGATACCAGTAAAATATATAACGAGCTTGAAATTTTCTATTCTTAAAGCAACTTAAAACACAAAAGAAATTTTAGTGCAGTTTCAAGTAAAAGTATAAAGAGACAGCTTACTTGCAGAAAGAAGGAAGAGACAGCTTACTTGCAGAAAGAAGGAAGAGACAGCTTACTTGCAGAAAGAAGGATCTATGTATATGCCCGGATATAGATGTAACATCATTATGGCATATTTCCTTCCTGTGATTAGACTAAGCATTGCTCGTTTTAAACCAACTATTACTAATTTAATAGTTGCAAATCCCCTAATTTCTTTTTCTTTTTAAAAACAATGACCAGACATTTTTTATTTGAAACCTAGTTATATGTTTTCCTTTGTTTCCTTTAATTACATAGGTATAGACTTTGAAATGTGCATACCTGAAAAACATGGTTGAACAACAAGCCCACTGTAGCAGCTAAATGTTGCTGAAATATTGACACTAAATAATTGGCCTCAAATAAACCAGCAGGAAGTCAAGCAAATTTATCAGGATTCCTGGGCTTTAGTTTTCTTCAAATAACTTTATTATCTTAAAAAATTGAGACTGGGCATCTATTACTTGACCCTACCCTGAATATAAGATATGCTAACCTCAATGTCCATTTTATTAAATGCTATCAAGGAAATCATTGGATTTACTCTTTTTTAGACGTGATTGAGCTTCTGACCATGCATAGTCATTCAGTAGTTACAAAGACCAATTTGCTTGAGCCTAATTCTAGGTCCAACTGAAGTTTATTAATACTTCCTAAGAAAATTAGGATATATTTATATTTCCTTGTGCTTGTAGTCTTGTTTTTAACTGTCCTTTTAGCGGATTTTTTATCCTTTATGCATAAATTTCTTGCTTGTTCTTTTATTTAGCAGCATATGTTTTCCGATCTAGAGAGGTGCCAGTCATATTATTACTATGGACTGACTCTTTTTCTGTATTACAGTGCAATAAGTTATGATTTGATTACTATGCTCTTCAGTTAATTATGAGATATGAGATGCTAGCAAAAAACAATACATGAAATTCATGGATGTATGTTTCTAACTGTGCATGTATAACCTTTCACAATTACTTGCATTGTTGGAGATCTTAAATGGACTAGCAAAAGAAGCTGAAATCTTTATCTACATTCATTTAGTTGCATTATATGTTTTGTATAATTACCAATTCTGAGTTTCTGCGACTTTTGGAGCCTAGAGGATGTGTAACTATATGCCTTTTGCAGTCAACTTGAGCTGTCACGATTCATCTCTTTCCATCCATAGTGCAACCACATTTATCCCACCAGCTTCAACTGCAAGGTCTGTATCAATGAGAGACATGGGTACAGAAATGACTCCAATTGGTAGCCAAGAACCTTCCAGGACAGGAACTCCCATGAGGGCGACAACACCAACACGCAGCCGTACTTCTTCAAGACCTTCAACCCCTGAGAGAGCTGCCCCAGCTCCATCTCCAACTGATCCAACAAATGAACCTTCGGAACTTGATAGAAAAGAGTTGTTTGACAAGGAATTACAGATGAAAACAAGAAGAGAAATTATGGTACTTGGAACTCAACTGGGTAAGATGAATATTGCTGCTTGGGCAGGCAAGGATGGTGGAAATAAAGAAGCATCTAGTTCGCAAAAATCTGTAGCAGCAGAACAACCATCTAAAGGTGTCAATGAAACACGTGCAGCGGCTTGGGAGGAGGCAGAGATAGCCAAATATATGGCCAGGTTATTATTTGAAACTATTCATTCATTTTTTGAATATTACTTTCACCTGTTTGTGTTCAACAAGTCGCATCAAAATGCCTCATTACCTTTGGAAACTTAATTCTTAGCGTTACCCTGCTTGCTTTTTTTAATTTTTTTTAAAAATTAAATTATACGAGTTAGACTGGAATTCTGTTCGAATTTTGTTCAAAATCTTTTGACTCAGGAGTCCATGTAAAGTACGTATGCTCTCTCTTTTAGCACTATAAATGTCATGAATCCTTTATTTGTGCAAAACAACTATAAATAAAAAGGAACAAGTCTTAAGCTTGAAGATGTTTAATGATAGATTACAGATGAGGGATGATCCATGTAGAATAAAGAAAGGTATCTTTGGTAAATTCTCACCGATGAATGGCTTAATCAAACATGGGGTCTCTTCTCATTTGCTAAAAATAAGCCAATTACACCCTCTTTAGAAAATAAAATACCATGAACATCTACTTCGCGGTGTTTTCATTTGCTTGTCCATCGATGGTCAGCTTCCAAGAGGGCTTAGGAAATTGTTCTGCAGCAGGACCTCTGGGAAACAAATTTTGCTTCTCAGGTTTTAAAGAGAAAAGTACCTTTCAGTTTTTGCTATTTCTGTATGTTTTCAAGTAGAAGAGCTGGGACAAATAGGAGTTGGGCCTAAATTTGGTCAATAGTATCTTATGGCCTTTGGTTTTTGTTGACCTTAATGGTACTAAACAAGGAAATTACTTAATTTGAACATGAAACCTTGTTTTCAAGTCCTAAATATTGCTAAGACGGATGAGAATTCATTTGATGGTATTCTTCTTATAAACCTTTCTACTGTATTTTGTGTAATTCCTTGGCCACAATTGAAGAGACTGAACTTGAGCTTTCATCAGGTTCAGAAGGGAAGAAATCAAGATTCAGGCATGGGAAAATCACCAAAAAGCAAAGACAGAAGCTGAAATGAGGAAGACTGAGGTTAGTTTGTGTGATTTCTACCTGAAATCTTTAGCTGCTCCTCATCTCTTTATTCAGATGTCATGCTTGCTAACATGGTTAGGCAGTGGCAGAGTGATGTTGTGATGTGGATGAGCAGCTGACCACCTTTTAAATTTGAAAATCTCATTTGTTAGAATTTGAACGTACTCATGAAACTTGAATGCCCACAAAATTGAATCCTTGGGATCATGTTTGTGAAAATGAAACCATTAAGAGATAGATACAAAAAGAAGGGAGAGATTGTAGGATGAAAATAGAAAATTGTAAAAATTTAGGGTGAAAAAGGAAAATAGAAAACCAAAACGATGATTTTAGCGAGATTTTAAGAGAAAAATTTATGGTACAAATATTTAAGGAGAAAAAATTAGACAATGATAAATGGGAGGTTTTAAGTTGTGAAGCATGAACCAAAGACTAGAAGATAAAACATTCTTGGGGCTTGTGTTTTAGTATATTTGTCTCCACTATCAGATCTAAGGTGTTAAACACCCCTCCTTGTACATCGTTTTGATTATTATTATCAAATGGCTAGGAGCCTATGACAAACCCTTGACCACAACTAGGTGCATTTTTCCACCCTTTTTCCCACCACTTTCTAATCTCGCCTTAATTTACCAATTGTTTGAACATCCCGCCATTTTCTAATCCCACCTTAATTCCCCAATTTCTGGAATTAAATTTCTAAGCTTCAAAACATCTCACCATTTTCTAATCTCGCCTTGATTCCCCAATTTTTTGAAATTCAAATTCTAAGTCTCAAAACATGGTGCCATTTTCCAATCCCGCCTAACTTTCCCTTCCCCAATCTTCTCTTGATTTCCGTATAAGACATCCCAATATCACTCTTCAATTCGCTCCTGTTCCTCAAACTCTATCACATTATCTCTGTTCTTTCAATTTGTGTCTCAATTTTGTTTCAATGGCTTCCATTGTGAATGCAAATGGCAATGATAATGCCTCAAATCTCTCTCGCATCCACACTCAATGTACTCATTGCAGCATATTATGTGATAGATCCAGAACGATCGAGTAACAAACGGATGTATCCGATTGACTCTAAAAATGAATTGATTTGTACAAGTTATACGTTTCCTCACCACTTTGCAAAAAATCCTTAGGTATGAATATGTTAGATAGCTGTGACTCAATCAGTGGAATAGTATCTCTAGAGGATAGACCTCAACAGAAAACTGAAGTGGTGAGGAAATGTACTCATGAAACTTGAATGCCCACAAAATGGAATCCTTGGTTCATGCTTCACAACTTAAAACCTCCCATTTATCATTTTCTAATTTTTCTTCCTTAAATATCTGTACTATAAATTTTTCTCTTAAAATCCCGCTAAAATCATCCTTTTGGTTTTTTATTTTACCGAGATTTTAAGAGAAAAAATTATAGAACTGATATTTAAGGAGGAAAAATTAGAAAATGCTTAATGGGAGGTTTTAAGTTGTGAAGCATGAACCAAAGATTAGAAGATAAAACATTCTTGGGGCTTGTGGTTTAGTATTTTGTCTCCAATATCAGATCTAAGGTGTTAAAACACCCCTCCTTGTATATTGACTTTAGAGATATGGTAATATGGAGAAGACATAATTGTTTCAAGCACCGTCAGAACCAGAAGTGCCCCTTCTTTCAAAGAGAGACAGGTCATTCACATTGCATTTGATGCTCATAGGTAAATTGAAATTTAAGTAGTGGTAATTCTAAAGTTTCAGGGGGGAAAAATAGAGATGTCTTCAAATGGTCACATGTAACTTGTGTGGTATGAGGTTTGTTTGCAAGAGGGATGGAGGGGGATGGTCACCAGCCAAAGTCACCTTTTCAAGTACCACCCTGATGTGGTTGAGAGTAGCGCCTAAGCTCTAAATCATCCTTCTCAAAATTCTCCTTTTAGCATTGTTTAAAATTTAATGTTTTTTTAGTATGCTTGCTGAAGTGGTTTAGCCGCTCTTTGTTTGGTGTGTTTCAATTTTCGGATGTTTAGTGTTTTAGTTTTGTACATCTATAATGGGAGGTTTAGGGATCATGTCCCCCTTCTAGATATGTAACTACTCATTGTTATCGAAATAAAACAAATAATTTCATTAAAAATAAATTAACAAAAAATAAAAAACTAGAGAACCATGGGACTGTCCCAAGACTGCTGGTATGGGGGTCTCGGGCTGTGTTGGTCCCGCCCTTCTGCCAAACTAGAGGACCCAACCCACCCAAGACTGGCAGGCTGGCTCGTTTGCCATCTCTAGAAGTGGTTGCTTTATTCGTTGCCTGAAACTTTAGGAACCCCTTAAAACTCTTTTGCAAGAATATTTTTTGATGCCATTTTTGACAAGAAAGAATGTAAGTTTGGTTGAAGAAGAGGCAGATGGGAGTGACCCTCCATTAGGAAGAACAATGGCAGATAGGCCAGCATGAACTTCGGTATTAAATGTAAATAAATCTAAACAACGACAAACCAAAATGAACTTCGGTTTACCAGAGTAACTTGAAGAAAATTAAAATTCTCTCTCCTCTAACTTTGGTACCATGTAGAAAATAAATCCAGAGAGAGAAAGAGAATGTTTGAGAATGCTTGAGCTATTTGCAATGTCTCTCACCCCTTGAGTATTTATAGTGGTCAATATTCCTTAATCTACAATGAATTCAATAATTATGGGAATCCCACGAGTTAAGCTATCCTTGCATATTCCAATGAGTTAGCCTTTTTCCTCTGAAGCTGGAATAGGAGAAAGTGATTGGAAGTATGTAGGTATGCTATTGCTTAGAGTGATTCTTTCTCCCTTAGACAAGCATTTTCCAACCTAGAGGTAGGCCCAAATAAGTGGATGGTGAGCAACCTGTAACACAAACAAGGTTACCATGTAAACCATTTACTTCGCCTACCAGAATTAACCTGCCCTTGGTCATGCCCCTCGAAACAGAGAAATGAACGCTGAAGTGCTGCTGTGGAGAGACATGGTTGCATTAGCTAAGAGAGAGTAAGAGATTTATGCAGCAGTATTATTCTTTGGCCAACTGTAAAGCGCTTGAACCACTGTAGAACTACCTTGCCGTGATAGCTTACTGAAATCCTCAACAGAATATGTGCATAAAAACCAAAAGATGCAAGAGGAAAAAAAAAAAGTGAAAAATGACATATTGATTGATAAAGCCATGACACAGTGTCTGTTCTGAGATGTATCGCTATTTTCTCCATCTTAGTTTTGCATTTGTTTCTAATCCTGAATTTAAAGGTGTGGTAGGTAGTGGTTTAGCCACCAGAAGTAGAAAGAAAGATGCTAGGTAGTGCCTTCTCTCTGTAAAAGCAAGAAAAATCAACCTACACAGGCCAATTCCTTTGATTAAATAAAGCATTTGCTATCACTAACGGTGCATCAATATGCACTTGCTGACCGTTGTACATCCACAACTGTATTTATTTTCTATTATTTAATAAAACGTAATCAACCCTTCGGGAAAAAAATTCATTTCTTCCTGGTCTACCATATTGTTCAACTTTAGCTAGTCTCACATAGTTAGGCAACCAATCAATCTTACTTTTGACAAAATGGTTTGCTCATGCTAAATTAAGATCTAATCTAAATGCTTAAATTACTGTTGAGAGTGTAATTAAACGTTTTAGACCCCGCTAATGTACATGTGTGCATAATACAGTTTTACTAACCGGTTCAACATCCCTTCAAACTGATTAATTATAGGAAATGACCCAAGAACCCTAACTATGACACTGTGTGAAGTTGGGCCTATTCTCTCGGTTCTCAGTTACCTGAATTAGGCTGCTTTCTGCTCTTCTTTGAGCCGAAAGCGGTTTTGAGGTTTTTTTAGTTGCTATACCCATTTCTACAACATCCTTTTTCGAAAGAACTTGTTCTGAAACAGCCTGAAGAAATGCCAGCAAAGGAGAATAGGCCCATTATGACCTCATCTAAAAGGCCTAAACTATTCGAGAGGACAGATGAGCTGATATATAAAGCTAACTGTAGTCAAGCCCAAAGAGATATCCAGAGTTCAGCACTAAAAGATACTTGTATTGTTCAATTGCCTGAAGTTACTTGCATCACTGCCTTTACTTAATGGATAGTTTTTTGCATTCTCCCATGGATTAAGCTTGTCAGTCATTATACAGTAATTTGTACGAGCGTTCTGGTTGTTGCCACCTCTATTAAATAACTTCCTAAAGCCTTGCCCACTATTTTTTTTTTCGTCTATGCTTCTTTGTGGTATCATTCAGCTTCTTCTTCATCCAAAGAATATTTTCATATAGCGGTTAGCCTCACTGGCCATGTCCATCTGAATTTGTTTTCCTTTTCAACATTTTTTATTCTACAAGACGATGGGGAGCTTCTGTAAGACAATTGAAATTATATGGTATGATATGCATTTTTAATCTGGTTAATGTCTAATACATGTCAGGCCTTGTTTTAGGTTAACTGAAGTCATACTCATTGGTATAATAATGCATTTAATTCAGCAAAAAAAAGAAATTTAGAAAAAAGAGGAAGCCTTACTCGTTCAATGGACTTTCAGTGAAATCGATTCCCCTCATTAATGCTCATGCCTTTAGGTGGAGGTAGAGAGAATGAGGGCAACGGCCCAGGACAAGCTAATGAACAAGCTAGCAGCTGTCCAACACAAAGCCGAAGGGGAAAGGGCAATTGCAGAGTCCAAGAGAAACCGCCATGCTGCAACAATAGAGCAGCAAGCAGAAGATATTCGCAGAACTGGACACGCACCGTCTTCATTTTCCTGTTGCCATTGGTGCTTTTGAAACTAAAATCTTTCATCCTTGCTGTGAATTATGTTTTCCTTGTTTGCATTGTATACCCTTTTCCCATACAGCCCTTGTACAAACGTATGTTAGATATACAGCTAAAATTTAATCATAGTTCGACTTCTTCATTAGATTGTTATACCCTTATTGAGCTTTGTCAAATTGGAAAAGATCAGAAAGAAAATTAGAGGAGCTTGGCAGGCTATCCAAAATACACATTATTCATATTATTCAACGATGTTTAGGTGGGGTAAAGAAATCAGTGTGCCGGATTCAAACAAACTTAAAGTGGCTAAGGCAGTTCAAGCAAGCAGTGGTTTAGTTTGTAAAGCATGTTTTATTAGGCAAAAATTTTTGAATTTAAACATTATCCTACCCCCCACCCCCCTTTTTTTTCTATTATTAAAAAAAAAGAAAAAGGAAAACACCACATTCAAAAAAACTTGATGCAAAGAGAAAGATCCTTTCTATATTTGATTTCTATGAAAGAAAGAAGAGGTGCGACTAGAGTTGACGTATCTTTTTTTAAAAAAATTAGCCAATTGTTCCCATGGCATTGCATAATGGATGAAGCATCAGAAAAGACAAGAGGGTAAAAAATTAAGCCTTTAAACAAATTCTCTTCTTCAAAATTGATCCAAATTTCTTCATGAATGGGTTCAAATCAAGGAAAGGTGAAAAGATAATTTGCAAAACTTCAACTAAATATTTTTTTCTTATTTTGAAAAACAGAATTCAACTAAATCAACACAGAATATTAACTAGAGGCAATCAATCCTCAAAATCGAATTAAGAGAGCACTAAATAGATTTCAAATATATAAGCAGTCAATGTCGAGAAAGAAAATCACAATAAATGAAACAACAAAAATAAGATAATGATATTTATAGGATTTTAACTCAATTCTTCCTGGGTTTATATCCACAACGGTGAATCATTTATAACATTCTCTCTATAACATTTGTTTTATAGAACTCTCGTTCATAAATTCTAAATCATAAAATATAATCTATAAACTTCAAAAAGTAAAATGTTTAGTCATTTATGCTATGGCATTTTCATCATTTTTCACTAAGGGCTTTTCCAAGGTATTTTTGTCAATTTATACTAAGGGTATTTTTGTCATTTTGCAAAAAGAGTAAGTTTGTCATACTCCAAGCATTTTGGTAATCTTGCACCAAGGGTCTATATGTCATTTTTCGCCGAGCGCATTTATCATTCGCACCAAGGGTATTTGTCCTTTTGAATCAAATGTATTTTCTCATTTTGCTCTAAGGGCATTTTGATAATTTTGCACTGAAAGATATTTTTGTCATTTTGTACGAAGGATATTATCGTCATTTTTCATAATTTATAATCTAAAATATTTCATGTTGCAATTTATGACAAAGTGTGCATGAAAGAAATTGATAATTTATGCCTAAAAGTAATGATTTGTCAAAGTTTCTCATCTGAGAGCTTGCAGAAGAGTTTTGATATAAATTAGTGTAATTAAAAACTGACTACACGTCGAAGGAAAGAGATCAGTATATATTGTCAAAATAGTACTAATATAATATTTTCTACATCTCAAAATGGACATCTATTTATTTTATTCAATTCTTGAAGGAGTGACTACTAATTAGTTTGATTTTTCCACTAGCTAGGCTTGTATTATAGGAAGCAATGTTTTCAAAACCGGACTGGACATAAAGCTGAAAAAATTATTGGCTTACAGTTCAATGATCCAATTGTAAGTTTCATACTAACACACAATTATAAATCATTCTTAATATTTAAAAGTAAATACCAAGTCAAAACGATTTTTCATTTGTACAACAGCTTTTTTATAAATAAAAAAAAGCTCTGAATTATTGAACCGAACAATTTTAAGTTTTGGTTCACTATCTGACTTGTCCGGTCCAATCCAAAAAACATCAATACCAAGAACTGATTTCTCTATTTGTTTAGTTATTATTTATTGCATGTATATTGCATTGGTGGGTAACATTAAAAATATGAATTGTAGCTTGCAATCTCTATGGCATCTTGATATCTATTAGTTTTATATGTGCAAACACATTGGAATATCTTCTACTCAATTTGATAGACAAGGGATGAACAAAGAATATGTGGGTTAAATAACCCTTTTCATCTTGCTTAATATCAAATGTAAATCCAACCCTACCAAATTCATTAAATAAAACCTAAATGATGGAGTGACCATTAAGGCATTCTTTGGCAATTTTTTGCTTCATTTTATGTATGTTTCTTATTATTGCTTGAAGATTTGGATTCCTCTGACAAAGAGATGAAAGAATATGTTTGGTTCAATGCCTAATTTGGTTACCTCATTGATATCTTCTTTTGACAAAAGACGAGCTATAAGGTGTCCTGATAAATCTTTAAAAGCTTCTTGGTTGTGCAAATTATTTTTAATTTTAAATTTCCAAAATCCGTCTTCTTGTCTCGTACCTTGAACTATGAACAGACAATTTATAAATCTAGTACTTGTGTTCCTTTGTCATTATTCAATTGGAATCTTAAGTTTAACACAATATTCTCCTCCTCAATCACAACCAATTGTAACATGTTTTTCCTGTGTAGAACTTTTAATTGACAAGATATAACCTTGATCAGCATAAAAACTCTTTACAGCATTTCTAAGATGAATTCGACTTTTAAATTTAGTATCATGCAGTTGAAAATCATTTCTATAATTAATTGGTTCTTGTAGATCATCCATGCTGCACAAAGGTAATACAGATAATAAGTATAAATGTTCAAGAAAACTATCTGTATATAGGTTCTAAATTAAAGAAACAACTCATACTTAAAAGGGTTAATTGCAAAACACCCCCTTGAAGTTGGGGGGGGTCTGGCACATTAGTGCCAAAAGTTAAAATATATGAAGTTTACCCCCAATCGTTAAAGTCCGTTAGTTAGGGCTTGAAAAATTACATAATTGTCCCTAAAATTACATATTACAAAACACCCCCTTAAAGTTGGAGATTGAGCAATTTTGTACCAAAAGTAAAAATATATGCGGTTTATCCCCAACTACCATCAATCAAGGGGGCAGTTTTTTTTTTTTTGGGGGGGGTGCGGCACATTATGCGTTCCTAATTTTTTTTCTATTTTCATAATTAGACTTAAAAATAAACAAAAGAATCTAAGGGTTAGTAAATTTTTCTAAATATGTTTTTTTATGTTAACTTTAATTCTCTTACTTTATTTGAGATATTATGTCTTCTTTATTCTTATTTTCATACTCCATTTTAAAACTCCTTGGACTTGGCTCTTGGAGTAGTTTTAGAGAGAATTCACTGCATCTAATTTTCACCTTTGGTGATAATTTGGTTCTAATATATATATTTTTTAATTTCTTAATGAATGTTTGATTCTCTCTTCTTTCTCCTCTTTCTAAAGTTTTTTGAGTGAAATAAGTCACCGCCACTCACTTTGACCATCTTTTCCTCTTCTCAACTTTTGTGAACTAACGGTTGCTAATTTGTTTAACTCTTGATTGACAGTCGTTGGGGGTAAATTGCATATATTTTAACTTTTGGTACTAAATTGCCCAATCTCTAACTTTAAGGGGGTGTTTTGTAATATGTAATTTTAGGGACAATTATGTAATTTTTCAAGCCCTAACTAACGGACTTTAACGATTGGGGAGTAAACTGCATATATTTTAACTTCTGTCACTAAAGTGCCAGACCCTCCAACTTCAAGGGGGTGTTTTGCAATTAACCCTACTTAAAAGTAAGGAAGACAAGAATAAAAAATAAAATAAATATTTGTTTGAAAAGAGGAGCAAAATACTTGGATATAATAGAAGTTTGAGTTAGCTAATACTTCTACACATTGAACAAAGCCAATTAATGTTTTTCATTGTAAAGTTGTCCCGTTGTCCACTTTTTGTTCTTTTCTACATGATTAGAAGCACAATTTGCTTTTGACAAGTTTCTAAATTGTTAAGGTCATGAGCCATTTTCTATATTTTCCATTCCTCATCATCTTCAATTAAAGGTTTCTATAGTTCCATTGGTTAATATTATATATGATTAATATTATGTATGGAAAAGTAATGCAATCTATTGAACAAAATAATATCTATATGATATAAGTAACTTTGTATGACAAGTGTGGGCTGCTCACCTTTGAGTAGTTAAAATTGGCGGCTGCCAATTTCATCAAAGTCTGCGGCCGTCATTAACCACGGTTGTTGCAGGTTGAAATTTTGAAAAACAGGGTGCAGGAGCTGCCTATAAATAGGCACTCCTGCACCTCAACGAAATCACCCCAAAAATAGAGAAATCTCTCTCTCTCTCTCTCTCTCTCTCTCTCTCTAGTTTTTCATTATATTCTCTACTTCTTATTTTGGATATTTTCTTTCCGTAGAGAATTATTATTTGGACTATTTATCTTGTTAGTCCAGATAAAATATTTTGTACTCCCTACAAATTTATAGTGGAAATTTTGGCTCTCTCGTCGGTGGTTTTTTTGCCTCTATTTACGGAGGATTTTTTCCACCTAAAAATTCTGGTGTCATTTTTACTGTCTTTCTTAATTTCTCATAATCTTTGGTTGAATTTATCTCGCTTCTGCACTCTGTATCCCTACAAACTGGTATCAGAGCGCTAAAAATTCAACTGAGATTTTTTATCATGTCGACAAAATTCAATATTGAGAAATTTGATGGTAAAATTAGTTTCGCTATATGGCGAGTCCAGATGCAAGCCGTTCTCACCCAGAATGGTTTAAAGAAAGTTCTTGCGGGAAAATCGAAGAAGCCAGAAGCTATAACGGAGGAAGATTGGGATGAGATGGATGAAAAGACATTATCCATAATCCAATTATGCTTGTCCCGTGAGGTATTACGAGAAGTCATCAACGAGGAAACTGCATCAGGTATATGGAATAAATTGGAGTCTTTATACATGACCAAAAGTCTTGCAAATAAACTCCGTTTAAAGGAGCGACTCTTTACTCTCCGTATGTCTGAAGGTACTCCCATCCAATCTCATCTTGATGAATTTAATTCCATTATTATTGATTTGGAGAACTTGGATGTTAAAGTTGACGATGAGGATAAAGCTGTTCTACTTATTGTTTCTCTACCACCCTCATATCGACACTTCAAAGAAATTATGCTATATGGGAATTATGTTACCCTGTCTTTTGATGATATCAAGTCTCACCTACTATCCAAAGAAAAATTTGATTTTGAAATTCATTCTGAAAGTTCGGGTGAAGGATTAGTAGTAAGAGGGAGGAACCAAGAAAGAGGTAGTAATGGTAAAAATAAGTTCAGATCAAAGTCTGGAGGGAAAAACTCTAAGCATTGCCGTTATTGCAAGAAAAAGGGACACGAAATCTCTGAATGCTTTAAATTGAAAAATAAGCAAGATAGAGAAAATAAGGGCAAAGGTAAACAACCCAAAAAATCTACCGAAGCTAGTATTGCTGAGACCGAATCTGATGGGGATTGTTTTGTAGCTGTCAACACTGAACAAAGGTCTAGAAATGAATGGATTCTTGATTCTGGTTGTATTTTTCATATGTCTCCCAATAGAGATTGGTTTACCACTTATGAATCAGCTAATGATGGTCTTGTCCTAATGGGTAATGATGCTCAATGCAAAGTTGTCGGTAAAGGTACAATTAAAATCAAGACAAATGATGGAGTTGTTAGAACCTTGACTGGTGTCCGACATGTCCTCGATTTAAAACGGAATCTCATTTCCTTAGGCACCCTCGAATCCCTTGGGTGTAGATACTCAGCTGAAGGTGGAGTTTTAAAAGTGTCCAAAGGAGCTCTTGTGTTATTAAAAGCAAGTCGATCTGGTAGTCCCAGTATGTGTCTGCAGGGGTTCAATCTACTACGAGTTACTGCAGTTTGTTGCCTCATCTGACAAGGATAACACAAAGTTGTGGCATTACAGATTGGGCCACATGAGTGAGAAGGGAATTCAAATCCTCAAGAAGAAGGGTCATCTTGATAACCACTGTACTGGTAAGGTTGATTTCTGTGAACATTACATTTTTGGTAAGCAGAAAAAGGTTAGCTTTTCGAAAGCCATTCACAGAACCAAAGGTACATTGGATTATATTCATTCGGATCTTTGGGGTCCGTCAAAAATTCCTTCCAGAGGTAAATGTCATTATATGTTGACAATTATTGATGATTTCTCACGAAAACTCTGGGTTTATTTTCTCAAACAAAAGAGTGAAGCATTTTCAATCTTTAAGGAGTGGAAAACTTTAATTGAGAACCAAACAGGCAAGAAAATCAAAAGGCTGAGGACAGATAATGGCCTTGAGTTTTGCTCAAATGAATTCAATGATTTCTGCAAGAAGGAAGGTATTGCCAGACATCTCACCATTCCAGGTACTCCACAACAGAATGGAGTTGCAGAAAGGATGAACGGAACTATCTTGGAGAAAGTTCGCTGCATGCTCTCTCATTCAGGTTTGGAAAAATAATTTTGGGCTGAAGCGGCTTCGACGGCATGTTATTTAATAAACCGCTCCCCCAACAGAGCAATTGACTACAAAATTCCGGAAGAAGTTTGGTCAGGTAACCCTGTTGACTATTCTAATCTTAGATTCTTCGGGTGTCCTGCTTATTCACATGTGAACGAGGGAAAATTGGAGCCTCGTGCAAAGAAGTGCATTTTCTTAGGCTATGGTCAAGGGGTCAAAGGCTATCGTTTATATAACCCTGAAACTGGCAAATCATTTCATAGTCGAAATGTAATCTTTAATGAAAATGCTATGTTATCTTCAGGGAAGAATACTGTTGTAGGTGATCAGGAAAATGTTCCAGAGAAGGTGGAGTTTGAGGTTGACTCTCCCGTTTTGAAGGAAGATATTCCTAATACCTCCACGACAGAACAAGATCAAGCCACTGCAATTGATGATATCACTGAACAGAGGAGTCCACGACAGCCACATCCACCTCAACGACGAGGTTTGCCACAACCGTGGCCTATGGCTCAGGAACTTCCAGCACAGAGACCAAGAAAGCCGACTCAAAGACTAATTACAGAATCTGTCAACATTGCTTATGCATTAGTTGCTGCACAAGAGATAGGAGACGATGGTGAACCAAGAAATTATTCTGAAGCTATCTCTAGTGACGATTCAACAAAATGGATTGCTGCAATGCAAGAAGAGGTCGAGATTCTTCATAAGAATGAAACTTGAGATCTGGTGAAATTGCCAGAAGGCAAACGAGTCATTAGCTGCAAGTGGATCTTTAAGAGAAAAGAAGGCATCCCCGGTGTTGAGGATGCAAGGTACAAAGCAAGATTTGTTGTAAGAGGTTTTGATCAACAGGAAGGTATTGACTTTAATGAAGTATTTTCTCCCGTTGTTCGTCATACTTCAATTCGTATATTACTTGCTCTAGTTGCCTTGTATGATTTGGAGTTGGAACAGTTAGATGTGAAAACTGCTTTTCTTCATGGTAATCTTGAGGAAGAGATTTATATCCAGCAGCCGGAGGGGTTCATTGTTCCTGGAAAGGAGGACCATGTATGTCGTCTCAAGAAGTCTCTTTATGGTCTGAAGCAATCACCGAGACAATGGTATAAGAGGTTTGATTCTTTCATGGTTGAACATGGCTACTCCAGAAGTAGTTATGATAATTGCGTCTATTTTCAGAAGACATCTGATGGGTCATTCATATACTTACTGCTCTATGTTGATGATATGTTGATTGCTGCAAAAGATAAATATCTTGTCAACAGGTTAAAGGCCCAACTTAGCAGTGAATTTGATATGAAGGATTTAGGTCCTGCCAAGAAGATTCTTGGAATGGAGATTAGCAGGAATCGTCAAGCCGGTAAACTTCTCTTATCACAAAAGAAGTATGTTATGAAGATACTTGACAGATTTGGAATGCAGGATTGCAAAGCTGTTAGTTCTCCATTAGCTGCTCACTTCAAATTGTCACCTTATCAATGTCCTCAATCAGATGAGGACAAGAGACGCATGTCACATGTCCCGTACTCAAATGCTGTTGGAAGTCTCATGTATGCCATGGTATGTACTAGGCCTGATTTGGCTTATGCTGTTAGTGTTGTTAGCAGATTCATGCACAATCCAGGCAAACAACATTGGGAAGCTGTCAAATGGATCTTTCGTTATTTGAAGGGTTCTGTTGAAATTGGTTTGGTATTTGATAGACAAAGTGTTGATCCTGGAGGTTTAGTTGGTTATGTTGATGCTGACTACGGTGGTGATTTAGATCGAAGAAGGTCACTTTCAGCCTATATTTTTACATTGTGTGGTTCTGCTATCAGTTGGTATTCATCACTTCAAGCCATCGCGGCTTTGTCCACCACTGAAGCAGAGTATATTGCTGCCACTGAAGGAGTGAAAGAAGCTATTTGGCTCCGAGGCTTGGTAAGTGAACTTGGTCTACAACAAGACATTCTTCTTGTGTTCTGCGACAGTCAGAGCGCTGTTCACTTGACTAGAAACCGCAAGCATCACTCAAAGACCAAACATATTGATATTAAGCACCACTTTATCAGAGATATTATTGCTGCAGGAGATATTACAGTTGAGAAAATTCATACAGCTGAAAATCCTGCAGATATGTTAACCAAGCCACTTCCAACCGCTAAGTTCGATCATTGCTTGGACTTAGCTGGTATCATCTATAATTGAACAAGGCTTCATGGCGAGAGAGTATTTCCAAAGGTGATCAAGGTGGAGATTTGTGGGCTGCTCACCTTTGAGTAGTCAAAATTGGCGGCTGCCAATTTCATCAAAGTCTGCGGCCGCCATTGACCACGGTTGTTGCAGGTTGAAATTTTGAAAAACAGGGTGCAGGAGCTGCCTATAAATAGGCACTCCTGCACCTCAACGAAATCACCCCAAAAATAGAGAAATCCCTCTCTCTCTCTCTCTCTCTCTCTCTCTAGTTTTTCATTATATTCTCTACTTCTTTTTTGGATATTTTCTTTCCGTAGAGAATTATTATTTGGACTATTTATCTTGTTAGTCCAGATAAAATATTTTGTACTCCCTACAAATTTATAGTGGAAATTTTGGCTCTCTCGCCGGTGGTTTTTTTGCCTCTATTTACGGAGGATTTTTTCCACCTAAAAATTCTGGTGTCATTTTTACTGTCTTTCTTAATTTCTCATAATCTTTGGTTGAATTTATCTCGCTTCCGCACTCTGTATCCCTACAACAAGAAATTAGTTACTCCTATAATCAATTAAGAATAGATTTTCTAAATAGTTCAATAAGAATGAAAAACTAAAAATAATATAGAAGAGTAATTATATAGAAGTAAACTTTGTCTTTTAAGACCAATTTGCAAGGAAGGATGGTAAAGAGCACGAGCAAAAGATAAAAAAGAAGAAGATGAAAATGATGTTTAGTGAGAGAGAGAGAGAGAGAGAGAAAAAAACGTTTCAAGAAAGGAGGGGAAAGATTTCGTGTGAGGAGAGGAGAGAGAAGATTGAGAGATAAATTTGATTAGTTGACCAAGAAGGGTAGCCTTGTTCTTTCGAGAAAATTTCTTTGGTAGGAGGGGACTGCCCTGGCAATATTGCCAACCTTTGCCATTTAATTTTCCGCACATCATATCATACTCATCGCCTACTAATAGAAAAGGAAAGTTCATTAATTAATAGAGACTTTTATTAAGATTTTTAATTTATTAATAGTGAAATTTCTGATAGGGGTGAATTACAATTTTGGTAAATTTTTTAAAACTTCCCCCTTTTTTTGAAGAACTTTTAGATTAAGTGACCTCCAAGAGTTTTTCAAAACTGAGAAGTAGTTGCAAAAAGTAGATGAAAAGCAAGCAATCAAATTCAAGGAAAGATTTTTAAGAGTAATAAGTGAACTAAGTAATAAATGTAAGATACAAAGAGGAAAGTAATAAACGAGCGAGCATAAGAAACTTATAATGGTTTGATCACCCTTACCTTGCATTCACTACCTTGAGCTTCACCCATAGATTTTACCAAACGTATTAAATTCCTTTTTCAACTAAATGATGGTGAGAAAACTAATTTTATATAAAAGGATCACCCTAGATGGTTTTTTACCAAATCTCTTTACAGCACACAATAAGGATCACCAACGCTCAAAGTAGGTTTTATGTCCTTAGGACAAACTTATTTTAAAATAAAGAAAGATAGGTGCAATGAAAATAAGATTACCACACCTGATGTGAAATGATACGATCTTTGAAGCACCAGTCACCTTACCCCTCTTTAATCAACTCAACTAATGAAACTTTTTTGATCGTTAGGGACTGATATAGGATAAGAATATAACTTGATAGCTCTTTGAAATTCTAAAAAAGTACTCAAAATTTAACTTCAAAATCTTATAGAGGGAGTTTAAAATGTTTAGAAACAGTTATATTAAGGCTATTTTTCATATAGAAATTGAAAGTCTCAGTCAATTAAGATGTGTTCTCGTCAATCAACCCCTCAACCAAAGTTATTCTTTCAGTTTTTGGAAGGATATCGATCAACCGATGTTTAGGCCTTGGTTAACTGAAACTTCAAAGTAGAAATCTAGGCAAGAAAGTGACTTTGGAAGTAGAACATGAAGCCTAGATTGACTGAAGTTAAGCTTAGGTCAACTGAACTTCCAACTTAGGCCAACCTAGGTGTTCTAACAATACGTATGATCATTTCAGTAACCTCTACACATTGAAAAATACAACTATCATGAAATCAAAACCTAGGAAAATATTTGATCAAACCTAAAAAACAACAAAGGTTTTGAACTTGATCATTTCCATTTTAATAATAATTTTCATGCTTCAAGGTAAAATTCAATCAAAGGAGTAGAGGATTGGGGTTTAAAAAAATTATACCTTAATGACCTGATAACCCTAATTACTGAATCTTCAAGAATCTTAGTAGTTGGATAAGTATCTTGAGAATCTTCAATAGGCCACTTGTCCATTCTTCAATAAACGTCAATCTAGAAGAACAAATTTCTTTCCATCCAAAAATGCTATCACACTTAAAGATAAACAATAATTTAGCCCTTATCAATGTTTGTCGTAGTTAAATTAGGAAGTACCCTAAGAGCAAACAACAGTGACATGTATTCTAAAAAAAACAAAAAAAGAATAGCAACTCGTATTACAAAAAGACTTAACCATGCCAATGTATTATACATTGTCCTTTCAAAATTGAATATTTCATTTTAATTTGGCACAAAAATTAAATTATTATAATCTCTCATCAACTAAATATGTTAGTGTTATAATTTATACGTTAGCAGAGCTTATATTCTTAATTGAAAGATATTAGTTATGCATGTCTTGGGAGAAAATATATGTAATAGGCATTCATTTTTAGATAAATTAAAATCCTACCTCCGTTTCAATTGTAAAAATTTTTAGCTCTTGTTCTAATTTTACCTTAATACCTTAAAGATTGTGTTAGCCCTAAGGGCAAATCATGTAGTTTTGATTAATTTTGATTAATGACAAACATTGATAAGGACTAATTCATATGCTATTTGGGTGATAGGATTTTTGGATTGCGAAGCAAAGAGTTCTTATTGTCTTGGAACTAAAAGTGCTAAGGACAACTCAAGTGTGCTCAAGGATCAAGAATATAGAGCATGTCCTATGAATTAAAGGCTTTGAAGACTCTAGTGTAGGTTTACACTTGCTTAATAGGTATATTCTTGTAAACCCTACACTTTTTGTTCTTGGAATCTATTGAATGCATAACAGAGCACAAAACTTGTTTTTGAATCTTAAATGGCTTTGAATAATCCTTGAATTACCAAGTGCTTTGATAACGGTCTTTGAGTTAAAAAGATTTTAAATGGCTTATCTTTTAGTACAAAATAATTTCAAATTTATTGAGGTTGATTTTCAAATATTTTGACAAAGTTTGAACAGTTCGGACGCAAGTTCAGACGTCCAAACTGTGAACATGACTGCTGAATTTCCATAGAAATTCGGATGCAAGGGTCAAAGTTTGGTGGTTCGAACTTTCCCTGATAGAACATGACTGCTAAATTTTCAGAGAAATTTGGACGCAAGTTCAGATGTAAGGGTCAAAATTTGGTCGTCCGAACTTTCCTTGACAGTATGTCACAGTAATGTTCAGACGATAGTTCGGACGCAGAGGATCAAGTTCGATCGTCCGAACTCTTCAGAAACTAGTCGTTACTAGCCGTTTTATGACTGTTGGAACTAATTTTCAAAATCCATAAAATCCATAAACTCCAGATTTTAAACCAAGATTGAACACTTGAAGAATCCTTATATTCCAAAATCATTTGAAACCATCAAAGCTCTCTTTTGTCTTGTGCTCTCATGTGATTATTCAAGATTTCAAAGACAACAACAAGGTGAAGTGGTGCTAACTTGTGTAATCATCTACCAAGCAGTGGTAATATCTCATTAAATCTCCATTTTTATCTCTTTATCTATTTGCTCAATACAAGGTTATCTTGTGACATAAAACTCTTTTGGTAAGGGTGATCCTTAATGCATTGATTCAAGGTTGTCTTTAGATATAAAAATCCTTGTGGTAGGGTGAACCTTGTTAGTAGCATTGCAAAAGAGGTTGTTGGTGTAAAAAATCCTTATGGGATGAGCCCCTTGTGTAATTGATTGAATTTGAGTATTGAATAGATTGGTTGAAATCCTTGAGTGTGGACTTAAGGTAGTGGATGTAAATCTCGAAGAGATCGAACCACTATAAATTGCTTGTGCTCTTTGCTCTATCTTGTGTATTGCTTTATCATTGTGTTCATTACATTCTCATTGAATCAATTGAATATAATTTTTACAAATCAAGTTCATAAAAGGAAATAGTGTGGTTTTACAACCTAGAAGTTAAGATCTTATGGCTAATGTTTCAATTGGTATCAGAGCAAGGGCTTCTTTGTGTGGTTTTACAACCTAGAAGTTAAGATCTTATGGCTAATGTTTCAATTGGTATCAGAGCAAGGGCTTCTTTGTGTGGTTTTACAACCTAGAAGTTAAGATCTTATGGCTAATGTTTCAAACTTACCTCATTTGAAAGGATCTTCCACAAATAGACCTCCTTTGTTTGATGGAACAAATTACACATTTCGAAAATCTAGAATTAAGATATATATTTGTTCTATTAAGTTTGATTTGTGGAATATTGTTGAGAAAGATCCTTACATACCAATAAAAATGAGAGCTAATGGAGTTACGAAAAACCAAAGCCTATAGATGAATTTGATGAGAGTGACTCTAAGAAGATGACATTAAATTACCCAGCCATAAACATATTGAGCTGTGCAATAGATGTGAATAAGTACAATCGAGTTAGTGGATGCGACACCGCTCATGATATGTGGAGACTTCTTCAAGTAACACATGAAGGAACAAATCAAGTAAACGAGTCAAAGCTTGCAATGCTAGTAAGAGATTATGATTTATTCACCATGAAGCAAGTTGAGAATATTAATGATATGTTCACAAGATTTACCAACATCTCCAATGGTCTAAAAGCCTATGGGAAGAATTACACAATTGGAGAACAAAATAGAAAGATATTGGATGCTCTACCAAAGTCTTGGCAATCGAAGACTCTTGCTATTAAGGAATCAAAAGATTTGAGAGCTCTTCCACTTGAAGAGCTCATCGGATCACTACTTACACATGAGATGAAAGTCAAGAGACTAAATGATATTGGAGATGAAGAGAAGGGAAGAAAAGGAGTCGTACTTAAAACCTCCAATCATCTTAGTGAACAAGAGAAATTATCAAGTGACGAAGATGAAAATAGTGAAGATGATAAGATGGCCATTACAGTAAGAAAATTCAAGAAATTCTATAAAAATGAATTTCTCAAGAAAGGAAAAAGGCCAATCAAGAAAAGTGGACAGTCATCATCATTGTTCAAAGCTCAATGCTTTGAATGCAAGAGCACCAAACATCTTGTTGCCGATTGTCCTAAAGCTTTGGAAAAGGAAAGAGACATCAAACTCAAAAAGAAATCTCTTAAGAAGGGAAAGGGACTTACTGGCACTTGGGACCAACAAGAAAGTGAAGATGACAACGAAGGAAGAGCCAACATATGCTTTATGGCAATAAATGATGAGGTACAATCCACTCCTTCAATTTCCACTTGTTGTGATGATGATATTGATCCTAGTGAATGACTTGTTGAGATGTATGGAGAATTAAAAAAGGCCTCAAAAATGAATAAGGAAATGAAAACCAAAATTAATGATTTATTGAATGAAAATTCAAAATTATGTTGTGAAAATGGAAAAATTCTTGAATCTATTAATTTCTTAAACATTGAGAAGAAAATTTTAAATGTAGCTTTACAGAACATATCTCTTGAAAATAAAAATCTTTGCACAAAAATCTTTTCTCTAGAAACAATGCTTAGTGATCATGAAATGTTGAGAAAGAAAGTTGATGATCTTACATTATGCATTGAAAAATTTACAAATGGAAAAGATAATCTTCACAAACTACTAGGATCTCAAAGATCCTCTCTTGTGAAAAATGGTTTTGGTTATAATCATGAAAACAATATTTCAAAATATAAAACATTATTTATTAAAGCTACTTCTACTTCAATACTTCATACATGTTACACTTATTGTGGTAGACATGGACAGAAAGTCTCCAAATGTTATGTGAAAAGAAAAGTAGAGAATGATGTTAAAACCATTTAGAGAGTTAAAGAAATTATCACTAACCCCCTTGGACTCAAGAAAATATGCGTACCAAAAGTCACTTTCTCTAATTTGGTGTAGGATTGATTTGCCCCAAGATCAAGCACCACTAAGTGGGTACCAAAAGTTTCTTGATAGTGGTTGCTCAAGACACATGACAGGAAATGCTTAACTTATTAGTGAACTTCAAGCAACAAGTGAAGGTTTTGTCATATTTGGTGATAAAAAGAAGGGAAAATACTTGGAATTGGTAATATTGGTAAAGGTTCTTTTCCTCTCATTAAACAAGTATTTCTTATTGATGGCTTGAAATATAATTTACTTAGTATTAGCCAACTATGTGACAATGGTTGTAAAGTTAAATTTAAATGTGACACTTGTACTATTCTTGATAGTGTGAGTGGCAAAACTATTTTCGTTGCAAATAGAATTGGAAATGTATATGTACTATATCTTGATGAACTTGTTGCAAATGATGTTAAATGTCTTGCCATTCATGATAATGATGGATATCTATGGCATAAGAGATTAGGTCATGTGAGCATGGACTTGCTGAACAAACTTTCCTCACAAGAATTGATTAAAGGACTACCTAAAATACATTTTGGTAAAATACACCTTTGTGATGCTTGTCAATATGGAAAACAAACAAAACATCTTTCAAACCAAAGAAAATGAACTCTATATCAAAACCTCTTGAACTAGTTCATATGAATTTGTTTGGACCAATGAGGACCACTAGTCTTGGTGGTAAGAGGTATGCGTATGTAATTATTGATCATTTCTCAAGGTTTACATGGGTGATCTTTCTAGCTCAGAAGGGTGAAGTTTTTCATGAATTTGTAAAACTGTTCAAAAAGGTCCAAATCTCACTTGAATGCAAATTGATTTCAATTAGGAGTGACAATGGAAGAGAATTTTGTAATCAAGACTTTACAAAATTTTGTGATGAAATGGTATTACACATAATTTTTCAGTTGCCAGAACACCCCAACAAAATGGTGTTGTTGAAAGGAAAAATAGAACTTTACAAGAGATGGCTAGATCAATGCTTTGTGAAAACTCTTTACCAAAATATTTTTGGGCCGAAGCTGTAAACACTGCTTGCTACGTAATGAATAGAGTTCTTTTAAGACATTTTCTACGAAAAACACCTTTCAAACTTCTATTTGATAAAACTCCTTCAATTTTTTATTTAAAGGTATTTGGTTGTAAGTGCTTTATCTTGAATACTCATGATAACCTAGGAAAATTTGACAGAAAATAGGGTGAAGGTATATTTCTTGGTTATTCATCAAATAAAAAGGCATACAGAGTTTATAACAAAAGATCATTATGTGGTGAGGAAACCATCCATGTGACCTTTGACGAATCTAACATTTATCTTGAATGAAGAAATGAAGATGATGTAGGTACCTCAATGATTGATAATCAAAATCATCATCAAGTACCAACTTTGGAAGAACATGCCGAAGAAGAAAAATAATAGAGCAAGAACAAGATGGCCAACCTAGTATTGACCACGAGCTTCCAAAAGATCTAAGATATGCAAGAGGCCACGCTAAGGAGCGAATCATTGGTAATGTCTCCCAAAGAGTTAAAACAAGGCGGTACTTTATTGGCAACTTTTCTCTTTTATCTCATATTGAGCCTAAAAACATTGATGATGCCTTGTGTGATGATTTTTGGATTATTTCTATACAAGAGGGGATAAATCAATTTGAAAGAAATAAAGTTTGAACTCTTATCCCAAGACCTCATGATCATTCTGTCATTGGTACAAAATGAGCATTTAGAAACAAATTAAATGAACTAGGAGAAGTTGTTAGAAATAAGGTTAGACTTGTTGCCTAAGGATTCAATCAAGAAGAAGGCATTGATTATGATAAACTTTTGCTGCAGTAGCTAGACTTGAATCTATAAGAATACTTTTAGCTTTTGCTTGTTTTAAAGGTTTTAAATTATTTCAAATGGATGTCAAAAGTGCATTTCTAAATGGTTTTATTGAAGAAGAGGTTCATGTAGAACAACCACCCGGTTTTACTCATGAAAAGTTTCCTAACCATGTTTTCAAGCTAACCAAGGCTTTATATGGATTGAAACAAGCTCCTAGATCTTGGTATGAAAGATTAAGTGGCTTTTTTCTCTCAAAAGGATTTTCAAGAGGGAGAGTTGACACAACATTATTTATAAAAATCTCTTGCAATAATGATCTCTTACTTGTGCAAATTTATGTAGATGATATCATATTTGATGCTACTAATACATCTCTTTGTGATGAGTTTGCCAAATTAATGCAAAATGTATTCGAAATGAGCATGATGGGAGAACTTAATTTCTTTCTTGGGCACAAATTAAGCAAACTAGGGATGAAGTCATCATAAATCAAGAAAAGTACACCAAAGAGCTTTTGAAAAGATTTGGAATGGATCAAGCAAAAGGAATAAGCACTCCAATGAGTTCATCAACCAAACTTGATAAAGATGAGAAAGGTAAAAATGTTGATTGAAAGACCTAGGGGGGGGGGGGAGGAGTAAATTAAGTCTTTGGCTAATTTTTGAAAATAATTCCTTTTACAATCTTAAGCTAGACCAGATTAAGTGTGCTTGTTTCAATAAGAGAATATATCAATCAATATCAAAGTAATAAACAATATGAGATCAATAAACACAAGCAATTTATAATGGTTCGATCTCTTCAAGATCTACGTCCACTACCTTGAGCTTACACTCAAGGATTTCAAACAATCTGCTATATGCTCAAGTTCAACAATTACATAAGAGGCTCACCACACAATGGTTTTACACTCACAAACTCTTTTGCAATTCTACAAACAAGGTTCATCCTACCAAAGGATTTTATATCTACAAACAACCTTGAATCAATGTCTCAAGGATCACCCTTATCTAAAGGATTTTATGTTTTCAAGATAACCTTGCAATGAGCTAGTAGAAAACACAATTGGATGAAGAAAGGAGAATGTGTAAGATGTTACCACTTTGTTGGTAGATGATTACACAATGTTGCACCTTCACTTTATTGTCTTTAGAATCTTGAATGATCAATTGAAAGCAGAAGACAAAGAGAGCTTTAATGTTTGCTAAAGACTTTGGAACGTTTAGAGTTCTTAAAGATTCAAAACTTACAAAAATTTTTGAGTTTATAGCTTTTATAGACTTCAAAAAATCAGTTTCAACAACTATAAAACGGCTAGTAACGGCTAATTTCAGAGAAGTTCAGACGTCCGAACTTTTTGCTATGCATCCGAACTTTACTGTGCCAAGCTGTGGAAAAGTTCGGACGTCCGAACTTTTCTTTATGTGTCCGAACATTCGTCCGAAATTCTCTGGAAAAACAGTAACCATGCTATCAAAGAAAGTTTGGACGTCCGAACTTGCGTCCGAATTTCCCTGGAAGCACAGTAACCATTTTCAAAGTTTGGACGTCCGAACTTATGTCCGAACTCTTCAAACTTTGTCAAATCATTTGAAAACAACCTTAATGACTTTGAAAACATTTTGTATAAATAGATAAGTCATTTAAACATTTTCAAACTCAAAAACTGTTACTAAAACACTTTGATCATACAAAGTTTACTCAAGATCATTTGAGGTTCAAAAACATACTTGTTATTCAAAAAGTTCATTCAAAGTCATATAAGATTCAAAACAAGTTTTTGTTGCTCTCTTATGCATTCAATAGATTCCAAGACACATAAGTGTAGGGTTTACAAAAGAATATACATATTTAGCATATTTGACCTACACTTCAAGTCTTTAATGCCTTAAATCATCTTTGAACAAAATTCTTCAATCTTCAATCACTTTGACTCATTGAAGTTGCTCTTGCATTGTAGCTTCAAGGGCAATAAGACTTCATACTTCTTACTCCAACAATCCTATCACACAATTGACATGCAGATTAGTCCTCATCAATGTTTGTCATTAATCAAAACTTAATCATAACCTTATGATTTGCCCTTAGGGCTAACATTGATGAAAAGGTATATAGAGGCATGATTGGAAGTTTACTTTATCTTACCGTAAGTAGACTGGATATTATGTTTGTTGTATGCTTATGTGCTAGATTTCAATCTTGTCCTAAAGAGTCTCATTTAAGCTCTGTAAAATGCATTTTTCGTTATTCGATTGATACACATGACTATGGCCTTTGGTTTTCAAGATCCTCATCTTTTGACCTGCTTGGATATTCAGATGCTGATTATACAGGATGCAAAGTCGAGCGTAAAAGTACTAGTGGTCACTATCAATTTCTTGATAGTTGTCTTGTATCATGGTATAGTAAGAAACAAGCATGTGTGTCTTTATCTACCGCAGAGGCTAAATATATTGCCGCCGGTAGTTGTTATGCACAAACGCTATGGATGAAGCACACTCTACTTGATTATGGTCTAAATTTTAATTGTGTGCCTAGTCTATGTGAGAATACTAGTGTCATCAATCTAAGCATAAATCCTGTTCAGCATTCTAAGACTAAGCATATAGAGATTAAATATCATTTTATTCGTGATCATGTAGCTAAAGTAGATATATGCTTGGATTATGTGAATACAAATGATCAAATTGCTGATATATTTACCAAGCCTTTGGCCGAGGAAATGTTCTGTTGTCTAAGAAGACTTTTGAAAATTTTAAAATTCAATTATTAATGCGTGTGTTAAAGTATGGTAAAAACAAAGAATATTCGAACGCATAATTCGGATGCATTGTGTGAAATTCGGACGTCCAAACTTTCTCCAGAAAATCCTAGATAGAAAGATTCAGACGCACATTGGGACGCATGACAAAAAATTTGAAGAAACAAAGAAGTTCGAACGCGAGTTCGGATGCAGACCAGAATATTCGGTTGTCTGAACTTTGCAGGTACATAAGTTTTAAATAGAATCAAACAGTTATTCCTCTCATTTCTAACTTCCAAATTCCCTCTTCCTTCAAAACCCACACGACCCACCTGCGTCCAAACCCAAATTTCTCTGTGATTTCATCATCTTCACTTCAAATCACTAGGATTTTTGAGTTCTAAGCCCTAAATTCACCCTATAATTCACTTCCTCTCAAAGAAAAAACATCATGGTGAGAACAATGAGAGTAAATGTTGACAAAGGAAAGGGCAAACCAAAGAAAAGTGATGGTGGATTAATCATCAACGAACCAAGACGAATTCGAATCCCTCAAACCTCATCTGGAGTGGACAGATTCATCTCTATCAAGGCTGCCATTGAATTTGAAGAATGGATTAAAAAGGGCAAAAAATCATTCCTGGACACAAAGTCAATGTGGATAAACTCTCCAATATGGGTAATGTCCTATCTCTCTTTAGTGAAATTGGATGGAGCAGTGTACTAACAGTTGATGACGAATTTTATCTTACTCTCATATATGAGTTTTATGCAAATCTTAAAGAGGAGAGAATTGAACATATGGGAGACAATATAGTTCAATGGTACTCATCTAGAGTGTCACAAGTTGTTTTTGAGTTCAATGATGCTCTAGTAAACAGAATTTTTGGAGTAGATGATAGTGGAGCAAAGTTATTTTTGGGGCAACATTGCTTGCTCTATGGGGCAACATTGCTTTATTCATAAATTATTTACCAATGAAAGGTTTGAAGAAGCTTTTATTAATGGTAGGTGTTAGTCCTAAGGCCAAATCATGTAGTTTTTGATTAGTTTTGATTAATGATGATAAACATTGATGAGGACTAATTCATATGCTATTTGTGTGATAGGATTTTTGGATTGAGAAGCAAAGAGTTATTATTGCCTTGGAGCTAAGTGTGCTAAGGACAACTCAAGTATCCTATAAATTGAAGGTTTTAAAGACTCTAGTGTAGGTTTACATTTGCTTAATAGGTATACTCTTGTAAACCCTACACTTGTTTGTCTTGGAATCTATTGAATGCATAACAGAGCACAAAACTTGTATTTGAATGTTAAATCGCTTTGAATAAATTTTTATTTCCAAGTATTGTCTTGGAATCATCAAATGGTTTTGAGTAAACTTTGAATGATCAAGTGCTTTGGTAACGGTCTTTGCGTTCAAAAGATTTTTTAAATGACTTATCTTTTAGTACAAAATGATTTCGAACTTATTGAGGATGATTTTCAAATATTTTGACAAAGTTTAAACAGTTCGGACGCAAGTTCGGAATTCCAAACTTTGAACATGACTATTGTTTTTCCAGAGAAATTCGGACGGAAGTTCGGATGCAAGGGGCAAAGTTCGGTCGTCCGAACTTTCCAAGACAGTATGTCACAGTAATGTTCGGACGACAGTTTGAACACAGAAGATCAAGTTCGGTCGTCCAAACTCCTCAGAAACTAGCCGTTACTAGTCGTTTTATGACTGTTAAAACCAATTTTCAAAATCTATAAAAGCCAGAAAATTCAGATTTTTTATAACTTTTGAACACTTGAGAAATCCTAACATTCCAAAATCATTTGAAAACATCAAAGCTCTCTTTTGTCTTGTGCTTACTTGTGATTATTCAAGATTCTAAAGACAACAAAGTGAAGTAGTGCTGAATTGTGTAATCATCTACCAAGCAGTGGTAATATCTCATTCATTCTCTGTTTAATCTTGTTTTCTACTTACTCAATACAAGGTTATCTTATAATATAAAATTCTTTAGGTAAGGGTGATCCTTGAGATATTTAATCAACGTTGTTTGTGGATAAAAAATCCTTTGGTAGGGTGAACCTTGTTTGTAGAATTGCAAAAGAGGTTGTTGGTGTAAAACCGTTTGTGGTGAGCCTTTTCTGTAATTGATTGAATTTGAGCATATAGCAGATTGGTTGAAATCCTTGAGTGTGGACTCAAGGTAGTGGATGTAGATCTTGAAGAGATCGAACCACTATAAATTGATTGTATTCTTTGCTATTCAATTTTTTACTGCTTTGTTATTAAGCTCATTACATTATCATAGAAACAATCAATTACAATCCTTTCAAACCAGGTTTTATAACGAAAGAATTTTCAAAAATTAGCCGAAGACCTAATTCATCCCTCCTCTCCCCCCCCCTCCCCCCCCCCCCAAGTCTTCTAGTAGGAAATTTAGATCAATCAAGGAAAGGAAAATCAAGGCATTGGATGTCAGGGGAATAGTGTTGCATCACATGATTACTACAATGATAATTCTAAACTTTAGGCATTAGTCTTCCATTGGTAACATGCATGTTGTAATAATGCTTACTCTACATGAACGTAAAACGTTAAATTTTGGATATATGGCTTTGAGACACATGATAGGAGCTAGAAATACAGGAAACAAGGTTGTGCCTTATGGAAGATTACTCACTAAGTTCTTCAAGAACTTCCAAGTCAAACTTAATGGAAGAGGACAACTTTCAAAAGTGGAGAGATCTACACTAATGATTCTCTCAAAAGGATGCAGGTAGTTCTTAATGAAGATGGAATATGGAGAAAAAAAGAGAAACTCTTTTAAGAAGGGAAGAAGTTGAAGAAAGTGAAGAGGTTGAAGAAGAAGAAGATGAAGAAGAAACTTTAGCAAGGGAAATGAAGACAAAGAAGAGGCATGACTTATCAAGTGAGGGGGAGCAACCTCCCTCCAAGAGAAAACTTTTTGAAGAAGTGTCTATTCCTCAATTACACCCCAATGATAAAGAGACTCCTAGTGGAGAAGGGATTACTAGAGGTGATACCATCGTTACTAAGGCATTCCAAGAAGCCTTGAACAACCACATCAAGGAAATGGAGAAAATGTACAAGTTCTTTGAATCCTTTGCTCCAATGGTTCTTGGAAAACTAGATGGTTTAGAAAATAGAGTGAAGCACATAGAAGAGATATTAATGAGAAATGTTCAAAGTGGTGAAGGAACCTCTAGGCCTCAAGAAAGAGAAGAAACGGATGATGATGAAGATAAGGAAGAAAGAAAGAAAGAGAAGGAGGATGATGATGATGATGATCAAGGCGATGATTTTGAGCTAGTGGCTAGAACAAGAGAAAACAATGAAGAAAAGGATGCCGAGTCACAAAGGGAAGATCAAGGGGAGCAGGAAGCTGGCATTACTGAGGAAGGAATCACTCCCTCCAACCTGACATTCAATCAAGGAAGAGTTAAACATGTGGCAATTAAGAAGGGATTTAGCAAATGCTCTCCATCAACATCACAAGACTAAGCATCTCTTCTATCCTATCTTTACTACTTTAGTAACTTAGATGCACTTAATATAATTTATGTGTTTCACAGCTATCTTTATTTCTAGCATGGTTTCTGTAACTTAGGTGTTCTTTCTAGTTTTTGTGAAGTTTTTATGAAGCTCAATGATGAAACGTTAATGTTGAGAGCTTCTTTGGTTAATGATACTTTGATCAACCCAAGAATAAGTTGATTTACCAAAATGTGCTAACATGATAAATGCTACTTTTTGCTATTGATATGTTATTTACTTGGCTTGATGTTTGATTCATACTGCAAAATGAGACTAGCATAATGTTTGCTAAATGTTGGTTATATGGGATAATGACACTTAACTATGATGATTGTGATTCACCCCATCTTTGAGTGATGACAAAAGAGGGAGAAAGAATGAGATAACAAAATGTGAAAAAGTGGAATTGCTCATGCTGTACTTGGGTTACATTGATGCTAAGATTTGCTTGCTTAAGTTTGTACAATTATATGTTTAATTGGATTGAGCTTATCTAGCAAATTTTGTGTTTAAAATCAATCAATTTTAGTTTGGGCTTGAAATTCATATGCATGTCCAGAAATTCGAATGCATCCATATTTTGTTGCCAAAAAGTGCTCTTTTGTTGTTCAAAGTGATTCAAATCTATTTTAATCTCTTCTACTATGTTTGAACAACCTTAGGAAGGCTTTATTTCTCTTTAAACATTCATTATGTTGGATTTATTGCAATTTGTACTCATAGTCCACAATTTAAATTTCTTGAAAAATGAGTATAATACAAAGGGGAGCATTCTTAATCTTTTCTGACCTTTAAAACTCTCTTAGAAGCTTTCTTAATGCTTAAATGCTATATCTTTTATCCTAATTGTTGGAAGAAAGGAGGCAAATGGAGGTTGGTTGGGCTATATGCTCATATTCAGCCATTCGAATGTCAAAGTGCTAAATTGGTTATTATTCAACATTGACATCAATGCTTCTTTGTACTACATAGTTTAAATCCATCACATTTTGCATCAAAGTTTGTCATCATAAAAAAAGGGGAGATTGTTAGCCCTAAGGCAAATTATGTAGTTTTGATTAGTTTTTATTAATGACAAACATTGAAAAGGACTAATTCATACGCTATTTGGGTGATAGGATTTTTGGTTTGAGAAGCAAAGAGTTCTTATTGTCTTGGATATAAAAGTACTAAGGACAACTCAAGTATGCTCAAGGATCAAGAATATATGAAGGTTTTGAAGACTCTAGTGTAGGTTTACACTTGCTTACTAGGTATATTCTTGTAAACCCTATACTTCTTGTTCTTGGAATCTATTGAATGCATAAAAGAGCACAAAACTTATTTTTGAATCTTAAATGGCTTTGAATAATCCTTGAATTACCAAGTGCTTTGATAACGGTGTTTGAGTTCAAAAGATTTTAAATGACTTATCTTTTAGTACAAAATAATTTCAAACTTATTGAGGTTGATTTTCAAATATTTTGACAAAGTTTGAATAGTTTGGACGTCCAAACTGTGAACATAACTGCTGAATTTCCAGATAAATTCGGATGCATGCTCAGATGCAAGGGTCAAAGTTCGGTCGTGTGAACTTTCCCTGACAGAACATGACTGCTGAATTTTTCAGAGAAATTTGGACGCAAGTTCGGATGCAGGGGTCAAAGTTCGGTCGTCCGAACTTTCCCTGACAGCATGTAACAGTAATGTTCGGATGATAGTTCGGACGCAGAGGATCAAGTTCCGTCGTCCGAACTCCTCAGAAACTAGCCGTTTTATGATTGTTGGAACTGATTTTCAAAATCTATAAATGCCATAAACTCCAGATTTTAAACCAAGGTTAAACACTTGAAGAATCCTTATATTCCAAAATCATTTGAAAACATCAAATCTCTCTTTTGTCTTGTGCTCCCATGTGATTATTCAAGATTTCAAAGACAACAAGGTGAAGTGGTTCTAACATGTGTAATCATCTACCAAGCAGTGGTAATATCTCATTAAATCTCCATTTTTATCTCTTTATGTATTTGTTCAATACAAGGTTATCTTGTGACATAAAACTCTTTTGGCAAGGGTGATCCTTAATGCATTGATTCAAGGTTGTCTATAGATATAAAATCCTTGTGCTATGGTGAACCTTGTTAGTAGCATTGCAAAAGAGGATGCTGGTGTAAAATCCTTGTGGGATGAGCCTCTTGTGTAATTGATTAAATTTGAGTATTGAATAGATTGGTGGAAATTTTTGAGTGTGGACTCAAGGTAGTGGATGTAGATCTTGAAGAGATCGAATAGCAATAAATTGCTTGTGCTCTTTGCTCTTTCTTGTGTATTGCTTTATCATTGTGTTCATTACATTCGCATTGAATCAATTAAATATAATTTTTCCAAACCAAGTTCATAAAAAGGAAATAGTTTTCGAAACTTAGCCAAAGACCTAATTTACTCCCTCCCCCTTTAGGTCTTTCAGATTGTATTCACTACCTTTAAACGTTATGCTTAATAAATATGGTTATTTAGATTATTGTGCATTATCTTTCTATAAATTCATCCTATGTTTTTAACTGGCAACTATTTTTAAACTGGGAAATACAGTTGCAAACATCCAATTTTTGGTGAAAAATCAACTATCCTTATTCACGGACGGATGCAGGATTCAACTGTTAGAGAGGCGCATATATATAGGGAGCTACTAACCTAATTTATGGAATTTATTATACTTAAATATTAAAAGATATTGGATAAAATATTAAGTTGTTTATTTTGTTATTCTTTTCTTCTTTTATGTTTTTGACATTTAGCAATTGATGACTATGTCTTATATTAATACTCTTGTACCAAAAAGAACAAATTTCATTTCTTATAATGTATTCTCCCCATCTTGGATAATTTACCAGGAAATTGCTAAACCAGGATAAACTAATATATTTATATATACACACATTATTTGTCAACAAGAACTAATTCCTAGCACCTTTTTCCTTTCTTTTCTTTTCTTTTTTTTTTTTTTGTTTGAGGAACTAGTAGCTAGTATATGTTATTGTTAAGATATAGATTTGGTTATAATCTTTTGAGAGTCTTTCACATCTAATTTAGCTTAATTTATTAATTTCTCTATGAGTCATCAATCTTATTTTCTAATTCTTTTATTTTTATAGAATATATTTGTACTTTTGTTCTCTTAATAAGCTATGTTCTGGTGGCCTAATAATAGAAAGGCTTAATAAACCTTTTATAAACTGCTATAATTGAAAAATAAAATACATTTAATGGATTTTGTGGATTTCATAAAGAATTAATAAGAAGTATATTAAATTTATAATTTCACACTAAAAATTATCAAAAAAGAAAAGATTTTTTTTTAATTCAAGAATTCTCAATAGTAAAATTCTTTGAAATATTTAATTCAAGAATTCTCAATAGCAAAATTCTTTGAAATAAAAAGAAGTTTGCTTATTTGGGAGAGATGATTTTATATATTTATTATTTTTTATACTATTATATGTACCAAATATATGCAAGACTTTCTTTTCAGTAAAACGGGGGGCCAAGGCTCAACTTCGCTTCGCCACTATCTTTCTTATTAGTAAATATAATACAAAAAAAGTCTCATGCAACAACTACGCAGCGAGTGCACAACAGCTACTACTTTTTTTCCCTCATCCACTCATTTCCTTGGTGCTCTTTAACGACTTTATCATCTCATTCTTCACTTCACTATAGACTTAAATCCTATGATCTCTTAGCAAATACATAATATCCATTAAGAAGTTTCTCTACTGAATTAACTACTTTTAGAGCACTTATATCATAGCTTCGAAGTCCAATGGATTATGGGTTATACAGAGCTGCAGTAGTGGGCAATTGGAGGTTTTGATAGAATTTCGGAAGCAATTTAACTCTCAGAGGACTCCTAAGGGGAATACTGTCCTCCATGTACTCTCTCAATTCTGTGTGTGTGCAAATGTAGTGGAACAAACCTTTGCAATGCAATCGAATTTGCTGCTCGAATTGAATATGGAAGGAGAGACAGCCCGTCATATTGCTAAAAGGAAGGGACGTTTACATGTGGTCCAAGCACTTACTGCTTCTGGAAAAAGCCATAACAAAAGTAAGGTACTATTAGGAGTTAGAAATAAGGATGGAAACTTGGAACGAAATCGTCAAATAGTTAATCGAAGAAGATCCTCATGAATTTTTGTATCCCAAATTGATGAGTTCGGAGCTGTTTTCCTATTTCAGATTTCAATTTATAGTTTCTCTATCAATAATTAAAATTTCTTTCTCTTGCATGTCGAAGAAGAGCCCGGGATATACAATGTTTATGATGCTTAAAAAGGATAAGGGAAGTAATGCCTCAAGTCCACTTTAACTTGAAATTGAGAAGAGAGTATGGAGTTGCAGCTGAAATTTTGTCAAACTGCAAGTCACTGTCCCATGGTGAACCTTGTAAGAGAATGGCCTTGCATGCTGCTGCCATAGGCGATTCTCCAGGTGAGCCTTTTATTTTATAGCCATCACTGGGCCCCAGTAAGAATATCTCAGCGTTCAATCTTAGCTATATTGATTTTGTAGAACTAGTGAGAAAGATATTGGAGAAGCTTCTGCACCTCACCAAACTCGTTGATGAATTAGGAAGGACCCCCTTTTATTATGCGGTTGAATTAGGAAGGCAGGAGATTGCAGCAGACCTACTATTGGTAGATAGACTTGCTGGGTATGTCAAGTCAAAAGATATGCGTTACACATCTGCCTTACATTTGGCAGTAGGTTATAGGCAAGTGGGAATAACACAAGAAATTTTATTACACTGCCCAGATTGTTGGGACATGCACCTTGCTATTGAGAATGAAGAACAAGAAGCACTAAATTTCATTCTAAATCAACATTGGGCTTCAAATCTCATCAATTAGAAAGACGAAAATGGCGATACACCACTCCATTTTTATGCCAAAACCAAGGTGTTGAATGGGGATAGCCTTATAAATCACCCTGCAGTAAATCTATATGCAGAGAATAATGATGGTTTGACTCCCTTGGATTTGGTCCTAGAAGAGCCCAGGATGAAATCTGTAAGTAGTACTACTATATATCACTTTGTTTCCAAATCAACTGGATTTATTATCACTTACTGCATAATTAATATAAAGCTTACTGTACCAGAGATTCTTATCACTTATGGACTGTTTTCCAGGACTCCATCAAGTCTAAGTTGAGAAGAAGCGATCATATTCCAATGTTGCAATGGTTCAATAGAAGAACTGAAGTGAAACTTCAAGAGAAAATGTCAAAAAATTTTAATAAAACAACCGAAGGAATTGCTGAAACTAACTTAGTTGTTGCAACATTGACAACATCAGTCACTTTTGCTACAGGTTTTTGGGTCCCCAGTGGCTATGAAAGCAATGATGGAACTAATAAAGGCAGCTATTCTATCAAAAACTGCAACATCCAAGGCATTTGTGGTTAGTGATTCAATAGCACTAGTGGCCTCCATCTACGCCATACGATGCATTTCTCGTTCCAAAATCCTCTTGGACCATAGTAATTTCAATTATTCTCGTGCAGTTCTACTTATTTGAGGTCTACACTCCATCCAAATTTCATTTGGAACGATGCTGGTGGCGTTTGCCAATGGTTTGTGGGCTCTGCTACCAAGCTCGCTCTTTGGCTTAAAAATACTTGTATCCGCCATCTGTTTTTTTTATGTTCATTTTCACTTAAGAAAGAACAGGGATAAAATTTCACGCTCCTTACATTGTTTTCACCACTCAAGAAATTTATGAGATGTTGCAATAGAATTGTCATTTTCTCAAAATGCCAATGCATGTCTCCTGCATGGCTGGGTAGACTAATTGATAAAAATGTTCATGTTGTTAAAAAATATTTGATTTGTTATAAAAAAAAAACATATTTCATGTTGCAATTAATGACCAAGTGTGCATGAAAGGAATTGATAATTTATGCGTAAAAGTAATGATTTGTCAAAGTTGCTCATCTGAGAGGTTGCGGAAGAGTTTTGATATAAAGTTGTATAATTAAAAACTGACAATACGTCAAAGGAAGCTGGTATTTATTGTCAAAATTGTACTAATATAATATTTTCTACATCTCAAAATGGACGTCTATTATTTTATTCAATTCTTGATGGAGTGAATACTAACTAGTTTGATTTTTTCACTTAGCTGGGCTTGTATTATAGGAAGCAATGTTTTCAAAACCGAACTGGATATAAAGCCAAAAAAATTATTTGTTTACGGTTCAATGATCCAACTGTAAGCTTCATACTAACACACAATTATAAATCATTCTTACTATTTAAAAGTAAATACAAATTCTCAATTTTCTCTAAGCCAACTTTCAAAATTTTGATTATCCTTGTTAGTCGCACCACTACAATTTACTAAATTAGACTTTGAAATTTATTAAATTAGACTTCCAAAATCTCGATCATCTTTTTTTTTTTTTTTTTTTGCTAATTGGACTTCAAAATTCTTAAACTTTACAATTTAACTCTTTATTTTGAATTATTCCACCGAACAATTTTAAGTTTTGGTTCACGATCCGACCAGTCCAGTCCAATCCAAAAAACATTGATATGAAGAACTGATTTCTCTATTTGTTTCATTATTACTTATTGCATGTATATTGCATTGGTGGGTAACATTAAAAATATGAATTGTAGCTTCCAATCTCTCTGGCATATATACTTTTCGGCACCAAAGAAAATTACAGGAAGCATACTAGCAAAAAATTAGTCAAACACTATATCATATAATGGGTAGAAAGATTTTATCATGACGTTGTTATATTAATTAGTATTATACATTTTATTTTTCATTTTTTGCAACTATTTCATTTTTTTCTATGCATGACACTCGGCGGATAACAAGAAATATTTAAATTTTCAATGTCAATTAAAGTTACTTGATGTTAGAATCACATATATTATTACTAGACAAGGAAAAGAAAACTGTTGAAGGATTTATAAGACAATTTTGTTTGAATCATCAATCAAATTCTTGAAGTCATATTTGGTACATTAGAATGAGATGGAACCAAATCTCTTTTAACCAAGAATGGAATTGAAATTCTCTTTCTATAATACTATTTAGAAGGAAAGATTAGAGTGGGATTAAAATCCTCCTAACTAGGGATGTTCAAAAGCATTCAAGCCACACCGAGCTGCACCATTCTGCACTGTTTTTTCGGTTTTATGTTTTATTACTTTAATTGCAGTTTGGATTATTCTCAAACTACAAATTTTGTATGAGTTAAAAAAAATTTTAATTTGTTCCAAAACTTAAATTTTTTAATTGGAAAGTGTCAAATTAATTGATGTTTCTATTTCAACAATACCCACCAATACTCTAATCTTTTATCAACAATGAATTTAAAAGCCATTTTTCTTAAGATTAAAACTAATTATTTTTAAATGAAATCATTAATTTGTTAAATTTGTCATGTAAAATAACCTTAAAATGTTTAGAAGTATTCCCTTTCTTTTCTTGTACCTATTAACAACTATTATATTAAATTTTGAATCTTGCTCCAATTTATTTGATATAATCTTAAATTTACGGTAAATATCAATCCATATGTTTTTCACTGCAATTGCACCAAATCACATTAAACTATACTCTGCGGTTTGAGAGTTTTAGTAGTTCAGTATGATTTCAAACTTTTCCAAGCCGCAACTTGTGGTGTTGTTAGTTGTTGTGTTATTTGAAAACTTTATAAGGAGGCAATACCCTACTCCTAACTTAAGTCCATAAGGAGGCAATATTCCTCCTTTATTCAACTACAAACAAAAGCACATAAAGCACAAGTTTACAATGTATAAATTAACCAGTGAAAATCAGAAAAGAGCAACGAAGCCACACTCTAAAAATGAAAAGAAAAGTTGGAAAAATCATTCCACTTCAACATGCCAAATATAAAGTTGGTTCAAGACTACCATAGAAATCAGCTATTGTACATATAGAAAGTATTTCTCCAATTTTTGAGACATTTATTACCGGTGAACACAAAATTCAAGTAGAGAATGATTCTAGAAGGCAGAACTTTTTATTTATGGGTTGATCAAATCCAAAAGATAGTGTTGTCACCCTACTTCCTACTTGCACAAGGAAGTGTTCTGACTATCTTTAAGAAGTGTGTTTTTATACATCAAAGTCTTGAAAATATTTTTTATGATGCATTATTTTGATTTCAACAATTTGGAGATTAACTTATTTCGATTTTAAGAAATATTATTTTTAGCACATCTCATTATACATTCTTTTAAGTATCCTTTAATAGGGACCAGAAAGTCAATTAAAGAAATAGACGAAATTGTTACAAGGGAAAGGAGAGAAAGAAGAAGCAAAGAAGCTATGTTCAAAGATCCAACGCATGAAACCCTTTTGGTTAGCACCAGCAGGCAAAGTAAGGAATGGTAAAAACTTGTTACAAGGGAAAAGAGAAATACCAAAAGAGAAGAAGACAGATAAAAAAATAACTCTTCTTTAGTATCCTTTAATTAGCTAGCAAAGTTAAAAAAGAAAATTTTCCTTAGCATCCATAGTGCATATATATGATCTTCTAATCCTTTCTCTCCTTTCTCTATGCTAAGAAATTTGATATAAATTGTAATTTCAATAAGAAAATGTAAGTTTTAGTTTAAAATTACAAGTATTATTATTCTCTTTTCTTTTTTTTTCAATTAGACTGAAGTCATTTTCAAGTTTTTTCTTTGGTGAAAGTCATCAAGGAGTTAAACTACTAACGGAAATTATACAATGAATGAATTATAAGTACGCGTACTAAATATGAAAATGCAGAGAGTTGTTAGGTGGAATACTTCCATATGTGGAGAATACATTTCTCAAGATAGGTTGGTGGAACACATTTTTCTAGCATCCTTTAATATGGGGACAATGTGAGGGTAAAAGTATAAATAAAAAAGAAGAAGTATGGGACAATGTACATCAAGCACAAATAATGATAAGCAAAAATAACGATAATAACATTATCCATTGTTAATAAAAGATACTATTATTATTATCATAATACTTAAGCAATAATATCCATTACAACAATCATTCTTAAATTCTAATGATAATAATAATAATTAAAATATTTTTAGTAATAATTATAATAATAACAATAATTAAAGGATTAATGATTCTAATAATTAATTTTGAAACAAAGCAAAAAAGGGTTAAGTCTGTATAAGTAACTCGATTTTTTGGGTCTTGACAATTGAGTATCTAATTCCATTATTATGACAACTAAGTACCCAATAGGGATAAAATCTATTAATTTAGACAGAAAATTCATGGCCTGCTACAAATATGTTCAATATCTTGTAGAAAAATTAGAAATCTTATTTTGTCCGTTAGTCCTAGGGTGAAGTCAACAACAAGAAATTACGGGAAGGAAGAAAAAAATATCATCATTCTCTCTAAACTCTATTCAACTTTCTATGTGTAGAGAAATATTTGATATCGAAAAAAACTTTTTCATTTGTCTCTTACAATTTAGAGTTTGAACTTGCCTATTCTTCAAAACTTACTTGCATATTAGTGATGTTTTATTTCAACTTTTTGTTCCCCTTGGTTTCTTTCCTATATATTTTTATTTCTCTCATATTAGATCATCAACCCACTGGAATAATCTGTGTTAATTGTTTCGCTACATTTTTTTGTAAATTTTGTGAGAAGGTGGTTGATTTTACAGAACAAGATAAAGAAATAAAAATATATTATAAATACACTATCTTATAGTTTGAACATCCAAGAAAATTTCTTCTAAGATTCTATCCATATTGGGCTTAGTTGTCATGTTACGAAGATTGGTTACTCAATTGTCAAGACTCCCAAAGTTTTCGATTTAAATTAACAAGTTCCATTTAAATTAAGTACTTAATTGTGATGAAATTAGCTACTCAATTGTCAGGACCTCCCAAATTTGGGATACTTATAATGACTTAACCCCAAAAAAATATCACCCGGTGGATCCGCCCAAATCGTTGGATTCACTCAGTGATTCTACACAGACTGGCAAAACCCACCTCGCAAGCGTAACCGTGACATTGGTTTATCCAAACTACAAAATAGGCATCCTTGTTTGGAAAAATACGTGTTTAATCTTTAAGTTGTTTAGAAAAATTACAAATAATCAGCTAATGATTGGTTATGACAAGTTATAGTAGCTCAACGGTAAAAAAATTGTTTTGCTAGTCAAAGAAGTCTTGAATTCGAAATACTTTCCTTTACCGATGTACTAAAATTTCATTTTTTTTTTAAAAGTAACGACTGGTTAATGCATTTCTAATAAAATTAACATAAATTTTCGAAATTGTCTTTCAAAAATTTTATGATGTTATCTGTCCTCCATATCATGCTTTATTTCATTAAAAATATCCACATATTTTTTCTTGTGTCTTCATAAAAACAAAAATATATAATCTACATTATGCTTTCATAAAATAAAAAATTTTATAAATATGATCATATTTCAATAAATGATCACACAGTATACAGGATATACAAACTTTCACAAATTTTAAAACGCTTATTTGAATCTTTTACATTAATTTTATGAAAAATTTATCAGCTAATTATTAATTAAGTAATAGTAAGTATTAAAAAATTATATAATTTATGAAATTAAAGCATAAATCTGTAATTTTACAAACAATTTAAAAAGTAAATATGTATTTTTCAAACAAAAAGGTTTATTTTACAATCACAATATACTTCAAAAATAAAAATATAATTCTCTCAAATAACATGTGCTTATAACGTAATTTTCTTTGTTAAGTTCCTTTGTAATATTTATAATTGAACATATATAATTACTAAAAAAATTTATGCACATTAAAAGATAAAATACTAATTTTATTTTAAAAAATAATTTCAGAACAAATATAGACGATTTTTCAACTTTTCTCCTTCTTCAAAGTAACCATAGCTTGGCCACTATCTACAAGTAACAATAATCAAACAAACACCTACCGCCCTTAATCATTTTCGTTTCCCCTATTACCCTGAAATTTTTTCCTTGGTTTACAATACTTCGGCCAATATCCAGAAGTTTATTAGTTTTCTTTCTTCCCCAACAATTATTGCCTTAAATAATTTGCATCTTTATCCAAGATCCACTGCAACATTTCAAGTTTATGACATATATTTTCTCTTAAAAATAATTCAACTTTTATATAATTAAAAACAAAAATCTCAAACCCCGAATTCTAACTCTACGTGAATCCATTTAGTGTTTTTTTCCCCTTCCTTTTTCCCTGAAATATTTTCCTTTGTTAATAATAATTCTGGTTTGACCAATATCTACAAGTTTCTGTTTTCTTTGTTACTGAGTTTTCTTTCTTCCCCAGGAATTATTGCCTAAAACTCCACAAAATAGTCAAACCAACACCAATTGTTTTTATATATTGGATACAGTTCAAACTGAAGACCTACTAAATCTTCTGTGCTAAGGAAATTTAGTCAGGCGATCAAATTTTAAACCGTCTGTGCTAAGGAAACTATGGGTGGGATTTTGACTTAAGACCATATTTGCCAGATGGAGTATTAGGACCTTACTACTTACTACAGCTTTAACAATGAATGGCTACCTAGATTTGGTTTTCACAATTCCACAGACAGCTATCACACCTTCACTAAACCAGCCTTGACTTACAGAAAAATTCAAAATAGGAAAATTCTAGTATAGCATTTGTTGCAACAGAAACTAGAGACATCTGCACTTCGATTTCTTGCCTAATTTGCCAAAGCAAAAAATGGTTGTTCCGATCTAATAGACAGAATCCTAGGAAAGTAGCACATTCAAACCAGACTGCAAGTGATAATTCAGCTTTTAAACCTTCAATTTTCCAACACCGATCATAAAGCAATGCTTGAACAATGTTCCACACATCAAAGCCTTGCTATAAAGGTCAAAAAGTCTCAGTTCACAATAAGGACATTAGAACCATGTCCTGACGCAGGTGATGCCATATGCCACATACCAAGCAATTCTATCAAATAAGCCTCAATTTCCTTCTCCAAATCGACATGTAAGACAAAGCCAACCATCTACATTGTTTCTCCCAGCTATTAGCATCAATTGTTATGTTTCAAATCAAGGAAACTAAAACAAGACAAACAACAATTGCAAATCTTAAAATAAATTTAGTAGTAGCAGTAACAAGTTCAACCACTTCAAAGCACCAACTTCGTATGGCGGGAATACTAATTATCATCATCTGGATAAAGTCCATAAGCAAAACTTACTCCCCCGAATTACTTTCAAAGAAAAGTAACAATCAATTGGAAGATCTGAAAAAAAAGTCATATGATCAAATCCAAGTCAAATAATATCCTAAAAGCCATAGATCAGAGCAAATATAAGAAACCAACATAGAAATTCGAATAGAAGAATAATGCCCCTCAATAACGATATCTGCTCTTGTCACGTTCACGGTCCCGTTCCCTTCCGTATTCTCTGTCACGGTCATAATCATAATTCCGTTCTCTATCTCTTAACTTATCCCGTTCCCTACTTCTGCTGCGATGCCTATCCCTGTCCCTCTCGTCACGTTCTCTTCCCTTCTCTCTGCTTCTTTCCCTTCGATCTCTATCACTCAGACTTGCTAAAATATAATCCATAAGTAAAGAAAACAGTTTCAAGATACAGAAGAATTCAATGAAACAACAGTTCCCAAGAAAAAGTAAAATGACATCATGATATGCAAACCGGGCATTTCAATCAACATTTTACGCATCAAGACTAAAACTTAGCCACATCAACGAAGGGACAAATTCAGTAGTCAGATTACACAAGCTTGAATAATTTATTTTCTTGAACTTCAAAAAGATTACATCGAAGTTCAGGAATATGATCATGGGTCTCTCTTTAAAAGGAAGTTATGTGTCAGAATGCACATGCCATCTCTATTTTCAGTGGTGCTAAACAAATTATTTTAACATCAACATTCCCTGCGTCTTGGCAAAGGGGAGAGAGGGATTATACTTCTGCTGGGAAGGGGAAGCAGTAAGTTATTCAAAAGACAAGAGGACAAATCATGGGTAGACAAATGAGTAGTGTATAAATTCCATGGAAAGGCCAATTTTCAACCATATTATATAAGCCTAATTGCATAACATACATGACCAAAGTCTTCAACTGCAACAAAACTAGCAATGTCAAAATCATAAAGCAAAGATAGGAGAGTATTTCTTACTTGCACCTGCATTACGTACAATTAATGATGAAAGCTATTAAGGTCTCAAGGATCTATAAGGTCTCAAAACTTTCTTCTTTAACTAAATCTACAGGTTTCAACACTACCATTTGTTCTACATCCAATCAAGGTCTTGATATCCTAGTTTACAATTCTTTCACATTGTAGTTCAGCAATTCCTACTAAGGGTTCTAGCCAACGAGGTTTTTACTAGTTAAGGTTACTTTTTCAATTTTTCAAATTTTTTATTGTATTTAGTCCATTAATTATTCTTTTAAGGAACTATGATTTCTTTGGTCTAGCTATCTTTGAAGATCTCGGCCTCTTAATAATCAGAAATATTTCTTTGGTCTAGCTATCTTTGAAGATCTCGGCATCTTAATAATCAGAAATACTTTATTCCTATGAGAGTCATGGTCCTATTTAGGACAACAAATGTCTTTTGAGTCCTAGTAGGGTAGTTCTCTGTTTTCTTTTTCCCCCTTTTCCAAGACATGTTCTCTACTCAATAATGCAAATGGACACCTTCAGATATCAGCAAATTCCTCTGGCTTTCACACTTGTGTGACGCAATCAAGCCTTAGAGTGAAACCAAAAAGACCTAATTGTGACCTTATCAACTAAGGTTCTCCCTCTCTAGGCAAATTCCTACGGGTTCTCCTTTATTTTTATTCCTTTTCTGTGAATCAAGCATAACTTCTGCCTCGTGTCTGATTAAATTCCAGTCAGAAGCCTTCATAGCATCATTCTTGATACTTAAACTCTAGCCTGTCATTCACCAAAAGCTTCATTTTTCTTGTCCTTTGATACAATTGACTGCTGAAATACCCAAGCAAAGACCTCAAGAACTACCAAAAATGTAAGTAAGAAGTTAAGAGTCACATCACCAAAACCACAATTTTGTAAAGCGGTCATTTACCAAAAAAAATACTTAGGGAATCATCCCACAAGAGAACTTAGTTTTAAATAAATAGGAGGAAAATCAAATGAATAGAACTGGCTCCCTTCACCATAGGCTTGACCATTTTCAGCAGCAAAGTTTACCTAAATGCTAGAGCCATCGACAAATATTAATATATACACTCTCAAGGCAATAAAAGCTAAAATAGCATTCAAAGAAAAAAACAAAAAGAAAACAAGTCAACAGTGTAAGTTGAAGATCATTTTGAATTATCCATAGCAAATAGTCCCCAACACACTTTAAGAATTCAACGTAATAGATGCTAAATCGCACCAAGAGAGAAGAAATTGTAGAAAGGCATGAGCTTTTCTATCAAGATGCTTAAAATATCATGCTCTTTATAGAATATTTGTTCAAAAAAAATTAAAGAATAAAGAAAAAAAACCTAGTGACGGATCAAGGAGAACGAAAGCACCCTGACAAGTTATCCAAGAAGAAATTCAGAGAAAGGCACTCTATATTTCTTTTCCTCTTTTTTCACTCTGATAGATTTTTCTATTCTTTTCGAAGTGGAAATCCCAACTCTCATAGAGTGAAAAAACCAATAAACCTAGCAGGCATACCAAATTTTTGAACAATTAAAAGCTTGGGGGAAAAAATCAATTAATAATTCTGTGGAACATAAAGACCATGCCTCTATGACTATTTGCATTTAAAAAGAGAAAAGAATGCAGATCTCAAATGATCCTCTGGCCGTGGGATTATACGATGGGGTAATCATGCGTGGCTATGAACCAATTGACTAAAGCTGTTTCGACCAAGATGGTTCAAATTGTTAAATGACTTAAGTTAGGCATCTCCTGCGTGATGACAGAAGTTAGGAGTTAAATATGAAAAAGATAACCCCGTTTAAGATAATACCTAGTTCCTCCACTTCCCATCCAGCACGTCCAACACCAGGAAGGCTCTGACCTGCTTCAACTTGTTGTGTTTTGGCACGGAATTTCTTCTTTAGATTCCCAAACTCGTCATACATTTCACCATCATCCTGAGATTGAAAATAGGAAGGGTCGGGGCGGGGTGTTGGGGGGTGAAGGTACTGAATTAATAAACTCCGATCCCCGTTCTCTTAGGTCCTAAAATCATTTGCTTTACTTTCTTTGAAGTTGCTTAAGAAAAAGAGCAGTTGATGGAAAACATGTCCTAAAAAAATAAAAATAACTCCAGTAGTTCTCAAATAATTCCATGATGCAAAACATATTCTAAGAAAAAGAACCAAGCAGTAATTTTCAACAGCTGCTTCTTGCTTTTTAGTCCAAAAGTAGAGAGCAACAAATAACATTTCCCCAAAAAAGCTTAACTTTATACGGATATGGAATTCACTTCTATTTACAAATTGGAATAGCACTCAAAGTTGTCTTACCTCTTCAGCTTCACGTCTTCTTCTTTTAGTTTCTTCTATTTCTTCTTCATCAAGTTCTTTATAGCCACCAGCCCGTCCACCTCTGCAGTCATAATGCAAAAGAACAAAAATAAAATTAAGTTATCATTGATTCAGAAAAAATAAATAATTGTAAGAATAACAAATGAGATAAGGAGATTGAAAATTAGTTAAGCCAACCTAGAAATCAAACCACCCATCCAGTACAACTACAAAAATCCTAATCTGAAAAAGATGACTCCTGACCTTCCTAGAGTTACAAGAACTTCAAATAAGACTGACCCAATTAAATGACCAAACATCAAGTCGAAGAATGAGTTCATTGACTTTTCTGTATTTTATTAAAGGACCAAAATACTTAAATCTAAAACATGAAAACCTATGATACCTAACCATATAGTACCAGTTAAATGACCATTTTACTTCTTTTTCCAAATTTGTAGCTCAACAAAAGATAAAAGAAAGATAACTGGAGATAAGTTTCTATTCATTAACATAAGTTGGAAAATACTGAATGTAGCTTTATAATGTTCCAAAACACAGGAAAATATAGAGGTGACTGCATGAAATAACTCTCGTAATTTTAACTCTCAACTACTCCATCTGGTCATTTTCACTTGACAAAAGGATACCTTTTTCTTGGTCATTTTTACTTGTCAATGTGTAACTTCAGAAATGTCTTAACAACTATCTTCCAACTATACCCTTTTTCTTTATTCAGACACTAAAGCATCGTGTATTAGCATCATCAAGAGAAAGGAAAAGAGAGTAAAGAAAAACTTTATTTTCTTAACTCAATCTAAGGTAGTATAGTCTTTTAACATTTAATTTGCTTGGAAGTTAAAGACTTTCTTAATCTCTGTGCTTTAGTCATATTTATTTTTGCAAAAGTTAGGCCTTTCATAAATCCATGTGGAAGGGAGTATAAAGTAAATTCTTTTCACCAAGAGTAAATAATATCAAAACCACATAACCGTGATACACCATGGATAATTTAAAAATCAAAATGGATTTCGTAATTCTTGCCTGCCCTTTGTGTAACATTAGACATTATGAGTACTTATACTATTGTATGTTTGTTTTTCTTGTTATACTTTGGGGAAAGAAAAACCAAGATTTCAACCCTAGTTTCCCAGACATACAAATCAGAAATGCGATACCAAGGCATTGATTTGATAGTAATAACTAAACTATTTTATTAAAGACTTACAATGAACTAATCCAGATTTTCTATGAAAAATAATTTAAAAAATAAAAAAGAAATAGTTCCTCCAAAAAATGTTTTCATTATAAAAGAAAATATTTAGAAGAAAGAGCAGTTAATGCAAAAGATGAAGGGACTAAAAAATTAGAAATATCAAATGAAACTCTTCTCATCCCAGAGCTTGATGTCTTTATAGTTATTAACAAAACTTCAACAGCATCCGATAAGTGTTTAGGACGTAATCAAGTACAAGGTACGGCTCCTATGTTCTCTCTCCCTCTTGGTGTGAGGCCAGAAGTTCCCTCTCCAAATCTCTTGATTTTTATTGTTATTATGATTCACGTTTAGCCATAATTTTAACCAAACTTCTGCGTAGAAATTCTATCAGACACTTATATTTACTTTAATAGGTAAATCAGCTACAATGTAATGACCAGTTTCAGCCTATTTTTTCTATCTAAAGCTTGGAGAAATCTGTTTTAGCTTTCTGTGGAAAGTTTAGAGACTTTTTCTGCATCAACACTTCATAAAATAAGTGCAGAACCAACTCCAAAAAACAGGGAGAGATTTTCAATATCAATATACAAGTGTTATATCATTCTGAGGTCAAAGATGTAAAATTCAACAATATTCTACAGACAAAGCCATATAAATATGCTACCTGAAAGAAAAGTAACATTATAGCAATAAAACTGTACCTAACACCACCTTCATTGTGACCAGGTTTATTGGTGTTGCATATGTTGCATTTAGTGCGCTTTGCCCAATTGATGTTACCACACCTAAAACAAGAAGCTAAAGGAAATCAGATATGAAAAATATATGAATCCTTTTTCTTTTTTCCTTTTTTTTTTTTTGGGGGGGGGGGGTAGGGTTTGTGTTGGGGGGATGGGGGGCTAAGAAATTTACTTCAGAAATCAGAAAGGAAAAATATCACATGTTTATTTATATGCATCTGTTCATTTTCACGCAAATATTCAGATGACAAAGATTGCTTTAATCAACTAATTTGACAATTTTCGACATCAGAATGCATGAATGTGGCATTTGGAAGCATGTTCTTCCATCAACCCTCAAATCACAAGATGATGTACTCCAACTAATTCAAATACAATTACACCATGAACCATACATAACATTGAAAAATTATAGAAAAACAGTAAAAGCTTAATCCAGAGCACCTAAAATCGTGATGCATTTACTCAAGAGATCTAAGGAACCCAAGGCATGAGATACACTGAACCATTTGAAACACACTCGTTGCTGTAGCTACAAATCCAACTTTTACAAAGTAACAGTACACTATGCAACAATCTCTTTAGAAAAAGATAGTACATAAGACGCCACTTGTGAAGCATCAATCAATGTGGCAGTACAAAGCTATTTATTCTCCCATGAAAGAGAAAGAGAAAATGAATGAGAAGCAACATGGTCTAAGACTATCTAAACAACCCAGAAAGCAGGATAGGTTCATTGATTGAGAATTATCTTTGCTGTTTGGGAAAAATCCCAAGTATGCCCAAAAAGCATATCTAGCACCTTAAAAAATAATCACCTAGTCCACAGGAAAAGAAATTCTATTCAAAAGGACTCTCCTACAGTGCTCTTCGAGTTCAAAATTGTTATATAGCAGCTCCATAATATGGAATTTCTGATTGTCGCTCATTAATTCATAAATTTTTCACATTCAAGGCACTTTTCCCAAGCCGCAGGCAAAATATTGGTCACCTTATGAGAAAATATCAAGCTAAGGCTATCAAACACAACAACGTACATTTACTTTAGGAAATAAAATGAACAAGCTAAGTAATACTTGTAACTTCTTGTGGATAACTATGCATAACTGTAATAACTTGACCTACTGTGACAGTCAAATTCCATTCTTCCAGGAACTTCATTTCAGTTCATAGATGTGAACATATTAACAAAAACATGCATTTAAGATATTGTTTTCTTTTGAATAATATGCTTAAAAATCATTCAATCATGACACTCTAGCTATATCCTTATAAACAACTACCTATGTCATTTTCCACATATGGTATCAAATTATAACCAAATTGCAAAAACAAATCTCCAATTCTGTCACGTATATAGCTACTTGGACTACCAGCATTTTCAAAGAACAATTTCCAAGTAAATTAAGGAAACTTATTCAGATAGTATGAGCAGTATTTTCATTTTCAAAACAGAAAGGGAAAAGGGGGCAAAAAGGGAGCAATAAAGCAGTTGGAAATGGTGAAATCTTATTGAGACTAACCACAGAGGGAAAGAATCATGAATGTAGTATAAAATCAAGCCTGTTCAAAAACCTATACTTAGGATAGAGAGCCATGGGTGAGTTTCTGCAGTTCTATAAACAAGAACAGTTCTGCGATAAGACTAAGAAGTCAAATGCTAAAGATAGAGGCACAAATAACAATTAAAAGTTTGTCATGATTAACATGGAGATGATTAACCTAGTAAGGAGATGAATGCAGTTTTCATCATATACTTTTACTTTCAAGAAATTCACAGAAAAGAAATCATGCCATAACCAAAAATATTTAAATATCAAACATGAAAATGTGTGTGTGTGTGTGTGAGAGAGAGAGAGAGGAGAAGGCAATCTAATTACCAACAGATAAGTTATAAATCTGATAAACATTACTATATAATGACAATGATAAGGGAAGGTATGTTGCTTACATTGGACAAGGCCAGTCATTTGGACCAAAAAGCCCCCCTGCAGCACGATTATGGCCACCAAACTCAGCATTACCACGGCCTTTTCCCCGGCCCCCAGATCCTGCACCACCGCCAGAGACGCCAGAGGGTCGTGCACTACCACAACGATTGCACACACCACGAAATGCAAAGTTGACATTGGAGCAGCTGCCATCATTATGAAATAACCAAAAAAAAAAGAAAAGGAAAATTTTGAAACAAAATATTAGTTTTATAATTATTTCCTGGTAGACAAATTCAAAAGAAGCATATCATTAAGCAGACTAAAGAGCAAGAAAGAGCTGCTCACCAATAATCACATCACAGACCTTGTATTCGGACACATCCAGTCTCCCTCTTGTTGCCAGGCTTTCCCAGAAGCATCCCCTCGACCTCTACCTCGTCCTTCCCCACCATTTATATCCTGTGAAATGTCCTCCGGCCCACCAAATTCACTATCCAGATTTGGATCACCAGCATTATTTACCGGGTGCTCATCTTTGCTCTTAGACTCAGCCATAAAAACTCCAATAAGCACTCCATGGAACTCCTTATTATTGAACCATTCAACTGCCGCTAGTGCAGCATGAGGGTCCTCATAAGTCACTGTAGCATCCCCTTTGGGCTCATTTGTGACTTTGTCACGGTACAGCCATACCTTGGGTCGACCCGTTCGCTTGTCTTTCTAAAGAATACACAATTACGCATAAATTCCCAATGCCAATAAATAAAATAACAAAATCTGGATATCAGAATCCTGAAAACCCTAGTTCTATGCGTATGAATAAAGTGCTCATATACATATCTACATAAACCTAGCCCAGGGTTGTAGTATTCATCTACAAGAATTGATCACTGCAGACAAAAAGAACGCAGAACAAGAAACCACAGTAATTCATAACAATACCTGATTAGAACCCATACCTTTAGCACACCAATCGTGCCAAAAAACTCAGCTAACATGTCTTCATTTGTTCCAGGAGGCAAGTTACAAACATATACGGAGCCATTAGAGGGAGCTCCTTTTGCAGAAAAGCTTGCCATTCGTGCTCCAATCTCATGAAATCTCGACAGGCGAAAGTAACTGCAAAGAGAGGCAAAGTGAATTGGCACACAGAGAGAGATAGAGAGAGCGCGTGTTAAGGAAGAGAGAGAAGGAGCACCTGATCTTGGGAATCGATGATAAAACGGGGGACCCTGCAGCGGAAACAGACTGAGAAGCTGTGATGGACAATTAGGGATTTCCGAAGCTGGTTTGATTGCTCTTAACCAGAACAAGGTAAAAGTAAGCGTGCACGTATAGAATATACAAGGTGATTTTTTTCCCCCAAAAAATGAAATTTTTTTAAGTTTGTTACACGCAATACGGTCAATTTTTCACCACAGCCCTCTCCTTTCTCCCTCTTTTTTTATTGTCCCATTGATATTTGTGTTGCTATTAAGATCTACAACTTATCTTGGTCCATAGCGGAGGAGGCTCTCAACATCATGCATAAAATTTGAATTCAAGACCTTATTTAAGAAGCATCAAATTCTTTTCCGTTCAACAACTCCTCATGGTTCTTTTTTCTTTCTACTTCTCTCTCTCTATAAAAACCTTATAAACTATTAAGAAACTCAATAATTTAAAAATTTTCAACTAACTGTACTAAAACGAGTTAGATTATCAATATCTACTTATTATTTAACGTTTTAACTTTGAAAAGGGTAAAAAGTCTTGTAACCCTTTACACTATCAAATTTATTTATTGCCCTCAATATATTAAAATATATCAAGAGTAAAACTTTTGTTAGTTTTAGCTATTAAGAGGTAAATGGAACATGTCATGTGACTACCTACGACAATTTTTAGGGCATTTCAGAATTTTTGAAATTTGTTGCTCTATTTTATATTATAGGATCATTTTTTAAAATTTTTTTTATTTTTTAATCTTCTATCATCTCTTCCTTTCCCTTTTAAGTGTCTTCATCGCCACCAAGAACTAGTGCCACCACTGATGGGCTAGTTGTCAGTGACCAACTCCTACTAGTCCCAGACCATTGCAGAAAAATAAGCAGAAGAAGATGCACAGCAACAAGAAGTAGAAAGGTTGCCACCTGATTCCAGTTACGAATCTAAACAATGTTGTCTTGAACTATTGATTTCTACACTTCAAATAGGTATTGCAGCAATGCATTTATCATTTGCAAATTCAATTTATCCAATTTGTAATTGATGCCAAGTTTGTTCACCCTTTTTCATTATCATATGAACAATTTTAATTTTTTTCCTTTCTTTCCTTGTATCAATATTGGGGATATCCGCAAGAGATTTAGCTCGAGAGAAATTTTTTAGGCTTTAGATTGGTTAACTTTTGTTGTTGATTAGTGATGGTGAATCTCACAAATAAATAAAGGAGAAGTTTTCTATGAGAGTAGGATGGGGAGTGACAGAGTTGAGCGAAAGGAGAGTGGCAAATGTTTTGGTAGTGATGGGTGACGGTAGCGGTCACGGTGTGTTTTAACGGGAATTTGGTTCAAAAGTTAGTTGGATGGTTAGAATTGGAGACTATCATTTCACTGGAAATGGTTTCATCCAACTTATTCTTATGTTCTTGTCATTTCACTCTGAACAATGTCGTTCTATTTTTTTCCAGTTAAGGCGATGATTTGAGATTGGGAAACACGTGGATGGCTTGAATCTTTGCACCCATGTGACTTTTCGCAATATGGTTAGAGGCCATCTTCTTCCTCACAACTCCAACTCAAGCATGTTGTTGTGCTGCTATTTGTTGGGAGTCCCTTTCACTAGATTTCTCATAGCAATCGTGCAATCGCTAGATGGTGCATATAGAACATAAATAGCAAAATAATAGGTCTTTTCTTTTTTTCCTTCTTATTGAACTTGTTAGTTTTGTTTGGATATTTTCTGGGTTTTATCTCATGTTTGTAACCTCCTTTCCTTCAATTCTAATGTCATTCTCGAGCTTTATTCCATACTCAATTTTTTTTCAATAAAATTCTTACGCTTAGTGAGCTTTATTAATATTAATTAGTTGAACTAACATTTTTGAACTTGACATTTGGTATCAAAGCAATTGCCTTCTTGTGGAGTTGACGATGTTGGCTACCAGGAATCAGGAGGAGGAGGAGCAAATTAAGAAGCCAGAGGCTAATGTTCTAGAATTTGCATGAACATATGAGAGATCAAATGAAGAAGTTTAGTTCCCTGGAATTCAGTCTCAAGCAGCATAGCCACCAGATGTCTTCCATGGGAAAATCTATTGACAACCTGCAAAATCAGCTGGAAGGTAACACTCACCAACTAGCTTCTGTTATTGTTAATCTTGGTGCTATGGTCGCTTCTTTAAATGAGATATGTAAAAGATGGGAATTAAAGATGAGAAATATGTTGATGAGGGATCAAGTAATGGAAGGGGCAATATACCTTTTTGTTTTAGTCTTGTTTCTTTTAATTCTACTTCAATATGTTGTACTAGGAGAGATGTGAGGAATGAGGTGAAGTTACCTAAGTTGGATCCACCCACTTTTGATGGATCTAGACCTAGGGAATGGAGAGGTAAATGTAGGCAATATTTTGACATCTTTCAAACTCTTGAGGATAAGAAGATAAAAGTAACACATAGGTTCTATAAAGGGAGAGCTTATACATGGATCCAATAGTTTATAAGGTAAAACCTGAGGTGCACTTGGGAAGTTATGGACAATGCTGTGTGCAGAAGATTTGGGGAGCCTGAAGAAGGTGATTTGGTTGAGGAGTTCAGTAGGGTTAAACAAATTAGCCCTGTGGAGGAGTATACTGATAGTTTTGAGGATTTGAGGGATGTAGTAATGGAGAAAAAGCCCATGTTTGATGAAGATTATTACATTTTAGTCTTTACTGGTGGATTGAAGATGGAACTGAGAAACTTGGTTAAAATGTTCAAGCCAAAAATCTCTACTAGAAGCCTTTGAAAATGCAACAAGGTAGCAATTCACTGTATTAACCATGAAGCCTTTCCCTCATACCATGAAGCCTTTCCACGAGGGTTTATAGGGATCAAAAGTTTCAGAAAATGTTTGGAAGAATTCACATAACCAAAATCCTATTGCTAAGGCCAGTTCTACCAAAAAGGAGAATAAACTAAAGCCATTAGCAATAAAGAAATTGACCTCTAATCAACTCCAATTGAGAAGGGAGAAGGGATTATGTTCAAATGTGGAGATAGATTCTCACCTAGTCATGTATGTCCCAAGAAACAGCTGCATATCATGATTACTAATGAGCAATTGGAAAATGAAGGGCAAGAGTTTTGCTATATGAGGAAATCAAAAGTGATGCGCAAGGTGAACAGGAGATGGGAAAAGAGGGGGATTCATTAGAAATTTCCATGAATACTATAACAGGTGACACCTCACATGGCACCATCAGAATTTCAGTGTTCATCAAGAAAATGAAGATTTCAATCTTGATTGATATTGGTAGAAGTAATAGCTTTACTGACATAGATTGAGGAACTAGTCATTATGAAATGTCCTACAAAACTAGCACTTATTACCTTGTAGATGGCACTATTATGCTTGGTAAAAGCATTTTCAAAGGGCTAAAGTGTTAAGGGCAAATCATGAGATTTTGATTAATTTTTGATTAATGACAAACATTGATGAGGACTAATCTTTATGTCATTTGTGTGATAGGATTGTTGGATTAAGAAGTTTGTAGTCTCATTGCCTTGAAGCCAAAATGCAAGAACAACTCCAATATGTCAAAGTGATTGAAGATTGAAGAGTTTGTTCAAAATGATTGAAGGTTTTGAAGACATGAAGTGTAGGTTACATGTGCTTAATAGGTATATCTTTTATAAACCCTACACTTGTGTGTCTTAGAATCTGTTGAATGCATAAGAGTAACAAAACTTGTTTTGAATCTTAAATAGCTTTGAATGAACTTTTGAATAGCAAGTATGCTTTTTAAGTCTTAAATGATCTTGAGTAAACTTTGGATGATCAAAGTGTTTTGGTAACGGTTTAAATGTGTTTAAGTGACTTACCTATTTATACAAAATGTTTTCAAACTTATTAAGATTGATTTTCAAAAGTTATGACAAAGTTTGATCAGTTTGGACGTCCAAACTTTAAAAATGGCTATTGTGCTTCCAGAGAAATTCGGACGCAAGTTTGGACGTAAAGAAAAAAGTTCAGCGAAGGTTATTATTTTTCCAGAGAAATTTGGACGCATGTTCGAACGCAGAAGGAAAAGTTCAGACGTCTGAACTTTTCCAGACAACTTATCATAGTGATGTTCGGACGAAAGTTCGGACGCAAAGGAGCAAGTTCGGACATCTGAACTCCTCAGAAACTCAAGAATTTTTGTAAGTTTTGAATCTCTGAGAAATCTTAACATTTTTGAAATCTTTAGCAAATATCAAAGCTCTCTTTTGTCTTGTGCTTTCAATTGATCATTCAAGATTTCAAAGACAACAAAGTGAAGAGGAGCAACGTTGTGTAATTATCTACCAAGAAAGTGGTAACATCTTATCCATTCTCCATTTAATTTTGTTTTCTACTAGCTCATTATAAGGTTTTCTTGTAAACATAAAATCCTTTAGGTAAGGGTGATCCTTAAGACATTGATTCAAGGTTGTTTGTAGATATAAAATCCTTTGGTAGGGCGAACCTTGTTTGTAGAATTGCAAAGAGGTTGTGAGTGTAAAACCATTGTGTGGTGAGCCTCTTATGTAATTGCTGAACTTGAGCATATAGTAGATTGATTGAAATCCTTGAGTTTAGACTCAAGGTAGTGGACATAGATCTTGAAGAGATCGAACCACTATAAATTGCTTGTGTTCATTGATCTTAGATTGTTTATTGCTTTGTCATTGATTTAACTATTCTCTCATTGAAACAAGTATTCATAATCTGCTCTAACTCAATTTATAAAAGGAAATAGTTTTTTAAAATTAGCCAAAGACCTAATTTACCCCCCCCCCCCTTAGGTCTTTCATTAAGGTTCTCAAATTAGGGAGTAGTAACTTGATTCTAGGAATTGATTGGCTTAAGTCTTACGGCCCCATTCAATTTTATTTTCAAGCATTACACCTTTGTTTTTACATGGATCGTCAACAAGTGAAATTATAAGGAGGAAAAGGAGAAGTGCAATTGCAACATGTTAATGACGAAATCCTACAAAAAATGTTGTTAAATGAGGAGTAGGTGTTGGTTGGCCATCTTATGACTATGGAAACAGTTCTTGAAAACGAAGGAATTCCAGTTGAGATTCAGGACTTGTCATAAGATTTTCAACAGTCTTTGAGACACCCTATGAGCTGCCATCTAACAGAGAGCATGAGGGTCATCCTATATTTCAGGAAGGATGTCAACCATTCAAATTGAGAACCTACAAGTGCCTTTACGTTCAGAAGAATGAGATTGAAAGAATGGTTAAGAAAATGCTGTCAGATGGAATAAATCAACCAAGTAATACCCTTTTTGCCTCACCTATTTTGTTGGTTAAGAAAAAGGATGAGATTTGGAGATTTTGTGTGAATTATAGGTAGCTTAATGGTATTACAATAAAGGACAAATTTCCTATTCCAATTATTGATGAAACCCTTGATGACCTATATGGGGTAGAATATTTTTTCAAGATACACTTGAGATCAGAGTATTTCCAAATTAATATTGCTATAGGCAATGAACCAAAAATAGCTTCCATAACTCATCTAGGACTTGATGAGTTACTTGTCATGCCTTTTGGCTTGACTAATGGTCCTACAACTTTCCAATTATTAATGAACAAAGTCTTTTTTGATTACTTGAGGCATTTTGTTATAGTTTTCTTTGATGATATCTTGATTTATAGTGCTAATCTAGAACTTCGTTTGTAGCATTTGGGAAGGTTTTTGAGTTGTTACAGGAACATAAGTTGTTCACAAAAAGGAGTAAATGCTCCTTTGGGGAAAATTAGGTGGAGTACCTTGGCAACATAATATCTAAGGATCACCCTTTCGGCTTATCCTAGCAAGGTACAGGACATGGTTAGCAAGCCTAAGCCAACCACAGTCAAACAGCTCAAAGGATTTCGAGATCTCACTAGTTATTACAGAAAATTTGTCAAAAACTATAGACAAATCAACAAGCCTTTATATCAGATGTCACAGAAAAAGGGGTTTTAGTGAAGTAAGGAAGCATAAGGAGCCTTTGAGAAATTGAAATTAGCCATAAGTAGCACCCCAATCCTTGCATTACTTGAGTTCTCAAGGTATTGTTGTGAAAACTGATGCTTGTGACCCTAGGATTTGGGCAATTTTGATGCAGGATCAAAGGCCAATTGTTTATATGAGTAAACCCTTGGGACTTAGACATCAACAACTATCAATCTATGAGAAAGAGTTATTAGCCCTTACCATTGCAGTTTAGAAATTGAGGCACTATTTGGAAGGAAGAGACTTCATCATTAAAACTAACAGCAAAGCTTGAAGTTCTTATTGGAACAAAAGATCGCTACTGTGGCTCAACAAAAGTGAATTTCTAAGCTAATGGGTTCAATTATGAGACTCAATATAAAAAGAGAGAGGAGAATTTAGTTGCTGATGCACTCTCAATGAAGGGTGAGTTATCTATTTTGTCAGTAGATATACCTACTTGGATTAAGGATGTGATTGATAGCTATGAAGAGGATAAAGATGCATGTAATTGTATTTCTACATGTTTAATAGTAGCAGGGAATTTTGGAGATCTAGTTTATCAAAATGGCTTATTCAAGGCAAGAGGGAAATTATACATTGGGAAGGCTGAAGGTAATAGACAGAAGTTGATTGAAGAGCTTTATTCCACCCAATAGGGAAGGCATCTGGTATCTAGGCAAGTTATCATAGACCTAGGTAATTCTTCTATTGGCTAAGAATGAGGAAGGAAATTCAGCAGTTTATAGTTAAACATGATATATGCCAAAGAAATAAGCATGAAAGAGTTTCTTATCCTAGATTGTTGCAACCTCTTCCTATTCCTTCCAGCCTTTGGAGTCATATCTCCATGGACTTTATAGAAGGACTACTAAATCTCAAGGCAAGGATAACATCATGGTGCAAATAGATAGAATGACTAGATATGGGCAATTTCTTGCCCTTTCTCACCCATTCACTACTAAAAAAGTTGTTGATATTTTCTTATATCACATTTACAAGTTACATGGTTTCTCTGAAAGCATACTTTTTGATGGGGATAAAGTGCTTACAAGTCACTTCTAGCAGGAATTGTTCAAGGCACTAAATTGAGCCTTTCCATAGCCTACCATCTTCAAATAGATGGCCTAATTGAGAGGTTAAACTAGACTCTTGAAATGTATTTGAGATGATTTGCTAGCAGTAAACCTTACAAGTGGATATAGTGGTTATCTCTAATTGAATTATACCCCTTTTTCTATTCTGTGAGGTCACCTTTTGAAGCCTTACATGACTATAAGCCACGTTCATTAGCTCTTGGTCCATCCTTATCTTGCAGCAATCTGCAATAGTTGCTTTTATGGCTGACAGGAAGATCGTTGACAAGAATTGGATTGAAATTATGGGAATTTGATGAAATTGATTATGGAAGCACCCCAAGATCCCCCAAGATAGGAAACCCCAAAGGCCACAATTCAAGACCCCCAAAAATCTTAGGGAAACTATGCCCTAGAACCCAAAGAGGGAGCAAGAATTGTCTCCTCCAAACACTTAATTAAAACCCTACCTAAAGAGATAGAACCCAATTAGAGTAAATGAATGTCCTTTTCCCCAATCCAAGCACAAACCCTAGAGGAACAAAGCAACTAGAACCCCTACTTGAGATGGGAGAAAAAGTTGATCCACTTGGAGCCCTTGAATCAATGAATCAAGAACCCACTTGAAACATGCCACAAGGATAGATCAAACCCTTGATAAGTCTAGAAAGAGTTGGCAAAGAGAGTTTCTCTCTCAAGCTCTTCCAAGAACACAAAATTCATTTCATAAAAAATTATAAGCTAATTTGCTTCTCTTTTTTAAGAGAGTATATATACAAGTGTAACTCAAAAGTAATTAATCTTATTTAATCTAGGATATTTTGCGATTAAACCCTCTTAATTAAGACTTAAAATGTCAAAAAAGTCAAGAAAATAAAGAAAAAATGACAAACATTAAAACTGGCTTATGCTAGAATAGGGCTAGGTAGTACTGCTTGGGTGCACCTATGCGATACCACTTCAACCCAATAGTTAAGGTGTGATTGAACTTCTGGTTGTAGCTACGTCGCTTGGACCTCATGCGGCACTCATGGTCATTTTGGCCCCGGTTTGAGTTCTTTCACTTCCCAAATCAATTTTCATAGCTTTCCACAACAATATTCATGCACAAAGTCTCTCTTATAGCTACCTCAAGGTTTCCAAAATGCTTGATTTCTTGGAGTAATATCTTGGTCTCATCATGGATCTTCTTTGCTTGAGCCTATGTCAACGGTCCTCTATAGATAAGTTCTTCACTTGCACCTTGATTACCATCATCATTGAATCAGCTCTAGAAGAAAACTAGAGAAAAGCACAATGTACAATGAAATTTTATGCTGATAGGCATAGGTCTGAAATTGAATTTCATTTTGGAGGCTGGGCTTACTTAAAGTTACAATCATTCCAGCAGCCAACTTGGCTTTAAGAAAAAACTTGAAACTTTCTTCCAAGTTCTATGGACCTTTTGAAGTATTGGAAAAGGTAGAAATTATGGCATACAAAACTTAAATTCATGCTTATTCCTAAATTCATCTTGTCTTTCATGTGAGCTTGTTGAAAAGGAAGGTTAGGGATCAACAAGTAGTCTTCCAAGAATTGCTAGTAGTTGGTCCTAATGGACAACCAAAACTGGAGCCTACTGTGATCCTGAATCGGAGGTTGGTTAAGTGAGGCCATTTTGTAGTTAGTGGTTTAGTAGTTGATCCATTGGTCAAATTTACCTAATGAAAAAACATGGGAAGATGCTGATTTTGTCAAATTGTAGTTTCCTTCATTCTAGCCTTGAGGACAAGGCTTTGAAAAGAGGACACAATGTTATAATGAAAATTTGGTTCAAACGTTATTTAGGTGGTTAGAATTAGGGGCTTTATGGTTTCACCAAAAATGGTATCCTCCCACTTATTCTTATGATGTTGCCATTTCACTCCAAAAGATGTCGTTCTGTTTTTACGAGTTAAGATAGTGGTCTGAGATTAGGAAACATAAGGATGGCTTGGATTTCTACTCCTGCGTGACCCTTTGCATATGTTTGGAGGTCATCTTTTCCCTCACGACTCCAGCTCAGGCATACTATTGTGCTGCTATTTTTTGGGAATCCCTTTCAGCTAGAATTTTCACAGCAATCGTGTGTTCAAGAAGTGGTGCATTAGAATATAAATAGTGACGTAATAGGGCTTTTTCTTTTTTATTTTTTTGTATATGACCTAAAATTGTAAATTTTGTTTGATGTTTTCTAGGTTTTATCCCATCTTTGTAACCTCCTTTCAATTCTAATGTCAATTTCTCGCACTATTCCATACCTAATTCTATTTTATAAAATTCTTACTCTTAGTGAGCTTAACTAATCTTAATTAGTTTAGCTAACTTTTCTAGACGTGGCATGCCGGTGATGGTGGGACGAGATAGGGAGGTAGGGAGTAGGGTTGTGGGTGGTGCAGTGTTGGTACAAGGGAAAAGAAAGCACAAACAGAGTCTAAAGCCTTGACACACAAGGCACAAAAAGACGCTCGCATTTTTTACAAAAGGCTTACGTTTAATATAAAAAGTTTATAAATATTATATATTCTTGAATTTTTTAAAAAATACAATAATAGATAAGCATAAATATTATAGTTAAATGAAACAACTAAAGACTCGAATGCTTAATAATCATAATCATCTAAATCCCCAAGAGAAGTGTCTTCAACTTGATCCTCCTTTTCTAAAAGAGTGTCTTCTTCTTCTTTCTCGTCTTTATCATACTTATCAAAACTAGGAACACTTGGAGACAATGACCTTAAAGTAGAATATGAAGGTCGAGAATGAGAAGAACTACTTCTTCTGACCTAGATGAGTAACATGGTTCATTTACTTCAGCTGCCAACCAACCATTCATTTGAATCATCAATATTGTTGAAAGAGAGGGGATCTATCTCATCCTTCATTGCGTATTGACGAAGTAAGGCTCTATTATACTTAACAAAGACTAAATCATTAAGTTTTTTCCATTCAAGTTGATTTCTCTTCTTTGAATGAAGCTGCAAAATAAGTTAATTAAGATTACAAGAAATTTTAAAATAGATAATAAACACTAGATTTATGAAATTTATGATTAACTTACATGTTCAAACACGTTCTAATTTCGCTCACGACTCAAAGAACTACAAATGAGACTTAAAACATCAATTAGAAAAATTTTGTAAGTTTGGAGTTAAGGAGCCATAAGCACTCCACCACATAGCTTAAAAAAAATAAAACAAATAAATTTTTCATTAGACAAAAAGAAAGAAAAGATGTTAAGAATTTATCACATGTATCAATTTCATAATTTAAATCAAATAAATAATTATTTAGAGTGAATAAAGAATTTAGAGCGATTGTTTTCCCTGTAGAAATTGTAGTTTTCATTCCCAAAACTCCATCAACTGCTTTGTACTTAGCAAGCTCCTCCACAAGTAGCAGTAGTTTCTGTAGTGGTTCTAATTTCTCAATGAACAAAAGTAGTCCCTTGTTCACTTTTTTATCACTCTCAATGACTTCATTCTCATAAAAAATTGTGGATTCAATAAACAGCCAACTGCGTGGAAGAGATGATGAAGCTAGGCTGACCATCTATTATCAATGATGTCATAGATCTTCATGTATGAACTCTCATCCTGAAATACTTTTGCAAGGGCTTCTTTGGCACGATCCATAGCCTTATAAATATACCCTACAGCTAGTTTCTTCTCACTATCAGCTAATTGAAGGACCCAAACTAGAGGACCAAAAACCTTCAATGCATATTTTACCCTTGTCCCCCATCTTTGATCCATCACAATTGCTTGAACCTTTTTTTTCGCCACTCTCATGTACCCATTTACTTTCTACCCATTATGATGATATAAACATGCTTCTCAACTTGTTTTTTAATAAGTAAATCCTTGATAGAGTGATGAAAGCAGTTGTAAATCTAGTCTTTGTAGGTCTAAGCAACTCCATTCCTTTGGTACATCTTCTCATCATGTTCAAAACTCCCACATAGCTATATCTGAAGTTTATCAGCAATGTTACTTTCTTTAAGTGAGAGTTTGATGTTAGATATTTTATAAATTTCCTCTAACATCAAATTAAGGCAATGGGCAGAGCATGAGATCCAAACACCCTCAAATCATTTTTAATTTTTCCACTTTAATCAGCCATTGTAAATATTCCCATGTTGGATCTTTTGCCTTAGATGCCGATTTACTTGTGGTATTGTCTATGACTCACTTGAAATACATAAACAAAATTAAATAATATAATTATATAAATAAAAATATGCATAATTTTTTAAAACAAACAAATAAGCAATAAAGAGTATAAAAAATAGGTGTATAATACATAAAAATATTAGTCACCATACATAATATAATTAAAATAAAACTAAACAAAAATGTTAAAAAAAATGAATAGTAAAGAATAGGGTTAATCATAAAACTACCTTAACGTTTAGTATCATTTTCACTTTACCCCATAACATTATTTTTTTTATCAATTTGCCCTATGAATCGTTAATCAACTGTAACGATCATTAACGGACATTTGAAATGTCATTGTTGCCATTCGAGACAATATCACTTAGCCACCTTAAAGTTGAAAAAAGTTTCACTTTTCCCGATAATATTATTTTTGTGTCTACTTAACTCATAAATCCTTAAATTTGATTATCAATCTTAGCAAAGAGATAAAAATAAAAAATTATCCTTTATTTTTTATGAAAAAAGTCTAACATGTCTTCTTTTACAATATCAATTTCAAAATTTATATTTTCTCTCATAAAGTTTAGTACTTTCAACTCTAATAAATGTTCAGTCTTGGAGTAATGTGCTACTTCTATCTTGATTTTATCTATATTAGGTTTATACATTAATTTTTCAGTTGGAAATTTTAGTTTTTATTCGATTTTACAAACTTTTCATTAAAAATGGACTACATCAAATTTTCATTAAAATTGAATAGAAATAAATTAATTTGGTTCAATGTTAAATCAATTTTTAATTTAATTTTAAAAAATAATTTTATGAATTATTCAATAAAATTTCTTATTACAGTTCGATTTTGAACTAAACCACAAATTTAATAATTTTAAAGATAATTTAGGTTCGCTTTAATTTCAATAAATCAAAACAAAAAAATAGATTTTGAAATTATATTAATTTGTAAAACCAAATGAAATCAAACTGAATTTTTCTAAAAAATAGAATTATAATCCAATTTAGTTTCATTTTCAATTAAAATTGAGTAATGAACACCTATGATCTCCATCAGTCTAACCTTAAGCTTTGAATCCTATCTTGGATTGATTTTAAAGTTTTTTAGGCATTTAAAAATTGTCTTATTGAATTTTTTCATAAATAAAATTATTGAATTGAATTTAATATATGTGATTTATTGATATAAAAATAATATCATATTATAAAAGTAAAAATGATTTCAAACATTTAGAGAGTTTAGTGATACAATTCCTTTTTCAATTTAGTTAAATTTATGGGGTAAAAAAATAAATTATAGAATATTTAATTAATTTAAATGAGATTACTGATATGGCTTCAATAGAAGGGGTAAAATGATACAAAAATAACGTTATGGGGCAAAGTAAAATTTGCCTCAAACGTGAAGGTGGTTTAGTGATATTAACCCTCTAAAGAATATAAAAATAAATAATATAAAAATAGGTATATAATTCATAAAACTATATGTCACTATAATATAATTATATAATTAAAATGAATTAATGTTTTCATAAAAAAATTAAAATTATTATTGTGAGGCAATAGAGACTAAGAATCTAGGACTAGAATTCCCTCTCCCTCTCAGTTGACTTTGAAAGACCTAAGAGAGGGGAGGGGTGAATTAGGTCTTTGGCTAATTATCAAAATCTTTTCCTGCTTTGCAAATCCTTTGCCGTAATATAAGTTTTTCTTTAAATTCACAAACTTCAAGTTTATATGTGATTTGATGGTTGAGCCAAGATGATCAAACAATAAGACTACAATCAATCAATCAACAACTAAGAACGAATAATAATAACGCAAGTATGTAAACGAGTAAAGCTATAAGAAAATGAACACACGATTTATAGTGGTTCGATCTCTCCAAGATCTACATCCACTACCTTGAGTCCACACTCAAGGATTTTTACCAATTCACTAAATGTTCAATCCAAACAATTACACAAGAGGCTCACCCTTCATAGGTTTTACCACAACAACCTCTTTTCAATCTAATAAACAAGGTTCACCCTTATCACTAAGAGTTTTATGTCACTAGACAACCTAGACCAATCTAATCCAAAGCTCACCCACCTTGATTAATCCAGTCTATGGCTCACCCTCCACAAGGGTTTTAAGTCTCTTGACAACCTTGTATCAATCGTAACAATAATGTAAAGAGAGAGTTTGGATGTTACCAACACTTCTTGGTGGATGAATACAATAGCTAGCACCACTTCACTTCTTGCCTTTGGAATCTTGAATTTTAACCTTTGAGCGCAAGGTAATTTGAGAGCTTTTCAAATAATTTTGATGTAAAACAGTTAGAGCTTCAAGGATTTCTTAAGTTCAAAAGTTCTGCTAAAATCTGGAGTTTTTGACTTTTATAGATTTCAAAAATCAGCTTTAACAGTCATAAAACGGTTAGTTTCAGAGAAGTTCGGATGTCCGAACTTGCTTCTATGAGTCTGAATTTTCGTCGGAACTTTACTGTGACAAGTTGTCTGGACATCCAAACTTTTCCTTCTGCGTCCGAACATTCATTCGAATTTCTTTGAAAAAACAATAACCATGCTATCAGGGGAAATTTGGACTTTCGAACTTTATTCTTTGCATCCGAACTTGCGTCCGAATTTCTCTAGAAGCACAGTAGCTATTTTCAAAGTTTGGACGTCCGAACTTGCGTCCGAACTGATCAAACTCTGTCAAATCATTTGAAAATCAACCTTACTAACTTTGAAAACATTTTGTATAAATGGGTAAGTCATTTAAACACTTTTAAACTCAAAAATCGTCACTAAAACACTTTGATCATACAAAGTTTATTCAAAATCATTTTAGACTCAAAAGCATACTTGTTATTCAAAAGTTCATTCAAAGCCATTTAAGATTCAAAACAAGTTTTGTGCTCTCTTATGCATTCAACAGATTTCAAGACATACAAGTGTAGGGTTTACAAAAGAATAAACATATTAAGCATATGTAACCTACACTTCAAGTCTTCAATGCCTTTAATCATCTTTGAACAAAACTCTTCAATTTTCAATCACTTTGACATATTGGAGCTATTCTTGCATTTTGGCTTTAAGGCAACAAGACTTCATACTTCTTAATCCAACAATCCTATCACATAAATGACATAAAGATTAGTCCTTATGAATGTTTGTCATTAATCAAAACTTAATCAAAGCTTCATGATTTGCCCTTAGGGCTAACAGACTTATATGATCGGAAAGATGTTTAGATTTGAGAAGGCAATCAAGGGATGAATTCAACTATGGTCCCCGCCACTTCTCACTTTCTCAAAAAAGAAAATTGACAAAAAAATAAGAAGATGGTGTCCCAGTGCCCATATAGGTTATTAAAGGATAGAGGCAGTCACCTTTACAAACAATCACCTATTTGAAATTCTCATCTTGCTTCATTCCTCTTGCTGAATAGAAGGAAAAAGGGGGGGGGGGGGGGAACGATAAAGAGAAGAAGAGAAGAAGAAAAGAAGTTGAGGAAGACAAAGAGAAAAGAAAAGAAAAGAGAAAAGGTGTTACCCTTGATACTGTGATTGCAGAGGTCTGATCTCTAATAGTAGTCACTCATTCCAGATAAACAGTGGTTGTAATATACTTGAAAGTCATCGATAGTGCATAGTACTACAGAAGGCATGAGAAGATAGGAAAAAGCGAGAGGTATTTTTTTAGACTAAAAAGGTGTCTTGTAAACTTTTTAAGTTCCTTTTTTACAGTTTTTTTAGTTTCTTTTTTTCTTTAAAAAAAATTCTCAACAGTCAAAACACAAACCGCACACCCCTCTTCTATTTGAGGTTCACCTGAGAAATTAGGGTGCCATTAGTTGCACTTGAGTGCCTTGCCCTTCAGGCACAACTAAGGCATGCCTTAACAACAACACTAGAGTGGTGGTACATTATGATAATGACTGCAATGGAGGTTGGAGAGAAAAGAGAAGAAAGAATAAATAAGAAAGAAAGAAGAAATATATGATTTTTAATTAAAAATAAAGAAAGAAAATTTAAATATCTAAAATCCTCTCATATGACATGCTCTGTAAGCCATTTAATGGCTAAAAAATTAACAAAAGGGCCACTCTTAGTATGTGTTGATAAATTGAGGTTAAGAATTAAGCTTTTTAAAATTCAAGCTCAAAATTTAAAATTTTGAATAGTTTAGATATTTCCAGGGCTTTTTACCCCCTTTGAAAATGTTTTAAAAATGGCCAAAATGGGTCAACATATGTTGAATTCGCAGAGCTCTTCAGCACCATCTATTGATTCATCGAATGCCTAAAGATCTAAGCTGGCACCCATAATAGTACCCCTTAGTGGCCCACTCATTTTGTTCGCTTTCAATGGTTAGTCCATTATGCCTTCCCAAACAGAAACCAGACTTAGGATCTGGGGCACCTACCAGTCCAATCATGGTGATCAACCTTAACATTGAGCCTCTCCTGACTCACTGTTAGGTGACCGCAGATAGATAAATGCTGTAGCAGTTGGGCCACGCCCTCCCTGACATACTACCCCCGTCTTCCAAGTGGATTCAGAGTCTGTGCGTTCCACACTAGCGGAAGAGGCCTTAGTACGGGGGACTAGCCACGTACAGTGCAATCTGCCGACGCTTCAGGCTCAAATCATAATCCAGTTACATCATATTCCAAATCATATCTAGTCAGGACGAAGTTTTTATGCAACTTTTAAAATGATTTCAAATTTATAATTGAATCCAGTTTCAACATAGCTTCAAAATTACAACTGCCCGCTAGTCCAAACATCTAAATGCAAGTTTTTTCCAAATATGCCATGGAAATGCACATGACTTTTCAAAAATACACAATAAAATTTTTTCCAAAATTACTTGCATTTATAGATCATATTCAAATACTATAATATTTCAAATCAAATAAATACCTATTTGCAGCACCACTCCAAAATATTTCTAATGCACAAGTAAAAACATATTGTGGAGAACCTCTCTAATTTAAAACAAGTAAGTAAAGTAATTCTCGTTGAGAACCTCTCCAACTTAAAAACAATTAGCAAAAGAAATCCTCAAAATAATATATTCACACTTGCGAATAGCAAATATTGATAAAACTAAAAATATAGTGAGTTTGGATTTATAAGCTCATCTGGTAGCAAGTGTTAGAGTTACTTGCTATTTTACGAAACATGCGAATTTCCTAAAAATTCAAATAACTAACCTTTAGTTGAAAACCCTGAAGACGATAAATTCTAGGTTATCAAGCGGGTCTCCTCGCGATATCCTAGGCATAAGTCTAAGCCTAAACTTAGAACTATAAAAACACTCAATTATTAAATACTCTATAAACATATATTCTTATAAATACTCATATATATATCATTATCATTATCTTATAGAACAATACAATAGTATTATTATTATGTTCTCAAATATATATATATATATATATAATGAAAATTCACAAAGACTACATTTTCTCAAATACTAAATATTAAATGTTTAAGATAGTAAAAATTTAGAATAAAAATATCACTTTAATTTAAAGCTCAAATCTCAATATTTAGCCACTTTCAATATTTTAAATTCTCAAAAATAAAAGTTGCAACTAAAATGAAGAAATTTAACTCAAATTAAACTAAAACAAAAACTTTAAATAAAAAAATATACTAATTTTAGTAAACAAATAGTTTCTACCATAATTCTTAAGGAAACTATGAAATAAATTAAAGAAATCACAAATAAATATTATATGAAATCTTAACTTAATTAAATTGGAAGAACTCAAGCCAAGGAGAAGAAAAAGAAACTAAACTAAAGAGAGGGAAAAAAGAGGAAAACCAAGAAGAAGAAAGAACAAAAGAAAAATGGAGAAAAGCAAGAAACAAAAGAAACAAAGAAGAAGAGAAATAGGCAAAAGAAAGAAAGAAAGAAAAGGAAAGGAAATGAAAGAAAACAAAGAAGCAAAATATTATATAGTAAGAGCAAGAGTTGGTGGAGAAAGCCTAAGGAGGCCAAGTCAAAAGGCTAGTGACATGCATTTTTTTTTTTACAAAACCTAAAAAAATCTAGAATGTTCAAGAATAGTCAAGAATGTGCAAGATTATATTTCAAAATAATTTTAAAAATAAATTAAACTAAATCATGATAGTTTTCTCAAATGCTTTATGTAAAAAAAATTATAAATTACACTTCAAAACAAACGTGCCTAGACCGTCTTTAGAGTGGGATGTTATATTCTTCCTTCCTTTAAAAGAATTTCGCCCTCGAAATTTAAAGGTAGATACTTAACTATTCTTGATGTTTTCTTCATATATACTCTTCTGTTTCCCATGTTGCTTTTTTAATCCCATAATGTCTTCCAAACATTATTACACATTTGAATCAAATTTCCTCTTAATTCCATTACACTATGCTCTGCAATTCGTGTCGGTCTTTTCTTCATGTGTTAAATTTTCTTTCAATTCCAATACTTGTCAATTATGACACCTCAAACACATCATGTAGTCTAGTTTGGTCTTTCGGTAATGTTAACAGATATGCCATTTTATCGATTCTGCTTTAAAATCCAAATGACCAGACATATCTGGAACTCAATTTTCCTCTTCTTGGAGGTTCACATCTTCCCTGGTGAGATGTCAGTTTCAGAAATACCTTATCTTCAACTTCAAACTCGAGTTCTCTTCTTCGGAGATCGGTATAACTCTTCTGTCTACTTTTGGCCACTGTAAGTCTACGATGGCTAATTCTTACTTGTTTTCTGGATGTATTGCCTACTAGTGTAATTTACTTGGATTAGTTGTATATCTACTTCGCTTACTAACAACATAAGCTATATCTACTCTAGTACTAGTTATGATATACATCAAATGCCCTATGACTTTTACATAGTCTAAATGTGTGACCAGAAATTCCTTGTTTTGTAAACTTTTCAAATTTGGGTCAAAAGGTGTAGTCAAACTTCCTTAACACTCATTCTATATAATGTGATTGAGAGAATTTCAAACCATCATTTTCATGAGTTATCTTTACAACGAGAATAACTTATGTTATTCCCTTATCTTTCATAGCAAGATTACTAGAGAGAAACCTTTTTGTTTTCTCTATTTCTTGTATATTTGAAGCGAATATCAACATATCATCAACATATAAACACATTATGACACATTTGTTGTCATAGAATTTTTTATAGACACACTTATCAGAGTCACAAATTTTATAACCATGGGCTAGTAAAACTTCATCAAATTTTTATAACTTTATTTAGGAGCTTGTTTTAGTTTTAGTCCTTAAAGTGACTTCACTAGCTTGCAAACCTTATGCTCTTGCCCTGGAATTACAAACTCTTCTGGTTGTTCCATATAAACTTCTTCTAGTTCTCCATTTAAGAAAGTTGTTTTTACACCCAGTTGGTGAACTAACAAGTTGTATATGGAAGCGAATGCAACTAACACTCTAATTGTACCGATTCTTGCCATTGGACCATATGTATCAAAATAATCAATTCCATATTTTTTGAGTGAAATGTTTTGCCACCAACTTGACTTTGAATTTGTCTATAGCGCTATCAACTTTCATTTTCTTTTTGAAAATCCACTTGCAGTCGATTAGCTTACAACCTAGTGGTAGGTCCATTACTTTTCATACTTTATTTTCTACAATTGAATCTGAAAGACCTAAGGTGGGGGGGGGGAGGGTGAATTAGGTCTTTGGCTAATTTTCAAAAATTATTTCCCTTTTATGAACTTGGTTTGGAAAGATTATATTCAATTGTTTCAATGAGAATGTAATGAACACAATGATAAAGCAATACACAAGGAAGGGCAAAGAGCACAAGCAATTTATAGTGGTTCGATCTCTTCAAGTTCTACATCCACTACCTTGAGTCTATACTCAAGGATTTTTACCAATCTATTCAATAATCAAATTCAATCAATTACACAAGAGACTCATCCCACAAGGATTTTACACCAACAACCTCTTTTTCAATGCTACAAACAAAGTTCACCCTACCACAAGGATTTTATATCTAAAAACAACCTTGAATCAATGCCTTAAGGATCAGCCTTACCAAAAGGGTTTTATGTCACAAGATAACCTTGTATTGAGCAAATAGATAAAGAGATAAAAATAGAGATTTAATGAGATATTACCACTGCTTGGTAGATGATTATACAAGTTAGCACCACTTCACCTTGTTGTCTTTGAAATCTTGAATAATTACATGAGAGCACAAGACAAAAGAGAGCTTTGATTCTTCAAGTGTTCAACATTAGTTTAAAATCTGGAGTTTATGGCTTTTATAGATTTTAAAAATCAGTTTAAAAAGGCTAGTAACGGCTAGTTTCTAAGGAGTTCGGACGACCGAACTTGATCCTCTGCATCCGAACTATCATCCGAACATTATTGTGACATGCTGTCAGGGAAGGTTTGGACGACCGAACTTTGACCCTTGCATCTGAGTTTCTCTAGAAATTCAGCAGTCATGTCCACAGTTTGGACGTCCGAACTTGCGTCCGAACTGTTCAAACTTTGTCAAAATGTTTGGAAATCAACCTCAATAAGTTTGAAATCATTTTGTACTAAAAGATAAGTCATTTAAAAACTTTTGAACTCAAAAACCGTTATCAAAGCACTTGGTAATTCAAAGATTATTCAAAGCCATTTAAGATTCAAAAACAAGTTTTGTTCTCTCTTATGCATTCAATAGATTCAAAGACAAATAAGTGTAGGGTTTACAAGAATATACCTATTAAGTAAGTGTAAACCTACACTAGAGTCTTCAAAGCCTTCAATTCATTGGACACTTGAGTTATCCTTGGAACTTTTAGCTCCAAGGCAATAAGAACTCTTTACTTCTTAATCCAAAAATCCTATCACACAAATAACATATGAATTAGTCCTTATCAATATTTGTCATTAATCAAAACTAATCAAAACTACATGATTTGCCCTTAGGGCTAACAGAATCGATCTCATCTTTTATTTCTTCTTTCCAGAAAGCAACATCTTGAGATTTCATTGCTTCTCCAAAAAAGGTAGGATCGGTTTTTGTATCAAAGAAATAAGGTACTTGATTATCTATGTATTCTCTAATACCTTCCACATGAAACATAAAGAAGTCTAAACTATAAGTTTCTTATGTCTTTGACTTCTTCTAAGGTTTCTTCTTGATTAGTTTTTGAATTAAATCTTTGTTCATCAAATATGGCATCTCTAGATTCAATAACAATGTTAACTACCATCAAATCATTTGCTTCTATAACCATAAACGAATAGGCTTTGCTATTTTGTGCATATCCCAAAAATACACCTTCATTTCATCTTTTGGCTAAATTTTTCTGTTTAGGTTCAGGAACCCTTACAATAACCCTACAACCCTAAACTCTTAAATGTTTTAGGTTAGGCTTCCTCTTATACCATGTCTTGCATGAGGTAATTTTGTTCCTTTTATTTGGAACACTATCCAATATGTAGTAGGCTATTAATATAGCTTTCCCTAAAACCCTAATCCTAGAACAGAATTAGACATCATGGCATTAATCATTCCCACCAGAACTCTATTTTTTCTTTCAGCCACACCATTCTGTTGTGGTGTATAAGTTGCTGAAGTTTTGTGTATTATTATAGTAGATTCAAAGAACAATGGATCATAATATTCCTCACCATTATCAAACCTCAAACATTTAATAAATGATTCACAAAGCAATTCAAATTTTGTTTTGTAAATTTTGAACTTTTCTAACACTTCCTCTTAGAATGCAACAGATAAACATAGCAAATTTTTGAACAACCATCAATAAAAGCAACAAAATGCTTTTTGTTCCCCAAAAATGGAGTAGAATGTAAGTCACATACATCAGTATGTATCAGATCCAATAATTTTGTCTTCCTTTCTATTTTAGGAAACAGATTTCAGACTATTTTAGTGAGCATTCATGTCTTACAATTATTATTATTTTTATCAAAATTAGTAACAAGATCTAGCTTAACCATATCATGCATTCTACAAAAATTGGCGTGTCCCAAACTATTATACCATAAACATGAAGACTCAACAATATAAGCAGCAATAATAGTGTTGTTAATATTAAGTTTAAACATGCCTTCATGCAAATAGCCTTTTCCCACAAAGATACCACCCTTAGATTGAACAAATTTGTCTGCCTCAAATACAAGTTTAAAACCAAATTTGTTTAACAAACCACCAAACACAAAGTTCTTCCTAACTTTTGGAACATAAAGTGCATCATTTAATGTAAGACATTTCCTATAAGTGAACTAAAGTTCTACAGTTCCTCTGCCTTAATCTACCATAATAGAAGAGTTTGCACAAAATATTTCCATCTTCCAATGGTTGGAAAGTTTTGAACAAACTCTTGTCTTTACACACATGTCTTGTGGTACTAAAATCAATCCACCATGCTTCACCATGAACGATGATGTTCATTACAGACACATGGAAACAAATTTTCCTTTGTTTCAAGTGCATCCTTCTTGTCATTCCATAATAGTTCTAGTATCAACCATTTTATAATTAAAAAACTAGCTAACCAGAAACTTCTTACTTGTTGCATCTTCTTCCATGTGCCTCGCCTCCAAACTATCCCATAACTCTTTAACAATTGACATATTCTGGTTTGGATAAAACAAAGCTTCATACATTGCATATAGTATGCGGTAATCATCATTATCCCACTTTTGCCTTGCACATGTCTCTGCCACAATTTCATTCTCATTTTATGCGAGCCTTGCTATGTTGAGAACATATGATACTCGTAAGGTTGTAAGAAGGAAATGCATCTTCTTTTGCCATTGTCAAAAATTGCCTCCATCAAATTATTCCAACTTGATGAAGTCAATTGCCATCTCTCTCAATGAAGTAAGTCACCCCACCGATAATGAAGGCATACAATAACGTTCAGTGAAATATCCTCAATGACACAATGAAGCCCTATGTTTGACAGAATCTTGCACTAATGATATCAAACCTATAATATTTACCAATTTCTACAAAAGAAAAAAAATGATAGCCTAGTAAGGAAACTTTAGAAGATTGTTTGAGCTATTGTTAGAGGCTAATGGCAATACACAGAGTTTTCGGTGTTTTCATATTTATCAACTCTCAGAACTTCTTCTTTTATAGTGATCACAATTCTTATTTGTACTTCTGAACTTAACTTTTCATCAATGAACTCTAATAATACTGCTTGTGAACAACAACGATCACTTTGAATATTCATATTCATTCATCAAGAACTACAAACATTATGTTGTGTCTTTCAACAAGGTTCCAAGAACTTTTATGAATTGCTGAAATAACTTTATTATTTTGTAAAATCTCTAACAATAAAATGACTAGAAAACTAAAAGGAACAAAGAAGACATCTAGTACTCAAGTGTACATGATGTGCTTTGCATCTTTTTAGTGAACTATGTTTTGAGTACCTTTTTGTCACTTAAAACGCTTGCATCAACAACCCAGTGCAAACTATGAATATATTTTGTATCAAGCATTAGAATACGTATTATGATTTTGAAATTATGATGAGTTATTAAGAGAAAAATTTTCCATTTTTTTTATCTCTAGTCGTTATCAATTATATTTTACATCTTTTCCAAACCAAAACATTTTGTTTTGGAATCTAGAACTTCTCTTTTGTACTAACAAAATATAGTTAATTTTCCATCATACAAATACTAGATAAATGGAACCAACTCAAAAGCCAAAAGAATTGCACTTTTGGACAATGCAAGAACTAGAAATATCTAGTTATGTTACTAATTTTTTTAATTGTTTTAATTTTTTAAGAAATCACACTTTTAGACCTCCTTAATTGGAAAATGACATATTTACCTTTCAAAATGTTCGAGCATTATAAATTTACCATTAATTCAAGTTAAATACATTTTAATCATTATCATTAATCAATTAATGATTGGTTGATGAATTTCTCATAAAAAAGTAACATAAAAGATTGAATTACCCTTCCAATTTTCACCAAGTTTTTATGTCATTTGTATTTATACTAATTTATTAAAATACCATCATAATTTATAATATTTTTTATTTTAATATGAAGGATATCCTTCAATTTTTTTTTGAAGACACAAGATAAGGTACACAAATATTTTAGTAAATAAAAGTATAACTTAGAGGAAAAATAGATTTTATAAATTTATATGGGTAAGTTTGAACTTTTAAGTTAATTCTGTGGGGAATCCATAGTCAATAATTAGTTAATTAATGATAAAAATTAAATTGTTATATGGTGTCCAAATTAAGGAGAAAATTTATAATTTTTCAAGCAATTTGAAGGGTAAATATATAGTTTTTCAAACAAGGAGATTTATTTTGTATTTTGAATAAAACTTAAGGGTAAAAGTGTAATTTAATCTAATTTTTATTAATTGATGAATTTTTTGAATGGATTAAAATTGTTTCAATCAATTTTAGTCTTCAGTAATTTGCAAAAATAATCCCCGACTATTTTATTTGTTGCAACTTTTATCCTAATTCTTTTATCTTAATATTTTTACTTCCTCGCTTATTTTATTTTAATTATTTCAATTCTCATAATCACAGATGCAATGGAATCTGGCAGTGTGGCATCCTCAACCCCTTAATTAGGATTCATTGTGATTGAATAAGGTATCTGCGTGCCTCTTGATACTAGTTTCTAGCCTTACATAATTGTTCCAAAGTATAGTAGTGATAATATTAGACGGAAGCAATTACAACAAAAGATTTGAAAAGTAGATTCATCAAAAGAAAGAGAGTACAACTTGTCCAAAACTAACATAGCCTAAATACATAGCAAAAGCTCTTGAGAGAATCAAGAGGTATAAAAAGGAAAGTTAACAACATAGCGTAGAGATCTCCATGATCGCTTGACAATTTCAAACTTAGACATGCTACTAGTCTACCCCTAGTTCAAGGCTTTCTGAAAAAATATCGTTAAAAAAATGTGAGGCAAAAAGCTTAGTGAATCAATATATGTATCTCAAGTGTTCTTGTAAATGCTTTTCATGTATCCAAGAAAAAAGAAAAAAGTTCAAAAACTTTTTTTTTTCATACAACTGTTTATTTTTTTTCTCAAAGGTCAATATATAAAAAGTCCATGAAGGGTCTTAGGTGTCAAATCGAGTTAATTAGAATTTATGCGGGACGTCCTCTAAACCATCACAACAACCCAATCCTTAAAAATTTCATTCATGAGCCAAGTACAAAGAAGTGAAACTCTTCCATAACATGAGACTTAGTGACAAGATTTTCATGTCTCCTACCAAGTGTAGATCCAAGTATGGGCTAGCACAATTTATACAACTGTATGTCCCACCATTTACTTTGACATTTTTGTCAACCTATCACGAGTCCTTACGCCTATTAATGGGTTTGAAATGGCCCAAACCTATGCATAAAAATGGCTTCATATTGATGTAAGTGTTAGCTCAATTCTCATGTCGGATTTAAGTTTGAGTCAATAGTGAGTAAACCTATGCTCCACCACTTTGACGCTCGACCTGATGTAATATAATTATTAATTTATATACTATATTATAATATAAGTTTAAATATATATAGTTTATTATATTTATAATTTAAATTATACAATAATGAGTACAGGGTATTAAGTCATACAAAAATTTAAACAACAGAACACTAAAACAAATTGGATAAAAGTTGTTCTTGATTATTCACAAACACCATTCTCAAATCGTGACTTCTATTCTCTTCTTTTGAATTCAATCCTAACTCCAAACCATGCCTAATGCCATCATTCTGCTTCTGAACGCTAAGCCTCCTTTCAAGTTTCAACGGTCAAGGCTTCAACCTCCAGCCAACTTTAAGACTATAAGCATCCATGGCTTTCTTTCTCGGAGTTTGCTTGTTTTAATTTCAAATTACAGAGGTAAGATGAACAATTGAGCTTCAAGAAGAGCAACCAATTTACTTGTTTAATGCACTCAAGCAATCAACAAAGTCTGATGTCTCTTGCTTTGAGTTTTACTATTTTGTCAATTATTTTGAAATTTTGAAATAAAATTACCTTTTTACACTCAACCATAAGAAGACATTTCATCTATTTGTCATTACTAAAAAGTTTCTATTTATTAGAGTTTGAAATTCTTGCATTCATCTTGAATTGATTAGTTTAAATTGATTATTTTAATTTTGGTTAATTGGGTGAATCTTAGTCAATTAACTACTATTCTAATACTCCATCACATCTAAAAGCATTTTTTTTTAAAGTTCAACACTTCAACATTTAGATTTTAGTGATGTTTGTATTCTCATTAATGTTTTTGTATTTGTTCAATCAAGGAAGAAAGGTTTCATTTCAATTCTTGATTGCTAGACATTAAGCAATAAAAATAGATATTCTTAGAATTTGAAAATAGGAAATTCAGAGGTATGAAGTTTAAAGTTTCAAATTATATGAGTTTCTTTAATTCACATGGATAAAAAATAATATTTCATTTTGTATACTAATGATTTATTTTTGTAAGCCCTAAGAGCAAATCTTGGAGTTTTGATTAACAACAAACATTGATATAGGCTAATTTGAGTAAATGTTGTGTGATAGGATTTTTGGATTGAAGAAGTAAAGTGATGTCATTGCCTTGGAGCTAATATGAAAGGACATCTCAAAAGTACTACAGTAGTTGAAGAATATGGAGCTTGTCCTAGGAAATTAAAGGCTTTGAAGACACTAATGTAGGTTTACCTTTTCTTAATAGGTATTTTCTTATAAACTCTACATTTCTTGTCCTTGGAATCTAAAGAATACATAAGAGAGCACAAAACTTGTTTTTTAAATCTTAAAAGGCTTTGATCATTCTTGATTCACCAAATATTTGATAACGACTTGTAGTTTAAAAGCTTTTTAATAACCTATTTTTTAGTCTAAAATGATTTCAAACTTGTTACAGTTGATTGTCAAATATTTTGACAAAATTTGAATAGTTTTGACTCCAGTTCAAACGTCCAAACTAGAATCTTGGCTGCTGAATTTTCAGAGAAATTCAAACGCATATGTCCAAGTTCGGTCAACATAATTTATCTTAACATCCTGGTCAATAGAGAAGTTCAGACGATCATTCAGATGCAGTATTCCATGTTCGGCCAACCGAACTTTGCTATTACTAACTGTTACCAGCTGTTATTTGAATGTTGGAATTGAATTTTAAATATTATAAAAGATATAAACTTTATATTTTTGAGCAATTCTGAGCACTTTTAAAAAATATATATACTTCCAAATCATTTGAACATAAAAAAAACTCTCGTTTGTCTTGTGCTTCAAAGTAACTTTTTAAGATTTCATAAACAAAAAAGTGAAGTGGTGCTCGCTTTGTCTTGATTTACCAAAGTGTTGGAAATATCTTATTCTCTTACTTCATCTACTTGCTTCATTTAAGGTTTTCTTAAGGATATAAAACCCTTTTGAGAGGGTGAACCTTGATTGTTGTATTGAAAAGAGGTTGTGGAGTAAAACCTTGCCGGGTAAGCCTCTCATGTATCTTGTTTAACTATTTCAATAGTTGAGTTGTTTGAAATCCTTGATTGAGGACTTAAGGTAGTGGATGTAGATCTTGCGAAAATCAAACCACTATAAATTGTTTGTGAGCTCTTTGCTCGTCTTCCCTTACTTGTTTATTCATTGTGTTGATTTAAAAATCACCTTGAGATCTTGAATTCTTATTACTTCCAAACTAAATTTACAAAAAGAAAAAATATTTCAAAAATTGGCTAAAGACCTAATTCAGGCTCCTCTTAGGTCTTTCAATTTTTATTGGATTTTTTTGTAAGTATTTAAATTCTCCCAATTTATACACCTTTCCTAGATGTCAAATGCAAATAATGAAGATACTGTTGATATAACTATGACCATTACTAATGGATGCTAGTGTCCAAGAATATGATAAGGGTAAAAAAGAACAAGAGAAGCAGAGTTAAGTCCATAGCTTGGAGTCACTTTCTAGAGATTGAAAAGATATTAATCAATACATATGCAATTATTGCAAAAAGAAATTCACATGTGTAGTAAAGGTGGAACCACTCACTTGAATCGCCACATCAGAGAAGGCCTTTGCCCCCCTTTACAAGAAATAATTCAGTCAACATGCAAAAAAACCTTAGGCTACTTTAAACTTTACAAAAGGTAATTTAAACCCTCTTGTGCTATTATGTGAAAATTTGATCAAGATTGTACTAGAAGAGCCTTAGTTGAATTTATAATTATTCAAGAGTTGCCATTTAATTTAGTTGAAGATCCTAGTTCCTGAAAGTTTGTTTGGGGTTTAAATAAAAAAGTTAGATTTTTTTAAAAAGAAACGATTAACTCAGAGGAACAATCAATATTCTTAAGTTTTGATGACTAACAAAGTAAGATAAAGTTATTTAATCAGTTTGTGAGTGTGCTCAAGATATTTGTTGCAAAATGAGTTTCAAAGATCAAGATGATGCTTCAAATTGTGCAAGTTCAAGATGAATTCTCAGGGTAAATTTGCAGTTGTGTCTTAGAAGCTTGTGTTAAGGATAGAAGGAGAGATAATGTGAATTTTGTATGTTTTATGCCAATTAAAACATCTCTTCTAAAAAATGTTTTACTGTACTCGCTTTTATTTCTTTTCTCTTCTACTTTGAAATGAGTCTATGAGTTTAAATCTTTCGAAAAGAAAATGTTTAGTAAGAACATAATGTACATCTTCCAAGCTAATGGAAACATGTATTTGGACTCCAACAAATATGTTTAAACGAGTATCAAAGTAAAAGTTCATCTGTAATTAGTGTTTTGTTCAAACTTAGCTTGATAACTTTGCTAGAAACTAGTTTAGTCTACTAAAGCACACTTCTCTACATTAGCTTGATAATTTTTTTGTGCAAAAGTTTTGTAAAATCTAATTTGCTAAAAAACTTAGGATGAGAAACTTTATTAAGTCCATAGACAGTCATTGCTAAAAATCAGTGGTATCTGTCCTACCATTCTAGCGACAGTTGTTGATAATGTTTGCATCATTAAGTATGAATTTGAATTAAAGTTAGCCCTAAGGGCAAATCATATAGTTATAATTAGTTTTGATTAATGACAAACTGAAATACCTAAGAGGGGAGGGGGGTGAATTAGGTATTTGGATAATTTTCGCAAACAAAAACCTTTTATAAGTCTAAGCAAAGAACAGATTATATGTATCAAGTTAAAGACAGTTGATAGCACAGCAATAAGGGAATGTAAAAGTAAAGAACTCAAGCAATTTATAGTGGTTCGATAGTCAAGATCTACGTCCACTACCTTAAGCCTACACTTAAGGATTTCAATCAATCTACTATATACTCAAGTTCACAAATTACATGAGAGGCTCACCACATAATGGTTTTATATCTACAAACAACCTTGAATTACAATTTCAAGGATCACCCTTATCTAAAGAGTTTTATGTTATCAAGATAACCTTGCAAGAGCTAGTAGAAAACATAATTTGATAAAGAGAGAAGAGTGTATAAATATTACCACTTGTTGGTAGATGTTTTATACAAAGTTGTACCTTCACACTTTGATGTCTTTGGATTGATCAATTGAATGCACAAGACACAAAAGAGCTCAAAAATGTTTGCTAAAGGCTTTTGAATGTTTAGAGTTCACAAAGATTCAAAACTTACAAAAGATTTCAAGTTTATAGCTTTTATAGAATTTGAAAATCAGTTTTAACAGATATAAAACGGCTAGTAACGTCTAGTTTCAGAAAATTTGGACGACCGAATTTTGCGTCCGAATTTCTCGGACATTACTGTTGCATATTCTGGAAAAATTCGGACGACCAAATTTTTTTTCTGCGTCCAAATCTTCTTCGAATTTCTTTGGAAAAACAGTAACCATACTGAAGACAAAAATTAGGACGACCGAATTTTTTCCCTCCGTCAGAATCTTCGTCTGAATTTTTCTGGAAAAACAGTAACCATTTTTTGCTACAAAAATCGGACGACCAATTTTTTTGGAAGCACTTTCAAACTTTGGAAAATCATTTGAGATTTAACTTCAATGAATTTGAAAACATTTTGTATGTACAGATGAGTTATTTAGACATATATAAGCTTTAAAACCATGACCAAATTTCTTTGATCATGCAAAGTTTACTCAAAATCTTATAAGATACAAAACCACATTCATTAAAAAGTTCATTTCAGGCCATTTAAAATTAAGAAACTAATTTTATGCTCTCTTATGCATTCAATAGATTCCAAGACACACAAGTGTAGAGTTTACATTGAGATTTACCTATTTAGTATATATACTCTACACTTCAAGTCTTCAATGCCTTTAGATCATCTTTGAACAACCTTCTTCAAACTTCAATCACTTTGGCTTATTAAAGTTGTTCTTGCACTTTGGCTTGAAAGCATTGAGACTTCATACTTCTTAGTTTACCAATCCTATCACACAATATATAAGCATATTAGTTCTCATCAATATTTGTCATTAATCAAAAACTACATGATTTGCCCTTAGGACTAAGAATCTCTCCCTTTTTGATGATGACAAACTTTGATGTAAAATGTGATGGATTTGAACAATGTAGCACAAAGAAGTATTGATGACCAATTTAGCACAATGACATATAAAAGGCTCAATATGAGCCTATGACCCAACCAACCTCCATTTACCTCCTTCCTTCCAACAACTAGGATAGAATATACAACATTTAAGCATTTAGAAAAGATTCTAAGAGAGGTTTTAAGGTTGTAAAACTTTAACAATGCTCCCCCTTAGATTGTGCTCATTTTTCAACACATTTGGACTAGAGATATCATGCATCCGAATTTTAACATAGCAAGTCCAAACTTTAAAATAAGATAAATAAAAGCTTCAAATTTTGTAAATAAGCTTTCCTAAGATTGTTCAAACATATTATGAGAGATTAAAACATATTTGAATCAATTTGAACAACAAAAGAGCACATTTTGGTAACAAAATATGGATGCATCCGAATTTCAGAACATGTATCTGAATTTTTTGTCCAAATTTTTGGCAACAAGTTTGAAAATGTGATTTTGCATTCAAATGCAATGTTGAAGTACTCAATATGTATGACCACAAAAGCACTCAGTTTAGCTTTGGAAAACCACAAAACTCATGCATCCATTTGCTTAAAATCAAAAGACAAGTCAAGAATCAACCACGTAATTGGATTTTAGAAAACAACCAACATTTTAAAGTTTCAGACTTTAAAGCACAAAATACAGTTATAGCATAATAATACATTTTGAAAATTATAGGCATCAAATAATAAATTTAGCAAATCACAGTAGCATAATGCATTTTGCACAGATAATAGATTTTGCACAGTCATCATTTTTCTCCCCCTTTTGTCATCACTCAAAAATGGTGTTAGCCCTAAGGGCAATTCATGTAGTTTTGATTAGTGACAAATATTGATGAGAACTAATATGTTTATATTGTGTGATAGGATTTGTGAACTAAGAAGTTTGGAGTCTCATTGCCTTGAAGCTAAAATGCAAGAACAACTCCAATATGTCAAAGTGATTGAAGATTGAAGAGTTTGTTCAAGATGTTAGAAGGCTTTGAAGACATGAAGTGTAGGTTGCATGTGCTTAATAGGTAAACTTTGTAAACCCTACACTCTTAAGCCGTGTAATCTATGATTTGCAATTGAGAGCACAAAACTTGATTTAAATGGTTTCAATGGTTTTGAACTTATCTAAATTATCAAGTTTTCATAAATGGTTTTTGCACTTAAAAGGTCTTTAATGACTTATCTTTTAGGCTAGAAGGTTTTCCAACTTGTTAGAATTGATTTGAACATGTTTTGACAAAGTTTGAAAAATTCGGATGCAAGATTCGGATGCAGCATGAAAAATTCGGTCGTCCAAATTTTTCTTGCATTATGAACAGTGACACTATTCATGTGAATAGTACCGACTATTTTTCCAGAGAAATTCAGACGCAAATTCGGACGAAGCTGGAAAAATTCGGTCGTCCGAATTTTTCTCCGCATAGTGAGCAGTACGTGAACAGTAATAAACAGTGTCGTCCGAAATTTTCGACCAAAAATTCGGTCGACCGAATTTTGCTGAAACTAGCCGTTTTATTACTGTTAAAGCCAATTTTTCAAATCTATAAAAGCCACAAACTCCAGATTTTTGAAAGAACTTTTGCACAAAAGAAATCCTTGAAGCTCTAACTTGTTTTACATCAAAATTATATCAAAAGCTCTCAAATTGCCTTGTGCTCAAAGATTGAAATTCAAGATTCCAAAGGCAAGAAGTGAAGTGGTGCTAGCAATTGTATTCATCCACCAAGAAGTGTTGGTAACATTCAAATTCTCTCTTTACATTTTTGTTGTGATTGATACAAGGTTGTCAAGAGACTTAAAACCCTTGTGGATGGTGAGCCATAGACTAGATTAATCAAGGTTGTTGTGTAAAACCCATTGGTGAGGGTGAGCCTTGGATTAGATTGGTCTAGGTTGTCTAGTGACTTAAAACTCTTAGTGATAAAAGTGAACCTTGTTTATTATATTGAAAAGATGTTGTTGTGGTAAAACCCATTGAAGGGTGAGCCTCTTGTGTAATTGCTTGGATTAAGCATATAGTGAATTGATTGAAATCCTTGAGTGTGGACTCAAGGTAGTGGATGTAGATCTTGGAGAGATCGAACCACTATAAATCGTGTGTTCATTTCTTTACTTGTTTTACATACTTGTGTTATTATTATTGTTTATAGTGTTGATTGATTGGTTGTGATCTTATAGTTTAATAATCTTGTCTTAACCATCAAATCACATATAAACTTGAAGTTTGTGAATTTAAAGAAGAGCTTTTATTAAGGCAACGGATTTGCAAAAAGGGAAAAGATTTTCAATAATTAGCCAAAGACCTAATTCACCCCCCTCTTAGGTCTCTCAAATGGTATCAGAGCAAGGTCTTCTTTTTAAGGTCTAACAACCTAGAAGTAAAGATTGTATGGCTAGTTTATCAAATTTGCCTTATACGGAAGGCTCCTCTACTAATAGACCTCCATTGTTTGATGGTTCTAATTATATTTTTTGGAAGTCTAGAATTGAGATTTACATTTGTTCTATTAACTATGAATTGTGGAATATTATTGAGAAAGGTCCCTATGTGCCATTGAGATTGAAAGCCGATGGAGTTACAAGGGAACCGAAGTCCATGGGAGAGTATGATGAGAGCGATTCAAGAAATATGACATTAAACTACCAAGCAATGAACATTCTTTGTTGTGCGTTGGTTGTCAATGAATACAATAGAGTGATGGAATGTGATTCCGCTCATGAAATGTGGAAGCTACTTCAAGTCACTCATGAAGAAGAAAGAGCAAATGTGTGCTTCATGGCAATGGAAGATGAGGTACAACCTACTCCATCTACCTCTACTTCTTATGATGATAATATTGATGGTCCTAGTGAATTACTTGTTGAGATGTACGGAGAATTAAAGAAGGATTCGAAAAAGAAATAAGGAAATGAAATTCAAAATTAATGAGTTATTGAATGAAAATTCAAAATTATATTGTGAAAACAAAAGACTTCTTGAATCTATTGATTGTTTGAATATTGAAAAAGAAGTTTTAAATGTCTCTTTGCAAAACATGTCCCTTGAAAATAAGATTCTTTGTGAAAAGATTTTGTCTCTTGAAAGAATGCTTATTGATCATGAGACTTTGAAAAAGAAGGTTAATGACCTTACATCATGTATAGAAAAATTTACAAAAGGAAGGGGCAATCTTGATAAAATTCTTGGAGCTCAAAGATCTCCTCTTGTCAAAAATGGTCTTGGTTATAATTATGTAAACAATGTGCCTAAATATAACAACTTCTTTGTTAGAGCTACTTCTACTTCCATGCATCATACTTGTTGTACTTATTGTGGAAAACATGGACATAAAGTCACCAAATGTTATGTTAAAAGAAAAGTAGAGAATGGTGTAAAAACCATTTGGAGAGTTAAGGAAATTATTACTAACCCTCACAGACCCAATAAAGTATGGGTACCAAAGGATACTTCCTCTCCTTTATTGCAGATACACTTCAACTCAAACTCAAGCACCACTAAGTGGTATATTGATGATGTTGGTTTAAAGAATAACGGAAAACACCTCATTTATAATCAAGGTCAAAGCAACCAAAGAAGGATTTGTTTTTGAGGCAAGAAGAAAGGAGAAATTCTTGGAGTAACCAGTGTTGGTAAAGGTTCCTCTCTTCTTTTTTAAAAAATGTTGCTTAGTGCTGTTTTAAACTATAACTTGCTTAGCATTAGTCAATTGTGTGACAATGAATAAGAAGTTAAATGCCAACATGAGAAGTTTCTGTTAAGAATCCCTTGTGTTAAAATTTGAAAATTCGCCAACCATGACTTGTCAATTGCTTCTATGAAGTCTATGAAGTTGATTAGGTAACATTGATGATATGAGCTTGAATTCATGGTTGATATGTTTTTGAAACTGATTATATGTCAAGATAAAATGATTAAAATAGCTATGATTGTATATCTATGCATTTGCTTGGTCAAAAACATCTTTATGAAACTTTACAAAATGTTTGAACTTGAAGTTTGAATGTAGGCCATAAGTTCGGTCGCCCGAACTTGTATGACAAAATGATATTTTGTGATTTTGATCAATTACTCACAAAATGTTTCAGTATGTGTTTTATCTTGATAAGCTTGATGAAATTTTTGCTTATGATAATGATTTTCTTGGCATAGAAGATTTGGTCATGTGAACATGGATTTGTTGATCAAACTTTCCTTTCAAGATTTAGTTGGAGGATTGCTAAAAATGTGTTTTGAGAAAATTGTCTTTGACATACTTGTCAATATGGAAAACAAACAAAAGAATCTTTCAAACCTAAGAAAATGATTTTCACTTCAAAACCTCTTAAAATTTGTTTATATGGATTGTTTGGACCAATAAGGATCACTAGTCTTGATGGTAAGAGGTATTCATATATGATTGTTGATGATTTCTCTAGATTTACATGGGTGGTCTTTCTAGCTCAAAAGGATGAAGTTCTTTTCATGAATTTGTAAGACTTTTCAAAAGGGTCCAAATCTCTCTTGAGTGCAAATTGATTTCCATTAGAAGTGACAATAGGAGAATTTTACAACCAAGTCTTTACAAAATTTGTGATGAAAATTGAATTTCATATAATTGTTTCAACTACAAAAACCCCACAACAAAATGGTGTTATTGAAAGGAAAATTTGAACTTTGCAAAAATTGTTTAGATCTATGCTTTGTGAAAATTCCTCAAAAAATTTGTTTTGAGCCGAAACCATAAACAACACATGCTATGATATATAGAATTCTTTTAAGATCATTTTAAAGAAAAACATCTTTTGAAGTTCTCTTTTATATAACTTCTCAAGTTGCATATTTTAAAGTGTTTGATTATAAATGTCTTATCTTGAATACTTGTGATAACTTACTTAAAATTTGATAGAAGATATAGGTATATCTCTTAACCATTCTTCTAATAAAAGGCCTATAGATTTTATAATGAAAAGAATCTTATATGATGAGGAAACCATTCATGTTGGTTTAGATGAATCTTACATTTGCTTGGAAAGAAAAGAAGAAGATGATGCAGGTACATCTATGAATAACTATCAAACCCATCTTCAAGCACCAACTTTGGAGGATCATACCAATGAGGAAGAAATGATTGAACAAAATCAAGATGACCAACCTAGTGGTGACTAAGAGCTCTCAAAGGACCTAAGATATTCAAGAGGGCACCCTAAGGAGCAAATCATTGGTGATATCTTCCAAGGAGTAAAAATAATACGGTACTTTATCAATAACTTTGATCTTTTATCTCATATGAGCCTAAAAGTATTGATGATGCACTGTGTGATGATTTTTGGATTATTACTATGCAAGAGGAATTAAATCAATTTGAATGTTACAAAATTTCAAAATTCCTAAATCTCATGATCATTCCATTATTGGAACTAAATGATTTTTAGAAATAAACTCAATGAATCCGAGGAAGGTGTAAGAAATAAATCTAGATTTGTCACCCAAGGATTCAATTAAGAAGAGTGAATTATTTATGATGAAACCTTTGCTCCGAATGCTAGACTTAAGTCCATAAGAATGCTTTTGACTTTTACTTTCTTCAAAGGTTTTAAGTTATTTCAAATGAATGTCAAAAGAGCATTTGAAAATGGTTTTATTGAGGAAGAAGTTTATGTGGAGCAATCACCCAATTTTGATCATGAAAAGTTTCCTAACTGTGTTTTCAAATTATCCAAAACTTTGTATGATTTAAAACAAGCTCCTAGAACTTGGTATGAAAAATTGAGTGGTTTTCTTCTTTAAAAAGGATTTTCAAGATGAAAGGTTGATACTACTCTTTTCATAAAAAAAAAAAAAAAACTCTTGTAACAATGATCTATAAGTTGTCCAAATATATGATACAATCTTTGGTGCTTCTAATACTTCACTTTGTAATGTGTTTGCCAAGTTGATGCAAAGTAAATTTGAAATGAGCATGATAGGAAAACTCAATTTCTTTCTTGGTCTACAAATCAAGAAAACCAAGCATGGCATTTTCATGAATCAAGTTAAGGTATAAACACTTCTATAAGTTTATCAACTATGCTTGACAAGAATAAAAAGGTTTCATAGGAGTAGTGAACTCTATTTGACAGCTTGTAGAGCCGATATTATGTTTGTCATGTGCTTGTGTGCTATATTTCATCTTGTCCTAAAGAGTCACATTTAAATTATTGTTAAACACATTCTCTATTACCTTATTGATACTCTAAGTGATTATGGTCTGTATTTCAAATGTGTGGCTATGTTATGTAATAACACTAATGCAATAAATTGGACCATCATGCTTTCAACAAACTAGAACAAAGAATGTTTGCACTAATGAACAAATTAATGATATTTTTACTAAGCCATTAGCTGAAAAAAGGTTTGGCTAATCTTAGAAGAAGCTTAGGGATTTCAAAATTCAATAACTAATGAGTGTATTCCAGTGTTGTAGCTCCAGGTGAGGACAAAGAAGCCTAGCATGGGAAAAGGAAAGGGAAAAGCCAAAGAAAGAGAAGGAGGACTAGTGATCAATGAACAAGGAAGGTTCATGTTCTGCAAAGCATGTCATGGCTAGATAGATTTGTCACAGTGAAGACTGCTACTGAATTTGATGATTGGACAAAAAGGAACCATAAGACAAATCTGAGCCACAAGGTGGATGTCATCAAATTATCTGAAATGGGTAATATAATCTCAGTTTTTAAATGATGTGAGCTGGACTAGTCTGCTTGTGTTTGATGAATGCTATTACCTTCCTTAGTGTATGAAGTTTAAGCAAATATTAAGGAAGAAAGAGTTGAGCAAATTGGTAATAAAGCTATTCAGTGGATTCTTCAAGAATAACACAAGTTGATTTTTGAGATTGATAATGCATTGCTCAATAAAATTTGTGATGTTGAGGATGTTGGGTTTAGGCATTATTCTTCCGGGGGACATTGTTATATAAGTGAGTTATACTCACATGAAAGAATTGAGAATGCCTATATAAATGGTAGAAGCCTCAATACTCGAAAGGAGAGAGAGATAAAAGCTTTTTAATGCTAGTAAAAGAATTTTGCATCACATGCTTACTACCTTTATTATAGTATACTTTGGGCACAAATCTTCTGTTGATAATATGTATGTTGTAATTATGCTAGTCATGCTTAAGAAAAGAAAAATGAATTTTGGATATATAGTGCTAAAGAATATAATGGCAGCTAGAAGAACCGAGCATAAGGCATTGTCGTATGAAAGGTTATTAACAGGAATTTTCAAGTATCTCGAAGTGCAATTGTCTTCTAGTGGTCTAAAAATAAAGAGTGAAGAAGTCTACACCAACAACTCACTAAAGGGAATTCCTTAGACACTTGATGATGATAATGTATGAAGGACTAGAAGAGAAACTCTTCTAAGGGGTGATAGAAGAGATGCTAGTGATAATGAAGAGAAGGAAGAAGAAAATGAACAAGAAGAAGAGGGTGAAGAGGAAATCCTTGCTAGAGAAAGAAATATAAAAAGGAAGCATCAGTCACCAAGTGAGGGGGAGCAACTCCCCACAAAAAGAAGACCATTTGAAGAGGTATCCTTCATTGAAGGAAAATAAGTTGAAGGTGATAATCTCACTAGAGTTAATACCATAGTTGCCAAGGTATTTCAAGAGGCATTGAACAACCATGTAAAGGAAATGAAAAAGATGGACAAATTCTTCGAGTTCTTGGCCCATGGACAAATTCTTCGAGTTCTTAGCTCCAATGATTCTTGGCAAATTTGATGGTTTATAAGCTAGAGTCAAGAGTATGGAAGAAGACTTGAGAAAGATTTCTCAAGTGGTTTTAAATGGTGCAAGTTCCTATAAAGCCAAATGAAGAAGATCAAGAGGATAATATGGGTGAAGATGGCAGCAATAAAGATGATAGTTATGATAGTGAAAATTGAGATGGCTATTAATTTGTTGCTAAAGAAGAAAGAAGATGAAGAAAAAGGCAGTGAAGCACCCCAAGAGAGAAACGAGCATGAGAATGAAGAACAAAGAGGTAAAGCTCAAGAGAACAAGCAAGAAGAAGAAGGTGAAGGGAGTTTAACAAAGTCAAATCACAAATCCATCACCAATTTCCTTCAGCCAAGAGAGAAGGAAAATGTGGTTCAAATGAAGAAGATCCAAAGATCCTCTCGATTAGTAACTTTCCAAAGTCGAACTACACGGGCAAGGAATGAACAAATGAAGGACCTCATCATATAGAGATTAAGGAAACATGGCTATCACAACGAACAAATTTGGAAGTGAAGACCATGAAGCCCATCCAAGACTAAGCCTTTCTATCCCTAAACTCTATTTTGTTGCCTATTTTTGTTTATGCCTTGATGCACATGTTATGCTTTAACACTGAAATTTACTCGTACATTTCTAGTCATTATACTGTTTTGAAGCTCAATATATGAAATTCTTGTGATAAGAGCTTCTTTTGTTTCACTTTTGTTGTCCAAGTACTCTTACCCCACCTTTGATTGATGACAAAAGGGGGAGAAGAAATGTGATGACAAAATGTGTGAAAATATGAAATAGCAGTGGAATTCCTCATGCATGAAGAGAAAATGTGTGAATTTTCTGAAAATCCATGCATATGTCAAAGTGGAGAAAGAATGACTACAAAATGTGCTATGTGCTTGTTATAATGTGAATCATGCTGCAATGTGTGCTAATGTGTGCTATGTATATGTTGATGTGCAATAGATAATGAGTAATGTGAAAATATTTCGCTGCATTTCTGCATTTGAAATTTTAATTGAATATTTTATGATATGTGAGGTTTTGGTTATTTTCTGAGATTTTGGAATATGGTTAAGTTGAGATTGAAATCTTGAACTTGGTTCTTGACTTGACCTATGATTTTTAATTACTTCATGAAAACAATTGAATGCATGAATTTTGTGGTTTTACAAAGCTAAACTGAGTGCCTTTGTGGACATACATGTTTGAATACTTCAGCATTTCATTTTAAAAGGCAAAATCACCTTTTCAAATTTGAATCACCTTTTTAAAAATTCGGATGCATGATTTAAAAATTCGGATGCATCCACATTTGTGGCCAAAAAGTGATCTTTTGTTGTTCAAATTGATTCAAATATGTTTTAATCTCTTCCATTATGTTTGAACAACCTTAGGAAAGCTTTATTTCATTTTAAACATTCATTATATTGAGTTTATTGCAGTTTAGACTTGAAATCAAAAAATTCGGATGCATGAGTTTAAAAATTCGGACGCATGAGTTTAAAAATTCAGATGCATGTTCTAAAATTCGGATGCATCCATATTTCATTGTCAAAATGTACTCTTTTGTTGTTCAAATTGATTCAAATATGTTTTAATCTCTTACTATATGTTTGAACAACCTTAGGAAAGCTTATTTACAAAATTTGGAGCTTTCATTTATCTTATTTTAAAGTTTGGACTTGATATGTCAAAATTCGGATGCATAGTATCTCTAGTCCAAATTTGTTAAAAAATGAGCACAATCTAAGGGAGAGCATTGATAAGCTTTTAACAACCTTAAAACCTCTCTTAGAAGTTTTCTAAATGCTTAAATGCTATATCTTCTATCCTAGTTTTGTTGGAAGGAAGGAGGTAAATGGAGGTTGGTTGGGTCATAGGCTCATATTGAGACTTTTGTATGTCAATGTGCTAAATTGGTTATTTTCTATCATTGACATTAATACTTCTATGTACTACATTGTTTAAATCCATCACAAATTGTATCAAAGTTTGTCATCATCAAAAAGGGGGAGATTGTTAGCCCTAAGGGCAAATCATGTAGTTTTGATTAGTGACAAATATTGATGAGAACTAATATGTTTATATTGTGTGATAGGATTTGTGAACTAAGAAGTTTGGAGTCTCATTGCCTTGAAGCTAAAATGCAAGAACAACTCCAATATGTCAAAGCGATTGAAGATTGAAGAGTTTGTTCAAGATGTTAGAAGGTTTTGAAGACATGAAGTGTAGGTTGCATGTGCTTAATAGATAAACTTTGTAAACCCTACACTCTTAAGCCTTGGAATCTATGATTTGCAATTGAGAGCACAAAACTTGATTTAAATGGTTTCAATGGTTTTGAACTTATCTAAATTATCAAGTTTTCATAAATAGTTTTTGCACTTAAAAGGTCTTTAATGACTTATCTTTTAGGCTAAAAGGTTTTCCAACTTGTTAGAATTGATTTTAACATGTTTTGACAAAGTTTGAAAAATTCGGATGCAAGATTCGGACGCAGCATGAAAAATTCGGTCGTCCGAATTTTTCTTGCATTGCGAACAGTGACACTATTCATGTGAACAGTACCGACTATTTTTCCAGGGAAATTCGGACGCAAATTTGGACGAAGCTGGAAAAATTCGATCGTCCGAATTTTTCTCCGCATAGTGAGCAGTACGTGAACAGTAATAAACAGTGTCGTCCGAAATTTTCGACCAAAAATTCGGTCGACCGAATTTTGCTGAAACTAGCCGTTTTATTACTATTAAAGCCAATTTTTCAAATCTATAAAAGCCACAAACTCTAGATTTTTGAAAGAACTTTTGCACAAAAGAAATCCTTGAAGCTCTAACTTGTTTTACATCAAAATTATATCAAAAGCTCTCAAATTGCCTTGTGCTCAAAGATTGAAATTCAAGATTCCAAAGGCAAGAAGTGAAGTGGTGCTAGCAATTGTATTCATCCACCAAGAAGTGTTGGTAACATTCAAATTCTCTCTTTACATTTTTGTTGTGATTGATACAAGGTTGTCAAGAGACTTAAAACCCTTGTGGATGGTGAGCCATAGACTAGATTAATCAAGGTTGTTGTGTAAAACCCATTGGTGAGGGTGAGCCTTGGATTAGATTGGTCTAGGTTGTCTAGTGACTTAAAACTCTTAGTGATAAGAGTGAACCTTGTTTATTATATTGAAAAGATGTTGTTGTGGTAAAACCCATTGAAGGGTGAGCCTCTTGTGTAATTGCTTGGATTAAGCATATAGTGAATTGATTGAAATCCTTGAGTGTGGACTCAAGGTAGTGGATGTAGATCTTGGAGAGATCGAACCACTATAAATCGTGTGTTCATTTCTTTATAACTTTACTTGTTTTACATAGTTGTGTTATTGTTATTGTTTATAGTGTTGATTGATTGGTTGTGGTCTTATAGTTTAATAATCTTGTCTTAACCATCAAATCACATATAAACTTGAAGTTTGTGAATTTAAAGAAGAGCTTTTATTAAGGCAAAGGATTTGCAAAAAGGGAAAAGATTTTCGATAATTAGCCAAAGACCTAATTCACCCCCCTCTTAGGTCTTTCAAATGGGATCAATGAAAATGAGACTAACAATTTAATACATATAATAATTAAAAAGGAAGCCCTCATCACTGAGATTTCATCATTGAGCTTCACTATTACATAAAATGCAGCAAAATACTTAACAAGTTCATAACACATAACACATTATAACTTAATACACATAAGCAACTTAAAACAGTAAAAAGGTAAGATGGAAGGAATGTTTAGTCTTGTGATGTTGATGGAGAGGCTCTGCTAACTCCTTTCTTGATGGCCAAATGCTTCACTCTTCCTTGGCTGAAGGATATGATTGAAGGTGAGACGATGTTTGCTTCTTCAATTTGTCTTCCTTCTTCTTGGAGGGGTGTCTCTTTTGGTTCTCCATATGCCATCATCATCAAGAACTAGCTGCATTCTCTTAAGGGTTTCATTAGTATAAATCTCCACACTCTAGAATGCTTGCCCTCTTCGTGGAAGTTTAACCTGAAAATGCTTAAAAATCCTTGTCAACATCCTTCCAAATGGGAATGCCTTGGTTACAGTTTTTCTTGCAGTAATCACGTGCTTCAAAGGTATGTATCCAAAATTTAATCTCCTATATTCATGCAGGGCTAACATGATTAATATGTGCATATTACCAACAAATGACTTATGTCCAAAGTTTGGAACAATCATAGTAGTAATCATGTGATGCAATACTCTACCTCTAGCATCTAAGTTCTTAATTTCCCTCTCTTTAATGGACCTAAATTCTCCGTCGTTAGTGAATGCCTCTTCAAATCTTTCATTTGTGAAGAGTTCACGATTATAACAATGCATGGAAGGCAAGTAATATCTTGCCCTACTATCACCTACTCCACAAATTCTGTTAATCAAGGCATCACTGAATTCAAAGTCCACTTGGGATACTCTAGATGAATACCATCGAATCACATCAGCCCCCACAAGCTTAGTTCTTTCTTCCTTTAGTTTGCATATAATTCATATATGAGTGTAGGATAGAATTCTTCATCAATGAATAACAGGCTACTCCAACCAATATCACTAAAACATGATAGAACAATATTCATACTTGATAGTTTATCAACATCCACCTTATACCCAGGGATAATTTTTCTGCTATTTTTGTTCCATTCATCAAATTCATGAGTAGCCTCGATTGAAACAAACCTGTCAACTCCAGACAATGTTTGAGGAATTCGAGCTCTTCTTGGTTGGTTGATGATTGAGTCTCCATCTCCTTCCTTGGCTTTTCCTTTCCCCTTTTCAACATTGGGCTTCTTTGTTCTCACCATGATGTTATTGCATGAAAAGTAATGACTTTTAGAATGTATCTAGAGCTTGGAATTCAAAAATGAAGGCAAATCGAAGTAAAAATGGTGAAATCTTTGAGAAATTTTGATTCGGACGTGAATGGGTACAAATGGCTTTGAAATGGGAGAGAAATTCGGAAGTTGAAATGTCAAGAAAACTGTTTGATTTTCATTTAAATCGTTGTATGTGCAAAATTCAGATGATCGATTCTTCAGGTCTGCGTCCGAATTTTTAATCGAAAGTCTCTGTTTCTTCAGCTCAGAAAATTCAGACCAAATTTTATGCATTGCGTCTGAATTTTCTATCGAAAGTCTCTGTTTCTTTAACTCAGACCGAATTTTCTGTAGTGCATCAGAATTCTGCATCCGAAAATTTTCTGTTTTTATCAAAATTCAAAGCACACATTAGTCATTGAATTTTGAGATTCCTAAGAGTCTTCTTAGGTGATTAAACCTTTCCTCGGCCAAAGGCTTTGTAAATATATCAGCAATTTGATCATTTGTATTTATATATTCTAAGAATATATCTTTCTTGATCACATGATCACGAATGAAATGATGTTTAATTTCTATATGCTTAGTCCTAGAATGTTGAATGGGATTTATGCTTAAGTTGATAGCACTAGTATTATCACATAGTATAGGCACACAATTAAATTTAAGACCATAATAATTGCGCACAACAACTGCCCGCAGCTATATATTCAGCTTCAGCAGTAGATAAAGACACACAAGCATGTTTTTTACTATGCCAAGACACTAGACAACTACCAAGAAATTGACAATGACCACTTGTACTTTTACGTTCAACTTTGCATACAACATAGTCAGCATCTGAATATCCAATAAGTTCAAAAGATGAAGATTTTGAAAACCAAAGGCCATAGTTATATGTATCAATCAAATAATGAAAGATACGTTTGACATAAATTAGATGAGATTCTTTAGGACATGATTGAAATCTAGCACATAAGCACACAGAAAATATAATATCTGGTCTACTTGCTGTGATATAGACTAAACTTCCAATCATACCTCTATATGACTTCTCATCAACACTTTTACCTTTTTCATCTTTATCAAGTTTGGTTGATGAACTCATTGGAGTACCTATCCCTTTAGCTTGATCCATTCCAAATTTTTTTAAGAGCTCCTTAGTATACTTTGCTTGATTGATGAAGACTCCATCCTTGGTTTGCTTAATTTTTAGCCCAAGAAAGAAATTCAGTTCTCCCATCACGCTCATTTCAAATTCGTTTTGCATAGATTTGGCAAAGTCTTCACAAAGGGATATGTTAGTAGCACCAAAAATAATATCATCAACATAAATTTGCACAAGTAAAATATCATTATTAGTAGATGTTTTTATAAAAATAGTTGTGTCCACTTTTCCTTTTACAAAAGCTTTTGAAAGAAGAAATCCACTTAATCTTTTATACCAAGCTCATGGGGCTTGTTTCAATCCATATAGAGCTTTGGTTAACTTAAAGATATGATTTGGAAATTTTTCATGAATAAAACCAGAAGGTTGTTCTACATAAACTTCTTCTTCAATAAAACTATTCAGAAAAGCACTTTTGACATCCATTTGAAATAGTTTAAAACCTTTAAAACAAGCAAAAGCCAAAAGTATTCTTATAGATTCCAATCTGGCTACTGGAACAAAGGTTTCATCATAATCAATGCCTTCTTCTTGGTTGAAGCCTTGAGCAACAAGTCTAGCCTTATTTCTAACAACTTCTTTTAATTCATTTAATTTATTTCTAAAAACCCATTTTGTACCAATTATGGAATGATCATGAGGTCTTGGAACAAGAGTCCAAACTTTGTTTCTTTCAAACTGATTTAACTCTTCTTCCATAGCAATGATCCAAAAATTATCACACAATGCATCATCAATATTTTTAGGTTCAATGTGAGATAAAAGAGCAAAGTTATCAATAAAGTACTGCCTTGTTTTAACTCCTTGGGAGACATCACCAATGATTTGCTCCTTAGGATGGCCTCTTGTATATGTTAGATCCTTTGGAAACTCTTGATCATTGCTTGGTTGACCATCTTGTTCTTGCTCCATTGTTTCTTCTTCTTTGGCATGTTCTTCCAATGTGGGTGCTTGATGATGAGTTTGATTATCAATCATTGAGGAACTTACATCATCTTCATTCCTTCTTTCAAGGTACATGTTAGATTCATCAAAGGTTACATGTATGGTTTCTTCAACACTTAATGTTCTTTTATTATAGACTCTATATGCCTTTTTATTTGAAAAATAGCCAAGAAATACACCTTCATCATATTTTCTATCAAAATACCAAGATTATCACTAGTGTTTAAGATAAAACACTTACAACTAAAAACTTTAAAATAGACAATTGAAGGAGTTTTATCAAATAAAAGTTCAAAAGGTGTTTTTCTTATGAAAGGTCTTAATAAAATTCTATTCATTACATAGCAAGCAGTATTTACAGTTTCAGTCCAAAAGTATTTTGGCAAAGAATTTTCACAAAGCATTGATCTAGCCATCTCTTGTAAAATTCTGTTTCTCCTGTCAACAACACCATTTTGTTGAGGTGTTTTAGCAGCTGAGAAATTGTGAGTAATACCATATTTATCACAAAAGTTTGTAAAATCTTGATTGCAAAATTCTCTTCCATTGTCACTTCTAATAGAAATCAGTTTAAATTTAAGAGATGTTTGAACCTTTTTGAAAAGTTTTGCAAATTCATGAAATATTTTATCATTTTGAGCTAAGAAGAGCACCCAAGTAAATCTTGAAAAATCATCTACAATCACATAAGCATATCTTTTACCCCCAAGACTAGTGGTCCTCAATGGTCCAAATAAGTCCATGTGAACTAGTTTAAGAGGTTTTGAAGTAGAGACCATTTTCTTTGGTTTAAAAGATGTTTTTGATTGTTTTCTATATTGACAAGCATCACAAAGACGTGTTTTATCAAAATGCATTTTAGGTAATCCTCTAACTAGCTATTGTGTAGACAGTTTATTCAATAAATCCATGCTTACATGTCCTAATCTTCTATGCCACAAAAATCCATCATTATCATGAATGGCAAGACATTTGATATCATTTGTGACAAGTTCATCAAGATATAACACATATACGTTTCCAACTCTTTTAGCAACAAATATGGTTTTGCTACTTGCACTATCAACAATAGTACAAGTATCACATTTGAATTCTACTTTACATCCATTGTCACATAATTGACTAATGCTAAGTAAATTATACTTTAAACCATCAATGAGCAATACTTGTTTAATAAGAGGAAAGGAACCTTTACCAATGTTACCTATTCCAAGTATTTTTCCTTTCTTCTTATCACTAAATGTGACAAAGCCTTCACTTGTTGCTTGAAGCTCACTAACAAGTGAGGCATTTCCAGTCATATGTCTCGAACACCCACTGTCAAGGAACCATTTTGTGGCACTTGATCTAGAAGCAAATTGAACCTACACCAAATTGGAAAGAGTGATTTTTGGTACCCATATTTTCTTGGGTCCAAGGGGGTTAGTGAAAGTTCCTTTGACTTTCCAAATAGTCTTAACACCATTTTCTATCTTTCTTTTTACCAAACATCTAGGAACCTTGTGTCCATGCTTGCTACAATATGTGCAACAAATATGAGACCTAGAATTAAAAGTTTCTTTAACAAAATAGTTTTTATACCTTGGAATATAGCTATCATGAGTAAAACCAAGACCATGTTTTGCAAATGAAGATCTTTGATAACCAAATAATTTATTTAAATTTTCTCTTCCATTTGTGAATTTTTCAATACATGATGTAAGATCATTAACTTTCCTTTTTAAAATCTCATGATCACTAAGTATTTTTTCAAGAGAAATAACTTTTATACAAAGTTCTTTGTTTTCAGAAGATATGTTTTGTATGGTTTCATTTAAAACTTCCTTTTCAATGGTCTCAAGAAGTTTACCATTTTCAACACATAATTTTGAATTCTCATTTGATAAATCATTTATTTTGAATTTCATTTCTTTATTCCTTTTAGAAGCCTTTTTCAATTCCTCATACATTTCTATAAGTAATTCACTAGGATCAACATCATCATCATAAAGATTAGAAATAGAGGGAGAAGAATGTACCTCATCATCAATTGGCATAAAACATATGTTGGTCTTTCCTTCACTGTCATCTTCACTTTCTTGTTGATCCCACATTCCAGCCAGTCCTTTTCCTTTCTTGGCAGATTTCTTTTTGTTCTTGCTGTCTCTTTCCCTTTCCAAAACTCTGGGACAATCAGTAACAAGGTGTTCTGTACTCTTGCATTCAAAACATTGAGGTTTGAAGGATGAAGACTTTCCACTCTTCTTGGTTGGCTTTCTTCCTTTCTTGAGAAACTCCTTTTTGTAGAATCTCTTGAACTTCCTAATCGCCATGGCAATTTCCTCTTCCCCTCTGTTACCATCTTCTTCTTCACTTGAAGATTTTTCTTGTTCACTCAAGTGATTTGAAGCCTTGAGTACAACTCCTTTTCTTCATCTTCTTTGTCATTTAATCTTTTCATCTTCATTTCATGTGTGAGCAGAGATCCAATAAGCTCTTCAAGTGAAAGAGTTTTTAAATCCTTGGACTCCTCAATAGCAAGTGTCTTTGGCAACCAAGATTTTGGTAGAGCATCCAAAATCTTCCTGTTTTGCTCTCCCATAGTATAGCTTTTACCATAAGCTTTTAAGCCATTAAAAATGTTAGTAAACATTGTAAACATATCACAAACATTTTCACCTTGTTTCATGGTAAACAGTTCAAAATCTCTAACAAGCATAACAAGTTTAGATTCTTTAACTTGATTTGTGCCTTCATGAGTTATTTGGAGTAATCTCCACATATCATGAGCAGAGTTACAACCACTAAATCTATTATTATATTAAGTTACATCTAAAGCACAACTTAAGATGTTCATGGCTTGATAATTTAAAGTCATTTTCTTTGAATCATGCTCATCAAATTAATCAGTAGACTTTGGTTCTAAGGTCACTCCATCCGCTTTCATTTTCATAGGAATATAAGGACCTTTTTCAACAATATTCCACAAATCAAAATTGTTAGAACAAATGTATATCTTAACTCTAGATTTTTAAAAAGTGTAGTTTCTTCCATCAAACATCTGTGGTCTATTTGTGGAAGATCCTTCTAGGTAAGGTAAGTTTGAGATATTAGCCATAGGAACTTTAACTTCTAGGTTGTAAAATCACACAAAGAAGTTCTAGCTCTGATACCAATTGAAATACCTAAGGGGGGGGGGGGGTAAATTAGGTATTTGGATAGTTTTCGCAAACAAAAACCTTTTATAAGTCTATGTAAAGAACAGATTATATGTATCAAATTAAAGATAATTGATAGCACAGCAATAAAAGAATGTAAAAGTAAAGGACTCAAGTAATTTATAGTGGTTCAATCGTCAAGATCTACGTCCACTACCTTAAGCCTACACTTAAGGATTTCAATCAATCTACTATATGCTCACCACACAATGGTTTTACACTCACAACCTCTTCTAGTAACTTTTACAAACAAGGCTCACCACACAATGGTTTTATATCTACAAACAACCTTGAATTACAATTTCAAGGATCACCCTTATTTAAAGGATTTTATGTTATCAAGATAACCTTGCAAGAGATAGTAGAAAACACAATTTGATAAAGAGAGAAGAGTGTGTAAATGTTACCACCTGTTGGTAGATGTTTTACACAAAGTTGCACCTTCACACTTTGATGTCTTTGGATTGATCAATTGAATGCACAAGACACAAGAGAGCTCAAAAATGTTTGCTAAAGGCTTTTGATTGTTTAGAGTTCACCAAGATTCAAAACTTACAAAAGATTTCAAGTTTATAGCTTTTATAGAATTTGAAAATCAGTTTTAACAGCTATAAAACGGCTAGTAACGGCTAGTTTCAGAAAATTCAGACGATCGAATTTTGCGTTTGAATTTTTTGGACGTTACTGTTGCATATTCTGGAAAAATTCGGACGACCGAATTTTTTCCTGCGTCCGAATCTTTGTCGTAATTTCTCTGAAAAAACAGTAACCATGCTGACGACCGAATTTTTCTTCATGCATCTGAATATTCATTCGAATTTCTCTGGCAGTAACCATTTTTTCCTACAAAAATCGGACGATCGAATTTTTTGGAAGCACTTTCAAACTTTGTAAAATCATTTGAGGTTTAACTTCAATAAGTTTGAAAACATTTTGTATGTATAGATAAGTTATTTAGACATATATAAGCTTGAAAACCATAATCAAATTTCTTTGATAATGCAAAATTTACTCGAAATCTTTTAAGATACAAAACCACATTCATCAAAAAGTTCATTTCAGGCCATTTAAAATTCAGAAACTAATTTTATGCTCTCTTATGCATTCAATAGATTCAAAGACACACAAGCGTAGAGTTTACATAGAGATTTACCTATTTAGCATATATACTCTACACTTCAAGTCTTCAATGCCTTTAGATCATCTTTGAACAACCTTCTTCAAACTTTAATCACTTTGGCTTATTGAAGTTGTTCTTGCACTTTGGCTTGAAAACAATGAGATTTCATACTTCTTAGTTCACCAATCCTATCACACAATATATAAGCATATTAGTCCTCATCAATATTTGTCATTAATCAAAAACTACATGATTTGCCCTTGGGCTAACACAAACATTCATAAGGACTAATATGCTTGTATGTTGTGTGATAGGATTTGTGGATTTAGAAGGAAGCAAGTCTTATTGCCTTGAGGCCACAATGCAAGAACAACTCCAATATTTGAAGATTGAAGAGGTTGTTCAAGATGATTGAAGGCATTGAAGAGTTAAAGTGTAGATAATGATCAATAGGTATAATCTTTTGTAAACCCTACACTTACATGTCTTGGAATCTATTGAATGCATAAGAGAGCAACAAAAACTTGTTTTTGAATCTTAAATGGCTTTAAATGAACTTTTGAATAGCAAGTATGTTTTTGAACCATCAAATGATCTTGTGTAAACTTTATATGATCAAAGTGTTTTAGTAATGGTTTTTTAAGTTTGAAAATGTTTAAATGACTTACCTATTTATACAAAATGTTTTCAATGTTATTAAGGTTGATTTTCAAATGATTTGACAAAGTTTGATTAGTTCGGACGCAAATCGGACGTCCAAACTTTGAAAATAGTTACTGTGCTTCCAGAGAAATTCAGGCGCAAGTTCGGACGCATGAAGTAAAGTTCGGACGTCCAAACTTTCTCTGATAGCATGGTTACTGTTTTTATATATGTCTAAATAAGTTATCTATACATATAAAATGTTTTCAAACTTATTGAAGTTAAGTCTCAAATGATTTTGCAAATTTTGAAAATGCTTCCAAAAAATTCGGTCGTCCGATTTTTGTAGCAAAAATGGTTACTGCTTTTCTAGAGAAATTCGGACGAAGATTTGGACGCATGAAGAAAAATTAGGTCGTCTGAATTTTCTGTCTTCAGCATGGTTACTGTTTTTCAAGAGCAATTCGGACGAAGATTCGGACGCAGTGAAATAAATCGGTTGTCCGAATTTTTCCAGAATGTGCAACAGCAACATCCGAAAAATTCGGATGCAAAATTTGGTCATTCGAATTTTCTAAAACTAGCCGTTACTAGTCGTTTTATGGCTGTTAAAATTGATTTTCAAATTCTATAAAAGCTAGAAACTTGAAATTTTTTGTATGTTTTGAATCTAAGTGAACTCTAAGCATTCCAAATCCTTTAGCAAACATTTTGTGAGCTCTCTTGTGTCTTGTGCATTCAATTGATCAATCCAAAGACATCAAAGTATGAAAGTGCAATTTTGTGTAAAACATCTACCAACAAGTGGTAACATCTACACACTCTTCTCTACTTATCTGATTGTGTTTTTCTACTAGCTCTTGCAAGATTATCTTGATAACATAAAACCTTTTAGGTAAGGGTGATCCTTGAAATTGTGATTCAAGGTTGTTTGTAGATATAAAACCATTGTTTGGTGAGCCTTGTTTGTAAAAGTTACTAGAAGAGTTTGTGAGTGTAAAACCATTGTGTGGTGAGCCTCTCATGTAATTTGTGAACTTGAGTATATAGTAAATTGATTGAAATCCTTAAGTGTAGGCTTAAGGTAGTGGATATAGATCTTGACGATCGAACCACTATAAATTGCTTGAGTTCTTTGCTCTTCATTCATTTATTGCTTTGCTATCAACTGTCTTTAACTTGATACATATAATATGTTCTTTTCTTAGACTAATAAAAGGTTTTTGTTTGCGAAAATTAGCCAAATACCTAATTCATCCCCCCCCCCCCAGGTATTTCAAGTATGATGATCAAATTTATTGCATTAGTGTTATCACATAACATAGCCACACATTTGAAATATAGATCATAATCACTTAGAGTATCAATAAGGTAATAGAGAATGTGTTTAACAACAATCAAATGAAACTCTTTAGGACAAGATAAAATCTAGCACACAAGCACATGACAAACATAATATTGGCTCTACTTGCTGTCAAATAGAGTTGACAACTCCTATGAAACATTTTTTCATTCTTGTCAAACATAGTTGATAAACTTATGGAAATGCTGATACCTTAACTTGATTCATGAAAGTGGCATCCTTGGTTTTATTGATTTGTAGGCCAGGAAAGAAATTGAGTTTTCCTATCATGTTTATTTCAAATTTACTTTGCATTAACTTGGCAAACATATCACAAAGTGAAGTATTAAAATCACCAAAAATTGTATCATATATTTGGACAACTTATAGGTCATTATTACAAGAGGTTTTTATGAAAAGAGTAGTATCAACCTTTCATCTTGAAAATCCTTTTGAAAGAAGAAAACCACTCAATTTTTCATACCAAGCTCTAGGAGCTTGTTTTAAATCATACAAAGCTTTGGATAATTTGAAACCATGGTTAGGAAACTTTTCATAATCAAAACTAGGTGGTTATTCCACATAAACCTTTTCCTCGATAGAACTATTTAGAAAAGCACTTTTGACATTCATTTGAAAGAGTTTGAAACCTTTAAAACATGTAAATGCCAAAAGCATTCTAATTGATTTTAATCTACTAACTGGAACTAAAGTCTCATTATAATCAATGCCCTCTTTTTGATTGAATCCTTGGGTGACAAGTCTAACCTTATTTCTAATAACTTCTCCGGATACAATAAGTTTATTTTTAAAAACCATTTAGTTCCAATAATGGAATGATCATGAGATTTAAGAATTTCCAAATTTTGTATCTTTCAAATTGATTTAATTCCTCTTGCATAGTAATAATCCAAAAATCATCACACAATACATCATTAAGACTTTTAGGCTCATATGCAATAAAAGAACAAAGTTATTGATAAAGTACCGCCTTATTTTTACTCATTGGGAGATATCACCAATGATTTACTCCTTAGGGTGGCCTCTTGGATATCTTAAGTTCTTTGGGAGCTCTTGGTCACCACTAGGTTGGTCATCTTGATTTTGTTCAATCATTTCTTCCTCATTGGTATGGTCCTCCAAAGTTGGTGCTTGAAGATAGGTTTGATAATTATTCATAGATGTACCTGCATCATCTTCTTCTTTTCTTTCCAAGCAAATGTAAGATTCATTGAAACTAACATGAATGGTTTACTCATCATATAAAGTTCTTTTCATTATAAACTCTATAGGCCTTTTGTTAGAAGAATGGTTAAGAGATATACCTATATCCGACTTTCTATCAAATTTAAGTAAGTTATCACAAGTATTCAAGATAAGACATTTAAAAACAAACACTTTAAAATATGCAATTTGAGGAGTTCTATAAAAGAGAATTTCAAAAGATGTTTTTCTTCAAAATAATCTTAAAGAATTATATTCATCATACCATGTGTTGTTTATGGCTTCGGCTCAAAACATATTTTTGACGAAGAATTTTTCACAAAGCATAGATCTAACCAATTTTTGTAAAGTGTAATTTTTTTTTTAATAACACTATTGTGTTGTGGGGTTTCTACAGTTGAAACAAATATATGGAATTCAACTTTTATCACAAATTTTTTAAAGACTTGTTTGTAAAATTCTCCCATTGTCACTTCTAATGGAAATCAATTTGCACTCAAGGGAGGTTTGAACCTTTTTGAAAAGTCTTACAAATTTATGAAAAGAACTTCAACCTTTTGGGCTAGAAAGATCACCTATATAAATCTAGAGAAATCATCCATAATAACATATGAATACCTCTTATCATCAAGACTAGTGATCCTCATTTGTCCAATCAATCCATATAAACAATTTTTAAGATGTTTTGAAGTGAAAATCATTTTCTTAGGTTTGGAAGATTCTTTTGTTTGTTTTCCATATTGACAAGTATCTCAAAGACAACTTTCTCAAAATACATTTTTAGCAATCCTCCAACTAAATCTTGAGAGGAAAGTTTGTTCAACAAATCCATACTCACGTGACCAAATCTTCTATGTCAAGGAAATCAATCATTATCATAAGCAACAAGACATTCAAGCTTATCAAGATAAAACACACATTGAAGCATTTTTGAGTAATTGATCAAAATCACAAAATATCATTTTGTCATACAAGTTCGGGCGACCGAACTTATGGTCTACATCCAAACTTCAAGTCCAAACATTTTGTAAAGTTTCATAAAGATGTTTTTGGCAAAGCAAATGCATAGATATTCAATCATAGCTATTTTAATCATTTATCATGACATATAATCAAATTCAAGAACATATCAACCATGAATTCAATCTCATATTATCAATGTTACCTAATCAACTTCATAGAAGCAATTGACAAGTCATGGTTGGCAAATTTTCAAATCTTAACAAAAGGGATTCTCAACTGAAACTTCGCATATTGTTATTTAACTTTTTATTCATTGTCACACAATTGACTAATGCTAAGCAAGTTATAGTTCAAATCAGTACTAAGCAACATTTGTTTAAAAAGAAGAGAGAAACCTTTACCAACATTGGTTACTCCAAGAATTCTTCCTTTCTTCTTGTCTCAAAAGCAAATCCTTCATTGGTTGTTTTGACCTTGATTATGAATGAGGTGTTTTCTGTTATTCTTTAAGCCAACACCATCAATATACCTCTTAGTGATGCTTAAGTTTGAATTGAAGAATACCTGCGATGAAGGAGAGGAAGTATCCTTTGGTACCCATACTTTCTTGGGTCCGTGGAGGTTAGTAATAATTCTCTTAACTCTCCAAATGGTTTTTACACCTCTACTTTTCTTTTAACATAACATTTGGTGACTTTAGGTCCATGTTTTTCACAATAAGTACAACAAGTATGATGCATGGAAGTAGAAATATCTCTAACAAAGAAGTTGTTATATTTAGGCACATTATTTACATAATTATAACCAAGACCATTTTTGACAAGAGGAGATCTTTGAGCTCCAAGAATTTTATCAAGATTGTCCCTTCCTTTTATAAATTTTTCTATACATGATGTAAGTTCATCAACCTTCTTTTTCAAAATTCTCATGATCAACAAGCATTCTTTCAAGAGACAAAATCTTTTCACAAAGAATCTTATTTTCAAGGGACATGTTTTGTAAAGAGATATTTAAAACTTCTTTTTCAATATTCAAGCATTCAATAGAATCAAGAAGCTTTTTATTTTCACAAAACAATTTTGAATTCTCATTCAATAAATCATTAATTTTGGTTTTCATTTTCTTATTCATTTTTTAAGCCTTTTTTAATTCTCCATACATCTCAATAAGTAATTCACTAGGATCATCAATATCATCATCATAAGAAGTAGAGGTAGATGGAGTAAGTTGTATCTCATCTTCCATTGCCATGAAGCACATATTTGCTCTTTCTTCTTCACGAGTGACTTGAAGTAGCTTCCACATTTCATGAGCAGAATCACATTCCATCACTCTATTATATTCATTGACGACCAACGCACAACAAAAAATGTTCATTGCTCGGTAGTTTAATGTCATCTTCCTTGAATCGCTCTCATCATACTCCTCCATGGGCTTTGCTTCCCTTGTAACTCCATCGGCTTTCAATCTCAATGGTACATAGGGACCTTTCTCAATAATATTCCACAATTCATAGTTAATAGAACAAATGTAAATCTCAATCCTAGACTTCCAAAAAGTATAATTAGAAACATCAAACAATAGAGGTCTATTAGTGGAGGAACCTTCCGTATAAGGCAACTTTGATAAACTAGTCATATAATCTTTACTTCTAGGTTGTTAGACCTTAAAAAGAAGACCTTGCTCTGATACCAATTGAAAGACTTAAGGGGGGTGAATTAGGTCTTTGGCTAATTATCAAAAATCTTTTCACTTTTTGCAAATCCTTTGCCTTAATAAAAGCTCTTCTTTAAATTCACAAACTTCAAGTTTATATGTGATTTGATGGTTAAGACAAGATTATCAAACTATAAGACCACTACCAATCAATCAACAATTATTAACAAATAATAATAACACAAGTATGTAAACAAGCAAAGCTATAAAGAAAATAACACACGATTTATAGTGGTTCGATCTCTCCAAGATCTACATCTACTACCTTGAGTCCACAGTCAAGGATTTTAATCAATTCACTATATGCTCAATTTAGGCAACTACACAAGAGGCTCACCCAATAAGGGTTTTACACCAACAACCTCCTTTACAATTCTACAAACAAGGCTCACCCTTCCACAAGAATTTTATATCTAAAGACAACCTAAAGACCAATCTAATCCAAGGCTCACCTACACACAGGTTTTACACCACAACCTTGATTAATCTAGTCTATAGCTCACCCTTACCAAAAGAATTCTACGTCACAAGATAACCTTGTATCAATCACAACAATAATATAAAGATAAAGTTTGGATGTTACCAACACTTCTTGGTGGATGAATACAATTGCTAGCACCACTTCACTTCATGCCTTTGGAATCTTGAATTTTAACCTTTGAGCACAAGGCAATTTGAGAGCTTTTCAAATAATTTTGATGTAAAACAAGTTAGAGCTTAAAGAATTTTGAATGTTAAAAAATTCTTTTAAAAATCTGGACTTTATAGCTTTTATAGATTTGAAAATTTGGCTTTAAAAGTCATAAAACGACTAGTAACGACTAGTTTCAGAAAATTCGAACGACCGAATTTTGCGTCCGATTTTTTCGGACGTCACTGTTGCACATTTCTGGAAAAATTCGAACGACCAAATTTTTTCCATGCGTCTGAATTTCTCTAGAAAAATAGTAACCATGCTGAAGACAAAAATTCGGACGACTGAATTTTTCTTCATGCGTCCGAACTTGCCTCCGAATTTCTCTAGAAAAACAGTAGCTATTTTTTGCTACAAAAATCGGACGACCGAATTTTTTGGAAGCACAATAGCCATTTTAAAATTTGGTTTTCAAACTTTATAAAATGATTTGAGATTTAACTTCAATAATTTTAAAAATATTTTATATGTATAGATAAGTTATTTAGACATATGTAAACTTAAGAACCATAATCAAATCTCTTTGATCATGCAAAGTTTACTCAAAATCTTTTAAGCTACAAAAACACATTTATTAACAAAAAGTTCACTCAAAGCCATTTAAGATTAAGAAAAATGGTTTTATGCTCTCTTATGCATTCAATAGATTCCAAGACATACAAGTGTAAAGTTTACAGAAAAATTATACCTATTTACCATATGTACCCTACACTTCAAGTCTTCAATGCTTTTAGATTATCTTTGAACAACCTTCTTCAAACTTCAATCACTTTGGCTTATTGAAGTTGTTCTTGCACTTTGGCTTGAAGACAATGAGACTTCATACTTCTTAGTCACCAATCCTATCACACAATATATAAGCATATTAGTCCTCATCAATATTTGTCATTGATCAAAAACTACATGATTTACCCTTAGGGCTAACACTTACAATGAGCTTTACAGAAAGTACAAAAGCCTTTGAAAGAAATATGCGCAACTCAAAATGGATTTCAAGTCATTGAAGTTTGAAAAAGAAGTGCTACAGTCTAAATGTTATTAAACTGGGTTTTTTGAACTTTCTTAAGCTAGTCTTCTTGGATCTTCTGAAAATATTTTTTAGTCTATTATTTGGTCAAACCTGCGAAGACAGATGAATATTTTCTGAGTTGAAAAACTTGAGAAAAGAACTAGTTGTTTAAAACAATTTAAACAAATTATTTTGCACAAAACAACTATTAGATGTTGTAATTGGCTTTTTACAGGAGTTAAGAATATTCATGTTTCTCCCAAGTCATTTAGCTTTAAAATAAACAATGAAAAGACGTGAGAAATGAATTGACAAGTTAAGAAAAATCAAATAGGTTTTATTCATAAAAAAAATGGCATTAGTTTTTCTAGCATTGGACATCTTTAAAATTTCAAATTTCCACTAGATTGAATTTTTTTTCATCAAGAGTATTTATGTCATTTTAAACTGAGCTAAATCACAAATACACCCCTATTGAGTCAGAATTCACCAAGCACTATTCTTTAACAAAATGATGCTAAACTAAGGTCAAAGTTCTAGGGAATCAAGAAAGAAAGCCATTCCTATAAAAAGATTTAATTAATTGAATTAAGATCAAATGATGCTTTTTTAAAAAAGAATATGAGATATGTCACATTATTTATGGTGATTACATAATTAATCAATAAATAACAGTCTCTTAGTCAAAATATCTATACAGGTAGTTTCTTAGTTACAATACCTATATAGGTAAAAAAAATATCCTTATAAAGGGGGAAGGGGGAAACGAACCCTGCGCCAAGAAGAAATTGAACCATCAACCTCATGGTTGAGATGTCTCAACTCTTGTCACTAGAATAAAAGGCCTCATAGGTTGGTAATGCTTTCTTTATGGGGGTTGATAATTGTAGCGAGCTTTTTGTAGGTGTAGTAAACATATTCTATTTTTACCCTTGACATAAATTTACGTGCTTCTCTCTCGACAAAAAATATTCTCGATCGTTTTCATTCTACTATGAACTAAAATTTATTGGAATTTAAAAATTCAAGATAAATTCTTTATTTGATCCAAATTTGATAAGTTTAATTAATTTTAACTTAATAGAATATATCGACGGAGCTTTTTTTGCTCCAAAGAGAGTTTCGCAAAGTACTAGTGAAGTTCTAAAGGGAGCTTTGTCAAACCCTAGTAAATCTCTAATTGGAGCTTCATCAACCCTAGGGAAGTTTTATTAGGCTTTAGTGAAGCTCTAAAAGGAGTTCTGCCAAGCCTTAGTAAGCTCCAAATGAAGCTTCGCTAAGCCTTCAAAGGGAGTTTCACTAGGCCTTGTTGAAGCTTCACTAGGATTTGACAAAACTAGATCTGATATATTTTTAAATATGAATTTTATTTTAAATTATATTTTTATTTTTTATTTATAAATTTTATTATTCGAATTAAGAATATAAGTGATTTTCATCTACTCATATTTATGAATTTATTTTAAAATTCTTGTAGGAAGAGCTAGAAAATAATCTAATTAAATATTTAAGATTTGTGGAAGAACCCCTGCAAATCTATTTTTAATTGATTTGGATAATAGAGTTGAGAGAGAAAAATAATTAGAGATAAATAGTTAGATTTATATAAAAGAGTAAATAGAAATATATTCACTACATTGTGCTTACAAAAAGCTCATTGCGTTCATAAAAAATATTTTTTATACTAAATTTTATTACTAACTTTTAAATTAATAAAAATATTATTGTAATTTATTTATGATTAAATTATTTTTCTAATAATCTTTAGAGACAAAGAATATATATATATATATATATATATATATATATATATATATATATATATATATATATATATATATATAATTAGGTTTACTCTAATAATGTCAAGTTACATTTTAAATATTTATTACTTCGTTGATTAATGTGCTCACATGAACTAATATCCATAATTAATCACCTCAACTATGGTGAAATTCATTTTATGAAATAATACATTAATTGAATAGTCTCTGATTATTTAGATTCAGGACTTTTGTAGATACAATGGATTCAATACATTAATTGTTATGATTAAAGACTCTTCTACATACAATGAATTGAGAATTAAGAAAGTGTATGTTGCTAAAACATGAATTAAGAATGAGGTTAAGTAAATATCCGAAGATAGACTTTCATTTATTTTGCAGAATAAATGTATTCAGATACATTCCTAACATTCATTAGTAGATAAACACTAATCCACAGCTCTTATTCATGTATATATAGCAGAACAGTACTTAAAGCAATTTACTATTATCAATAGCTACTAAAATCTACCACAGCACATACCTAATAGACGTTTTCCACAAGGATTGCTTTGCTGTGTAAGGAGGGAATCACATATCCATTTAAAGGACATATGAAAAGGCTAAGATGAAATTAAATGAAGCACACTCTAATTGGTGGAACATTAGAGCTTCTGACTGGATATATATCTGCAAATGATAAGGTATATATCAGTATACATGAAATTCTGATTTTCCACCTAAAAAAACTGATACAACATGGGGAAAGGAAAGATACAGTATGTATTTTTAGATCAGTTGAATAAAGGAAAGCAGGATAGTAGAGTTTTGGTTCTTGTGGTCAGATTATGGAATATATACAACGCACAAAGACCTGAGGAAATGATGAGTATTGATTTCTTGATCTTGGATGAAAAGGTAAAGTAACATGTTATGTAATCTTTGGTTGTTACTAATTATTGGATTATATGTGTGTTGTGAACATGATTGAAATTAAATTCTTTATGTAATCTTATGTTTTCTGTAATCATTTGATTGTAAATATTTATTATCATATTCTGGATGTTTTCCATCTTTCTATACATAAGGAAATCTTTATTTTCAGAAATGTTTAAATGATATGTTATGCTAAATCTGATAAAGTTGATGATTTGTCACTGAGATATATCAAGGATAATTCAAATTTGAAAAAGGTAAAAAAACATTCATGCATGTTTGAATGTTTTGCTATTTGTTCTAATCTTACGTTTTCTGTAAGATAATGATGATTAATGGATTCTGAACATGAGCAAACTAAATTGACATGCCTTGGTTGCAGTTCTTGATAACTGATGATCAAAATCTGGTAAAAGGAAATTTTCATCAAGCAATCCTTTTCATTCTAATGAAAAGGAATAAAAGTATGAACTTACTGGCAAATAGTATGAATAAAACTTCAACCGTGTGCCACTTCCCTTTTTGCTCTTAATTGCTCTTGCTTAGGAGAAAACATGGAAAAACGTTGTTCCTCCCAAATTTCAAGAGCCTCTGAATCTCTTAGCATTGTCACTGAAATAAAACAGGGATAATTCAAATTCCTAAAACATAAAAAAACATACATGCATGTTGTAATGTTTAGCTATCTATTATATTGGCCTGATTTAAAATTCTTATTATAGGATAATATGAAGCACTGCACTATTAGAAGCAAGATTATTCATGAATATCTTGATTCTATAGAAGAAGGAAACTTCTACTTAGTGAAGAATTTCACTGTGCAAAATCCAAAACCACTTTATAGAGTCATAGATGAAGATCTACAGATATTGATTGATGGAAGTACTTATATCGAAGAATTCATCAAGGATATGCCAGACATTCCTCGGCATAGATTCAAATTCAAAACATTCGATGATATTGAAAGATGTGCTAGAGATTTAAGGGTTTTAGTAGGTAATAATTGTCTAATGTATGAAGTGATAGTAATGTTAATTAATTTAGAAATTTACTGATCAAATTTTTTTTCCGGAAATGCAGATGTCATAGGAGTGATTTCTGGAATCTCACAGGTATAGGATCAAATAAGTAGAGGGCACCATATCAGTTTACAATCAGTGACAATTCAAGATCATAGATAAGTCACATATGACAAATTTGGACTTTAAAACGGCAAAAAAAAAATGATACATAAGAAAACCTTTAAAAAATTTGTGCTTTGTAAGAAAAAAACACTGCGTGTGACTCTTTGGGGGAATTTAGCAAATGTGATTCAGCCATCTTCAATTCTAGAAAGCAAGGAAGCAGAAATTATGATTTTAACTTCAATGATTGTGAAAAAAGAAGACATGCAGGTGTCTATTGGAAGCAGTAGTGCGACCAGAATATATATTAATTTGGACGATTATGAAGTGTTCAACTTCCGCAAAATGTAAGTTCCAAATATATATATATATATATATATATATAGCCATAAAATAAGCTTTGTTCCCTTTTCTTAAAAGAATTCAAATTTTCATGTGTGAAGAAAATGAAGCTATTGAAAGAGTTGTTGAAATTAATGTGCCATTTGTTGTACTAACAACACAAAATTATGAGGCAAATAAGAAGACAGTGGCAGAATTAAATGAAATGATTGAAAATGGAGATCAGATGGTACGTTTGAAGGCTTCATGCAGATAAATTAAGGGAAACTGTTTTCAGTCCATCTACATTTCACCTTACTTAATCTAATATATGAGAAGTTCTAATAATCAATCTGCTTTTATTGCAGGACAAAACATACTACATTCTTGTTGATATTCTAGAGATTGATACTTACAATGGTTGGTGATACAGTTGTTGTACAAAATGCAGGCGCAAACTAAGAGTTTTTGAGACCAAACTAATGTGCGATAGCTGCATTTGTACGATTAATTAAGAACCATTTTTTGTCTGAAAATAGGAAAACATTTACGATCCTATTCCAGGACCATTGACAAAGTTGATAGGGAGAAAATAATACGCCAGGTGAAATTTAATGAACAGAGTCGAGGTACATTAAGAGAGACATTTACAGTGAATCGTACATATGAGGTTTCTGAGATAGTAAAAGAACAGAATCAACTAGATAATGTCAGTGTTGGCATAATTTCAAAGCAATAATGAAACAATGTATCACAAGAAACATCTCATGCAGGACCAAAAAGTTTCAGCAGAAAAAGGACAAAGTGGAAGTGCATCTACAGGAGAAGCAGAAGCACTGATTCTTACACCTACATTGCAAGCGGAGAAAAGAAGAAAGAGTAGTGCTGAAAGAAGTAAAGAAATTGAAAAAAAATACAGCAAAAAGAAGAAATTAGTTTCACCCAATTAGAAATGAATGTTATTTATATCACAATCTCTGCATGTAACAGACAATAATACTTAATAGTGTTTGTTTAACATAATCATGTATTCCAAAGATTCTTGGTTGTGACATAGATTAAGACATTTTTGCAAGTTTTTCCAGTTTAATTAAATCGTGATACAATAAAATCACAAATCAACTGTGTATGTAAGTTGTTATTTCCATTTTAGATGAATAACTAACACAATTTGATACCTTGGAGAACTGTTATAGTTAAGGAAGCAAAATACAAATTTGATACCGGTTATCAAATATTTTGTCCTGAAATCTGGCATATGAAGGGTTATTTTAATGACACAGCAAAAAACAGATTGATTTAATTTGCTTTCAACTATCTAATCAATTAATATTCATATTTGACTATATATGTGAGTTAATTTGCTTAACTATTGTTGTATCCAACACAACATATTAATAGTGAATTTCAGAGAAGTATCCAAATAATTAATCATGAGTACACCTATATATGTATTAATTAAAGGCTCATGACTGTTTCAATTCTACAACCTAAAGACGATGTACTATAAAACACCTAACAAATTACATAAAATTAACTTTTAAATACAACTAATGATCTTGAATTTATCTTAAATATAATATATAAATAACTAATCATTTAAATTTTAGTAAAATTTAATTTATGTTAAAATATATGAATCTACTAATTACTTAAATAATAATAATATCTATTGAATTAATCAAAAGATAATCTCTAATGCATTATCTACTATAGTAAAGTTATTTAATAAGTTTATATAATTTATAAATTTATAGAAGTTATCATTAATATTGAAAACACAAATACATGAACTTAATAAAATTTCTTCATTATTTAAGATGTACAATATCTCAGTCATCACAAATATCAATCCCAACTATTTAATTCTGAAAAAATATCCAAACAATTAATCATGACTTTGCCTATATATGTATTAATTAAAGTCTCATGACTATTCAAATTATATAAACCAAAGACAATGTACTATAAAACACCTAAGACATTACATTTAATTGTTTCAGATTTACAACAGCTTAACCATTTCAAATACCAATTCCAACCGTTTAATTTCCAAAAAATACCCAAACAATAACTCTTTAATTTGGCAATATATCTATTAATTAAAGGTTCATGACTATTCAAATTCTATTACCCAAAGACAATGTACTATATTAAGAGTCACTTAAATGACAGGAAAAAAACAGAACGATTTAATTTGCTTTCAATACTTAATTATCCAAAACAACATATTAAGACTCATTTGAAACAAAAATCCTATAAACTAAACCTGACTTTTGACTATATATGTATTAATCCATGGCTACCCACGGTTCAGATTCTATTGGTCAAAGACACTGTACTATAAAACATCTAACAAATCACATCTTATTGCTTCAGTTGTTCAATAATTCAAAACATTGCAGAAAAGATTACAATGGAAGAAGCAGAAAGTACTTTCAGAATTCATCAACTACAAATACTTAAAAAAGGCGAGGTGAATATTATGGTTCAGATCTTTCAAATTTACATAAATATGCAGCTTTACAAATCCTAATACATCAAAATACATCACTATAGAACAAGCAAGGCAGAAGAGAAAAGACCGCATGAACATTATTCAGAGAAAGAAGATTAAAAAAATCCAATTGTAGACTATACAGAAGATAAAAAGTAGGATTGGTAAGTATGTTTCATTTCCTGTATACATTGTTTGTGCTGTAATAATTTCAAATTAAACAATAAACATTACATTATATTTACAGAAAGAAAGAGAAAAAGAACAACCCGCATGTCAATTCTTAGAAATAAAAGACAGATACAAATAGCAAAGAAACAATGTGAATATTTCAGATCTGTCATTAATAGATCAAAATAAATGAATACTGTATAATCACAATTATTCTAAATAACTACTAATGGTAATTCTATAAACAGCATCAACTAGAAAAACCAATAAACAGAAACAGCAAAATAGAATCAAAGTTGTAGCTGCAGGTAATTTTTGACATTTTGTTCTTAGTATTTTCCCTCAATAATAAATCGCACATAATAATGTATACTTATGCATAGTTCTACTTTCCAGATCATTTCACTAACAGTGAATCTTACTACGGCCCTCCTGGATATGAATGCAAATATTGCAGAGCAGTTTTTTGGAATGAAGAAAAACTGAAGAAACATTCTAATAAAATCTATCCAAAATATAGACCGTGTTGTAAACAGGGAAAAATTTCATTACCAGGAATCAAAAATCCTCCTGAACCACTAAACAGCTTACTAAGACCAAATGAATCCCAAGAATCATCTACATTTTTAGAAAACATTTGAGCATATAACTCGATGTTTTCTATGACATTAATGGGTGCAAGAGTAGACAATTCTATCAACAACAACTCAGCACCTTATATTTTCAGAATCAATGGTGCAAATTATCATAGGATTGGTTCATTGATTCCTATTAGAAATGACAAAGCACACTTCATTCAGCTTTACTTTCATGATACAAAAAAATGAAGTGCAAAATAGAATTGAAGCTGTGAATCAAGGGAAACGAAACCAGAATTTAAAGCCAGTAATCATTCAGGAATTGATTTCTATGCTTAACAAACACAATGAATTGGTTAAAGTATTCAGAATGGCACATGACAAATTTAATTATGGTGAGTTATGTGATTTTAAGATCAGGCTACACCATAGCAGAAGAGCTACTGAAAGACAATATCAAATGGCTTCAGCAAATGAAATAGCAGCTTTGGTAGTTGGAGATATTGACCACCATACAAGAAAGAGAGACATTATAATTGAAATGAAATGTGAAAACCTCCAAAGAATCAGCTTCTTACACCCTTCTTATATGGCTCTGCAATATCCATTATTGTTTCCCTATGGTGAAGATGGATACCATCTTAATATTCCATATGTCAGAAACAAAGGCGCAAAAAGCACTAAGCGAAAGAATGTAACCATGAGAGAATATTATGCATATTTAACACAGTATCGAAGAGCAGAAGGATTGATGCTACTTCTTTCAGGCAGATTATTTCAACAATTTCTGGTTGATACATATACTGCAATTGAACAGTCAAGACTGAAATGGATATCTGATAATTAAGATTCTTTACGTACTAATTTATACAGAAATCTATATGATGCTATAGAACGAGCTGACAATGATTGCACAAAAATAGGCAGGAGAACAATATTGCCGTCATCTTTTACAGGATTCTATGGCAATTTGCAAATTTTATGGCAATCCGGACTTCTTTATGACATTTACTGCTAACCCTAATTGGACAGAAGTCCATGACATGCTTGCTGAAATACCATCACAAAAACCAGATAACAGACCAGATATTGTTGCTAGGGTTTTCAAAATGAAACTCGATGAGATGATTAATGCCATTATAAAGCTGTAAATTTTTGGAAAAATACAGGCAGGTATGTAATAGACAATCTTAATCATAGAATTAAATAATTATTTACATTTCACCAAAAAATTATACTATGAACGATATTTTCTCATAATTACAGTTGTATACACTGTTGAATTCTAAAAGCTGGGACTGCCACATTTTGACATTATCATCTGGTTGCATGAATCCTGTAAGAATCAAAGTACTAAAGACATTGATGAAATTATAAGCGCAGAAATCCCCAGCAAAGAAAAAGATCTAATTGCATATGAAGCTGTTGCTAAGTTTATGATGCATGGACCATGTGGATTTGGATATTAAAAATCTCCTTGCATGGTAGATGGTACAATGTAGATTATTCTTATATGTGGAAATAAATTACTCAATATTTCTCAAACATTACTCTAATTAATTATCTAATTTAAATTTTTCAGGAAGATGTTCTAAACACTTTCCAAAATAACTGCAGCAAATGACATCTGTTGATGAGAGTGCATTCTTTATTTACAGAAGAAGAGAAGCAACTCATTTTATTGAGAAAAGTGGTATGCAGCTTGACAATCGTTTTGTTGTACCATACAATCAGTATTTATTGGTCAAATTTCAAGGTCATATCAATATTGAGGCATGCAATAAATCAAGAGCTATTAAATATATATTCAAGTATGTGAATAAAGGACTAGATCATATGACAGCGGTACTTGAACAGACTAATGTCATTAAAAATGCTGATGCTGATGAAAATATTGAGATAGATGAAATTAAAATATTTTTAGATTGTAGATATATTTCTGCATGTGTGGCATGTTGGAGAATATTCGAATTTGATATTCATTTCAGAATTCCAGCAGTTGAAAGACTGGGATATCATTCAGAAAATGAGCAGAATGTTGTTTTCAATGACCACTCTCATCTACCACACATTACTCAGAATGAACGGGTAAAACAAACAATGTTCACTGAATGGATGCAGAAAAACAGAGAAGATGTAGAGGCAAGAAAACTTACTTATGCAGAATTTTCTCAAAGGTACACATGGAAATCAAAAGAGAAAGAATGGAAAAAAAGAAAAGCGAAAAAATCCATTGGTTACATGACATTTGCTCATTCAATATTAGGAGAGAGATACTATACGCGAATGCTCTTGAACTATGTACAAGGTGTCACATCATATGCAGAAATCAGAACTTATAATAGGCAGTTATATCCTTCATTTAAAGCAGCATGCTATGCAAGAGGTCTTTTACAAGAGATAAAGAATGGCATGATACTATAGATGAAGCTGCGCAATGGGCAACATGATCTCAGCTGAGAGATTTATTAGTAACAATATTGCTTTTTTGCAATTTGGCAGATGTCAAAAATTTCTGGGAAGCCAATTCAAAGAAACTTTGGAGAAGATATTTTATACAAACAAAGGAAAATTCTGAAGTTTCCAAAGTTAAGATTGTCAGATCAGCAAATGGAAACTTATACATTAATGGAGATACAACGATTGCTGCTGCGTTATGGAATGTCATTAGAAGATTTTTAGGGAATGCCTATTTTAAATAGAGAAATTCTGAATGATATACAGAATCGGTCCATACTTGAAGAAGTGTTGTATGATGTGGATATGTTACAAAAAGAACATAATGCCATGATCTTGAACCTGACTTCTGAATAGAAAAATGTGTACGACAAAGTTTTAGAAGCTGTGAACAACAACAATGGCAAATTATTCTTTTTGTATGGTTATGGTGGTACAGGCAAGACATTCCTTTACAAGATCATAATAAACAAACTTAGATCAGAGTAAAAAATTGTACTAGTTGTGGCATCTTCAAGTAACATTTTATCTACACATTAATTAATTGCATTCTTAATTACATAATAAATACTAAGACCTAAAGGGGAAAAAATTGCAGGTATTGCAGCATTACTGCTACCAGGTGGAAGAACAGCACATAACCGATTTAAAATTCCGTTAATGACATCTGAAGAATCAACTTGCTCAATCAAAGCAAATTCTCAATTAGCTGAGTTAATTAAGAAGTCAATATTAATAATATGGGATGAAGCTCCAATGAGTTCTAGATATGTCTTTGAAACAGTTGACAGAACTTTGAAAGACATATTAGATGATTCAGACAACTTCAACAAAGACAGACCTTTTGGTAGGAAAACAATATTATTAGGAGGGGACTTCCTACAGATCCTACCAGTAGTTCCAAAAGGTCGTCGGGCAGATATTGTGCATTGTTCACTGAACCAATCACCATTGTGGGAAATTTGTGAAGTTATGGTGCTGACACAAAACATGAGACTCCAGCAAAATACTAATTCTACAACCATTGACAAAGAAGCAATCATTGATTTTGCAAATTGGATCTTGAAAATAGGAAATAGCATTGAAGAAGCAAAATTCAGAGGAGATGAAACAGAAGCTACATGGATAAAAATTCCAGACAGATTTATTATTGAGCACAATGAAGATCCTATTAAGAGTATTTTTGATGCTACATATCCAAATTTCAAGGAGCAAATGACGGATACTACATACATTACAGATAGAGCAATTTTGACTCCTAGAAATTAAGTTGTTGACCAAATCAATGCTTATGCACTTTAACAAATACTAGAGAACCAGTCAGAATGCATTAGTGCAGACAGGATTGATAAAGCATCAGCAAATATATATGGTGAACAAATACTTTATCATATAGAATTTCTAAACAGTCTCAAACTGCCAGGTATTCCAAATCATAAACTACAGTTAAAAGTTGGAGTTCCTGTTATGCTTCCCAGAAACATCAATCCAACAAAATGAATGTGCAATGGCACACGCTTGATCATTACACAAACAGGAGCAAGAGTTATTGAAGCGAAAATAAACTTTGGATCTCACATAGGTGAAAAGATGCAGATACCAAGAATAGATTTGAGCTCAGTTGATGCAAAATTGCCATTTACATTCATAAGAAGGCAATTCCCAATCAAAGTTTGCTATGCAATGACAATTAACAAAAGCCAAGGACAAACACTAGCACAGGTTGGCTTATTTTTGCCAAAAACCTGTTTTCAGTCATGGTCAATTATATGTGGCCCTTTCTAGACTAAAAGATCCACAAAGCTTAAAGGTTTTGATAGTTGTAGATGATTCAGCATTCAGAAATTACACAAAGAATATTGTGTACGAAGAAATATTCTACAATCTAGCAACTGTAAGTTCCTTCCAATTATCTATGATTATTACAATACATATAATTCACAAACAATATGTTTTTTTTACAGTAATGAGGGGACCACCTTTGACTCCATAAAAGAAATGTCATCCACATCAAAAACAACAACAGGTACTTTCAAAATCTATGATTTGAATTTAAGAAATTTAAGAAAAGTACATAAAAATTAATTTTTCCAAACAGCTTTGAAGGCACATTATTAAAATTAAAGAAACAATTATACTGATGAAAAATATTTCCAAATGAAATATCCCATATCAGGAATCACTTCACTAACATAGGAAAACACAAAAATCATGACTACTGACATTCAAATTCTATTTCTCAAAGGCAATGTAGTATAAAACATCTAAAAAATTACATTTAATTATTTTAGCTGTACAATAATTGAGAATATTGCAGATCACTACAGAACAAGCAATGCAGAAGACAAAACACCACAAAAACATTACCCAGAGGAAAAAAAAAACTTACATACTGTACAAAAGATCAAACAAGGATATGTAAGGAAGTTACATTTCATGTATACACTATTTGTGTTGTAATGAACAATATTAAATTCATTACACAACAAGGTGTTGCAATCTTTTTTTCAAGTTTTTCATCCCAAACTAAATTCAATATATACCATGTGTCAATCCCAATCAAGCAAAACAACCAAAAACCACAAACAGAAAAGAAAAATTAAAGTTGTAACCGCAACTTACATAAAGTGAAATGTACATGCACTGAAAATAATTTCCCTTAAGTCATCTGCATAAACACTTTAAACATACAATCTGAATTTCATTTTCAATCATTTCATTTTATTCTACCACTGTCTTCTTATTTGCCTCATAAATTGTCCTATAATCAACTATAGACAACATCTAATTAACATTCTCCAGAACATTAGCTTTGCTGAGTTATTCATTTAAAGCGAATATGAAAAGCCTAATAATCTACACTGCAATCTATCATATTTTCAGAATCAGTGGTGGAAAATATCATACCACCAGTTCAATGTTTCCAATTTTAAATTCAACTATCAATTAAGGGCAAACAAACCAGAATCTGAAGCCATAAATCATTGAGAAACAATTTTATTCAATTATTAGATGACAACTTTGGAAAGAGTATTTGTCAACTAAATGACAAAGTTTTTTCCCAAAAAATAAATTTTAAAGTAACATGTTATGTAAACTTTGGTTGATACTAATTTTTGTATGATGCATGTGTTGTGAACATGATTCAAAATCAATTCTTTAAGTAATGCTAGGTTTTCTGTAAGATGATGATGATGGATGAATTCTCAACATCAACAATATTAATTTCATTTGAACAAACAACGACCTCCACCTTCTCTTTATGAACAATTTATAATTATACAAAATTTTAAATCTATTCAATCCATATGATTTTGAATTATACATCCTCACATTACAATCTGCTTTGAAAAACAAAACTCTCAAATTAGCGTAGCTTTTTCATAAGCATGATTGTTAATTACAATATTCATTTCCATACAATTCTAGGAAAAAAAGAAAAAGACAACATAACAATCACGCCTTAAATTACAGAAATTTAAAACAAATCATAAAATTCAGACTATGACTAAAACGAAAGTAACATAACATTTCCTTCAAAATACAAGAAACATCCTTAGCACAATACTATTCCAGCATTGATCTATTTCGCAGCATTCGAACTTGAAGCACCCTCAAAACGTGATCTCTTAACTTTCAAAGCAAATGAACCAGAAGATCTACGGTATATGTCAACAATTTGCATTTCATCAGTAGCACTTAAAAAAACAGTCACGAATTTCTTATGATAGTAGAGACAAATACTGTTTTCTGAATATCCAGCTAACTTCAAAGACTGCTTTCCATCATACTCTTTGAATAAATTAGGATGAATTCCCAAAACAAAGTGAGATTCCACTACTGCAACTACTAAAGGTTCATAAAACTTGACAAAAGACTACATCTTCCTCTTAGTCTCTCCAGCAGCTAAGAATTCCTCATTCAAAATCAAAATACTTAAAGGGAATTCCATCTCTACATCATCAACAACCCAAGGATTCACTCCACCAATTACTATTCAAATCTGGAGCAATATTAAGAGGAACAGAGTGAGGAATGAAAATCTCCAAAAATTCAGAAAATTCTGCAGAACCAGATCTTAAGACCATTCTCACCCTATTAGAACGTTTATCAAGAATACAGTAATGAATCTTACCATCCTGCAACTCAACAGGGTTAAGCAAAACTGACTCAGAAATAAATAGATGAAACTCAGACCTGCCTATGGTAAGAGTCCATTTTAACTCTGACAAACTAATATTAAAACATTGAAAACTACAACTATATATATAATCATAAAATAAGTCCATCCCAGTGGGGAAAAAAACTTATCTAATCGCATAAATGAAATCAACCTAGACTACAAATTCCTTTTAAAATACATGAACACAATAAATGCAAACAACCTTTCAATTCTTATGCAGAACTCAGAAAAAACAAAAAAAAATCCAATACATGAACACAATAAATGAAATCAACGTTTCAATTCTTCAAAATTACTACAACAGTGCTTTCCATTACAATAGACATAAAGAAACATACCTCAGCTAAATTAAATAAACATAGGCTACAAAATTCTTTTGAAATGCATAAATCCATTAAATATTTAAACCTGTATCTACAAAAAGCCCAAAAAAAATAGTTACACGGTAGAAAATTCACTGCAAAAACAACAATAAATTGAAAGAAAAAGAAATCTTGAAAGAACCATACCTCAGAGCAACAGATCTTTAGAATCAAAAGCTACACTTTCGAAGCCAATCTAAACTCAACCAAAGAAACAACAGTATGGAATTTTCCAAGAAGAAGACCGACCCAAAAGAAAAACGAAAATTTCCAAAGACAGGAACCACAACCATTCGTTCAACAAAATACAAAATGAAAGTATTATTCTCAAATGTCCAGATTCAATGAATCTGGAACAATGGGCCTACAACCAAAGACAAGTGGAAAAAAATATAAGCCCAAACACAAATAAAAAAAACCAAAGCCCAACAACTTAATACAGAAAAATCCACCCATTCCTACTCCTTCAAACATAAACACCTGAAACAAAATTACCATTTGCATCATCAAAATTCTCTTTCTCCAAACCCTACAAAAAACAAAGACAGGTCTTCAAAGCCAGCAACACCAACCAACCAAATTCTCGCACCGAAATCTACTGCACACAAGACAGGTATGTATAATAATCAATTCCAAAAATAAACATTTTCATTTATCATCATGTATTCTGCTATTTCTAAGTAATCATACTCTGCCAAAATTGAGTACAATAATCCATGATCATATATACCATAATAATGTGATTGCACTCAGAACCAGAACAAAATCTTAGAAGAATTTCAGTTTTTTTAGAGTACGTAAATTTCATTCCTGTTGATTATATACTCTGTCTCTCTCTACTGTTATAATTTGCTCTCTGCATTTGATCAGTGTTTAAAACTTAAAACTAGACCAACAGTGCAAGATATGAATTCGGATAAGCATAATTCACTTAAAATATAGAATTAGTTTTTTTTTGTTAAATATAGCTTACATATAATTCTGGTACAATGTGCTGTTAAATGTCATAAACTGCTTAATTTTCGGTCAATGAAGGAAAACTTCAGAAGTAACACATTATCAACAAGCCCTTCTGAAATAGCAGTAAACATGGAGTTAAACAACTAAGATAAGTAATTGTCAGCCTAAGATACTGTATTTGTATCAATATTCCAAAATCACCTAAGACCAGTCAACTTGCTGAAACAGTTGCATAGTTGATATAAATCACAATTAATACAGCCAATATGAAGTCCACTGGATCTGTAGGATTAATTGTGGATCCAAGACAACAATAGAAAGATTTGAATCTTAGAATATTTATTAAACTTAACATGAAAAACAAAAAAAAAAAACCTTATTCATTTCAATGATAGTTATATGACCATAGATCATCTTCAAGATTCTAAAAACAGGATATTACTTAGTAAAAAGACATTACTTAATATTTTACTTCATCTAACTAAAATGGACAATAATTTTGAGTTATTCACTCTCCCTGTATAATTCCACTAATGAATACAAATTACAAAATCTCCCAGAATGTCAATCTATGATCAGTATAGATTTCTACTCCACATTGAAGATGACAGTGACCTCATCTCAGTGGTAATTATTCTTCTCAAACTACAATTTCATTTATGTATTAAACAACCTCAACCAACTGTTGAAAATAACCATTGCTATACTTCCAGCCTCTTCCAGCATCATTCACAGAATACAGAAGCAACAAAATACTAAAAGCTGTTTTCCTCATCAACACAAGTGGAAACCACTGGGAAGTCATAGTAATGAAAAAACAACAACAAATTTTTACTATATCATGGTTGGAAAAAATTTGTGGATGAAAATAAAGTATTTAAAGGAGATTTCATAGCATTTGAAGCTTATGATGATGATGAAACTTACCACATCTAACATTATGGAGCAAACATGCTGGAAAAAAGAGTTCCTTACAAACCAATAGATAGCAACTTCTTGTCAACAGAATCATCTTCTGAATCTCCTCTGCCACAACAAACAAAATTCCAAAGAATCAAGCAAATTGAAATGGAAACAACCAAACCAAAAAGAAGAAGAAATGAAGCAGAACTTCTGGAAGATGAATTGACACCAAAAGAAAAAATGAAGACAATGACAACTGCAACAGGTATAGCAGCAAGAACAAGAGCACAAACTTCTTCAAAAAACAAAGGGAAGCAACAGGAAGTACACTCACTCACAACAAAATCAGCTAAAGAAATACATATCAAACACTATAAAGCAGCAGTGGACAAAAAGAAAGAAGATAGAAAAGGAAAGGCCAAAGAAAAACTGCAACAATCGCCAACACAAACAACAGATTCAGAAAGTTGCAATAAAGAGATCCCAACAATCATAATATGTGGAGTGCCAGCAGTTAGAGTCATACCTAGAGGAGTGTCAGTAGCAGATGTCTGTAAAATGCTTCAAAAATAGAAATGTTACTATGCTTATGTATAAACATCAATGCAGTTGCTCTTAATATTCCAATTGGAATAGACATGGAACTCCCTTTAAGAATTTTGATTATGATTGAGCTGACTCATCCTTTGGTTGCTAATACATTTCCATCAAACTTAATGCTTTAAGCACTCTCATAGATTTTCATTATTTTATGCATTACATGAACTATTCTCATGATTCCTCCTGTTTCTAACAGAATCTATAATGAACTATTCTCATGATTCCTCCTGTTTCTAGCAGAATCTATAATTTAAATAATATTTATGACAACCTATTCACACATTAAATTTCAAATTACTTTAATCCTATTATAATTATTCATAATATTTAATTTAGTAATTTCTAAAGTAACTTATTTACATTTTGGATAAATTATAATACAACCTACTGACATATGTAATTTCAAAATGGTTAATTTGCATTAATAATTATTCTTAATATTAATATAATAATTCTTAAACTATAAAATTTATAAAACAATTTCTATTAATATTTAATAAAATTTCAATACATAACAACTCTTACAACATACCACATTCAACTTCAACCAAATGAAACAATTACAAACGTAATAAAAACAAAAAACTTTTAAAAAAAAAACAACAAAAAAATACACAACTAGTATTTAATTTAAGATGGAAAAAGTAATCATTAGTGAAATGCTACTTAAAAAAAAAAAAAAACAATGCCACTTCCTTTGAAATGTTTGAAGATCCATCCAATTGTATAATAAATCACTACATATCTTCAGTGACTAAGGCCATCAGGAAAACTGACCGCATTTTGCGCCCTCTTAGGCTCTGTTCATCAATCTGGTACTCGTTCAAGATTCGATCAGCGCGACAACGCAGTTTCAATTGCATCGAGAAGAGAGTAAAATGGCGGCGTTTATCAAGCTTGAGGATTCACCTATGTTCCAGAAGCAGGTAACTGAATTACCCCCACTAAATTGATACAATATGTCGTATAGTTTTTGTTTAATTGAAGAATGTTCTAGCCTTATTGTTTTTCACCTCTTTTGGAAATCTTAGGTCCGATCTCTTGAACTGACATCGGAGGAGCTAAAAGATCGCTGCCAAAAGCTCTACAAGGGCTGTAAGAAGTTTACGTGGGTGTTAAAATCTTTTCTTTCCCTTGCACTTGTTGAATTACTTACCTTCTGGGTTCTTCTTTGAGGAATTTACTTGGTCATATGTTTTAGAATTTGGAATTTAGATTTAGTAAGTTTCTATCCATTGTAACTGCTTGCATTTCCATCATGCTATGAAGGGGCAGTCTGGAATAGCTATGTATATGAACCGCTTTAATTAGAATGCCAAAATCTTTGGTAGAAGTGAATAAAGGACAATGATTTAAAAGGAGACAACGTTGTTGTCCTATGTGAATACGCATGAAGGGGGAAGTGGGTAATCAACTACTAGATTCGATATTTTGTTACTAGGGTCACATCTAGTATATGTAAGTGAGATTTGTCATTGGAAAGGGGTCCAAGGGCGATAGTGGGAAGGTGGGAAGGTTTCTGATATTTCTTTCCCTCCCCTTTCCTTCTTTTTATATTTATGAATTTACATTTGGTTATTTAATTATTTCTTTAAAAAACTTTCATATATCAAAGTGCTAACAAAATAGTAAATTCTTCTGGTATACATAGATCAAGCTTGGGCTAGTCGCAAGTGCATTCAACTAAGGAAAGAGCACATTCGTATTTATGCAGATATTTTTCCTTTTTTGGGTTTTTCTTTCTGTTTTTAACCCATAAGCTTCATTTGATTGAACATTTAGGCTAAGAAATAGTTTTTCGTGGGAAATGCTTTACTTGGGAAAAGAGTTTGTTTTGCATGATTGGTTCATAATTGGAAAACAATTTCTTAGTTATTTAAACTTCTATGATTTCACATGTTGGTGCTGCCAAGATCAATGATATAGCCTAGATGTGAATCTGAATATTTTAATTCACGTGTCCTTTTTGGGTATATTTAACTTAATTTTCTATGTGTTTCTGTATTCTGTTATTGGCTTTAGGAATTACATAGTATTCTGGTTTGTATGATTATAATGTCTTTCCTACATAGCAAACAAGATCTTTTAAAAGTCGTAGGTCTGGAAAAAAGGTAAACTAACATGGTTGATTTCAGTTATGAATGAATTCTCTGTGGCTCTTTTAAGTAATTGAGGTTGCGTGACCCAATGGTCAGTCTCTAGGATATTTCTTAGGGTTTTCCCCTCTGTTGGTGCTACCCTAGGGTATTCTCTCTCTCTCTCTCTCTCTCTTTCTTTCTTTTGACTTACTTATTTTCAGTTTAGCTCATATTTCAGACTGTTCCAATCAATTCTCGACCATAATTTCTGTTTCCATTGCTTGTCTCAGCTCTTGCATCTTTTCTTGTGTCTAGGGTTAATTTACATTAAAGAGCCTATGTTAGCAGGAAAAATATAATTATAGTTGCAACCAACACTAAATTAAACACTTAGCACGAATACTACATGGTTCAAATATTACAATCTATCTGATAAGCATGCAGGATTGATGATGAAAAGAGGATCTTGTTACTTTGACCAAATCTTCTTTGCATCTAGTTATTTAAGTTACTTAACAAATGATTAAAAGGTGTTGATCTAAGTAGAGGACTGATTTGAGATGTAAGCATGCAGGATTGATGATGAAAAGAGGATCTTGTTACTTTGACCAAATCTTCTTTGCATCTAGTTATTTAAGTTACTTATCAAATGATTAAAAGGTGTTGATCTAAGTAGAGGACTGCTCTGCTACTCACAAGCTGTGGGTTTTTTGAAAATTTGTATTAATTTTGGAAACTTCTTTTGGCCTTTCAGTTGCATTTGGTAAATCATTTGATCTTGCGTCTAATCAGTTGTCACTTATCAATGTATATGTTTCTTGAAATCTTTTTCTTAGTTTTCTTATATAAGCAGTATTGTTAGCTTCTCTTGCAATTATTAGGAAATTCTGAAAGAGATCCATTTAGGGCCGTGGTGTCATTTTGTCCATTTTGCTTAAATCCCATTCTCTTTGGGCCGTGATGTAGAAATTGGCAACCCTAAGTACTAAAAGGCATAGAATTTCTCATGGCTAAAGACATTTTCCATTGGAGCTCCACTGATTTGAGCATATACCATTAAAAAGAAGAATAAGAGGATTTTGAAGATCAGCTGTGATATTGGAGTTCAAGACTTTTTGGTTGTTTATGATGAGTATTAAGTCCTGTTAGTAGTGTGTTTTTTCCTCTTGGGTTTTAGTTTACGGTTTTTTGGTAATTTACTCTTTGTGGTCAAAGTAGTTGCCTGTTGTTTTTCTGGTCAAACTTCAGTTAAATTTTAAGCTAGGTCTCCCAAATGCTGTACATGACTGCTTTTTCTGGTCAAAGATTCTTACTTGTCAAGTTTACTAGGTAGCTTGAAGTACTGTTAATTCTGGATTTCGTTTAGCTTGTAACAGTTCTAATGAGGAGGCAAATTGTTGAATGATTAAATAGAGTTGTTTTATCATAAAGTTTTGCCCCTTTCTCTTTTGTCCACTTGCAGAATTTTCTCCTTTCCTTTATTCCTTTTTTTTATTTTTATACTCTTTCTTCTAGAATACATTTCTGCTCCCTAATTGGAGCAATGTCAAAAGCTGAAGAGACCTATGAAATACAGTAATCAAATTACTGCATGCAGCAAGCATTTTCTTGCTTGCCTCTTTCATTGTTACTGTTTACTCTCTCTCTATAGAAAAGTTCTCCTATAACTTTACTGAAATAAACTCAGAAAACTAGATAGAGAATATTTACTAATCTTTTATAGAAGCAATTGGTGAAATACTCTTGGATCTGAAAAAGTTTTTTAGAGAGAGAAGTTCTGAGCAAAATGTATGCTTGCTGCACTAAGAAAAAAGCTTGCTGTGTTTCGTACTTATGAAGCTGAGTTGATGCTGCGTCAGTAGGCTTTGTCCTTGTTTATTGAATCTTCTTTGCCCTATTGGAGAAATTTATCAACTTTGCTTAATGGTTTGAATGAATGGAATTCTGCAATGACAATGATTGCGAATTTCTTTGGTTGTAGATTCCTAGTGTTTGTCAAACCCTAGGTTAGATCGTAAGAGTTGCCAGTTGAGCTCCTAGATAGGCCTCTGTAGCGCTCTTTGTTCTTCAATCTCCCGGCCTCTCTCTCTCTTCTCTCCCCTCCCTTTTTTCTCTCTTGACATTCTACCTTGAGTTCATCCTCTTTTGCTTTATTACTTGCCAGAATAACCAGGCAATTTGCCCTAACCTATTCCAGCCCTGTGATCTGTTATCCTTCTCACTCATAGCATCATCAGCTCACTTTTGGTATTTAGGTACTGCATGAGCCCTCCATTCTCTTTGTCCAAAGATAATATACAAACCCTTCCCTCCTTCAAATGATAAGTTGAACGCTAAGGAAGGTCCTTCCCTCCTTCAAATGATAAGTTGAACGCTAAGGAAGGTCTTAACTCTTATCCTTTTCACTACATTGTTTTATGTTCTTAAGTTTTGATGTTGCATCTCCTCGTAAGTTCAAGGTCAGGTTAGGGAAGCAGCTGACGTGGTTCTTACAATGTGCTATCAGGGAAGTGCTCGGTGAAGCCTGCAACGGGGACATCATCTTTGCAGAATCATTAGAAGCATTTGGTGGTGGTCAAGATGATCCTGTTAGTGTATCAATAGGAGGTTTAGCGCTCATGCTCTACTCTATTTTGTTGTTTGAAGAATCATCCTAGTTAAAGCTTGCTTGAAACTATTGGTAGGAGCACCCTGCTGCTGATTGATATGGCTTAAGGATAAATTTTCCCATATGAAGGATTAAACCAAATATGTATGAGATTAGTGAAACTTCAGAATCAACTTTTCCTTCAAATTCATGCAGCAAGGAAGCTTTGGAAAATTTGTTTGCCTTGATGGATGAGAAGTGGCTGTGTCCTGATACAGTTCTAGGGTTCCTTACTTCATGCATATTTTTCTGGTTTTGGCAAGATTAAGGCGGGGGAGAAGTTTGACAGAGTGCTTGCCTTCAAAATTCTTGGGCAATACGGGAAGAAAGGAATAAACATGATAACTAAATATCAACCTATTGCTGTTAAGCTACTCTGGGAAGTTATTTTCTTTCATCTCTTTGGGCAATAGCATTTGGGATTTTGGAGATATAGCATGGATATATTTAAAAAGAGATTGGAGGCTTGCATCAATCTATGCAGGTTTTAATATGCTTTCTTTGTGATGCCTCATCCCCTTTCTTGTATTTCTTCTTTATAGTGAAAAAATTTCTTCTTTTTTTCTTAAAGGATATGTAAGATTATAAATCATAAATTATAATTTAGGTATGTAACATTATGTGTTTAATAGTAATGTCATGTAGTACACAAAAGTTTATTTGACCATAAAAGTTAATTTTGTTTATAGTATAATTGTTAAGAGTTAAGGACAATTTAATTTGGTTATATCTCATGATGTTTCTTATCAATGTAATGACACATTCGGGTTCAATTTTTTGCTAGAGCTATACAAATGAAATCTACAAATTGCGAATCAAAATGAGAATATTAAATTCTTAATCATGGAGACAATTGCATGTTGGATTTGATTGCAGACTGGTTCTTTTCCTCTTAGATACAAAGACCTTCCCGCACCCGATTTACTGGATAGTTTTGAATATTGCAATCTCAAGAATAGTTCTTTCTTGTTCAGTTTGCTGTCCTGTCCACACTTATTGCAGGTCCAATCATGGCAAAGTTCATTTCTGCATTTCGTGAGCTTGGAACATATAAGGAGCTTCTTCGTTCTCAAGTAAGTGGAATCGTGCACTCTGAGGATGTGAAACCTAAGTTTACTTCAATCCTTAGGTCCTTTTTGCCTGTGATGAAATAATCTGCTTTCACTTGCCAAACACCTGTTTAAGCTTAAGATAGTTTTTCTAAAGACAGAAACAAAAAAGATGAAAAACAGGTCTGATGCTTTCCCAAAACTGCTTCTCCTTATAAAACAGTTAAATGCAATCGTTGTTGAACTTCGTGATTACATATTTGGTAATTTGGTTTCTAAAGATGCTTTACCCATGCGTAGTTTTTGTCATAGTTACTCTACTGAGTTTTCACTTTCCATAATTGTCAGCCATGGTATTACATCAATTGTATTGATCTGTTCAACCCTACTTATTGGTCTCATACTACAAATATCTGAAGTTTGAAACACATGTAACAATGTGGATAAAAAGATGTATTTTTCTTTCGTCTGTATAGAGAATTTTGATTTTCACTTTTCAAAATGTTGTCAAAATTTGTTCACTTTCTTAATCAATTAAAAGGGAATTAATTTGTTGGCTTTCTTAATCCATTGAAGATAGTTGCTTATGGCATGTTATTCAATCCCTTTTTTCCTCTTTTATTGAATGAGACCAATTCTTAACTTTCGTAATCAATTGAAGGTGATTGCTAAAGTCAGGCATGTAGTCTCTGTACCATGCACTGGGAGAGCCTAAGTAGAAGTAATTATAATGTTCTTTTAAAGTTATGAAGGAAATAAGAAATGAAATCGAAGAAAATAGCTTGGAGATTTCGAAGCTTGGAGTGGGATAGAAAAGCACAGCCGTTCTGCTCGTATAGATATTAGATTTGCTGGTGATCTATTATTTCTTTTTCTGATAATAACCTATCAATTCTGGAAAAGGTAAGAACTTCACCGTGGGTGGGTTCAAACACATTTCCATAGTATGGTTTTTTTCTCTTGAAACGATCCTACTGGAAATCTGAAGTCTGCTGCTGAATGTAGAAGCCCATTTGGGTCAGTAGAGTTTCAGCGAAGAGTGAAATTGAGAAGAAATGAGAGTATGATAAATAATCAGACTTTCAACAAGTAGAGGATTTTGTGATATCTGATTCCCGACTTGAAAGTATTTCCTAATTTGCTTGCTTTTTTAACTTTTTTTATTTGATTAACTGCGAATAAAATCTTTAACTGGATGCAAATTTTATAGGTGGAGCATGTGCTGCTCGATCGTCTGACTCACTTTATGTCTGTTGATTTGCAAGAAGCAAAGGTACTTTTCCCTTTCAGTGCAGTTAATGGCTGTGAAGCGTAAGCACTCAGAATATTATTGTGTTTCCGAAGTGTTTTCTTTCCTGTTCTGTCAACAAATCATGTTGCTCATGATTTCGCTTTTGAAATTTTGCAGGACTCCCGCCGAAGATTTGACAAAGCAATATACACTTATGACCAGGTACTATGGCTTGAGCAAGATTGTGGTCAGAGAAAAAGAGGAAAAGATTCATTATGAATTGTGTGTATTACATTTGAGAACTTATGTTTACATTTTTATGGTTAACTAAGCATTCAGAGCTGGATTCCTAGAACCATAGGTTTCAATGAGAATTAAACAATCCTTTTGCACTTTTAATGCTCGCGTTTGTATCAACATCCTAGAAAAGCTTTTGGGCTCCATCTTGCTTTTGCATATAGAATATGGGAAGATGGCTCCCTGATTTTTCTATTGTATTTGCTTGATTCTTTTACTTATTTTTTTGCTTATGTTAGGCGCCTAAGACTATCCCTTTAGAACACACCAATATGGCCTTTTCTTTTTAACTGGAGTACTGTAAATTATAATGTCTCCCATGTAGAAAATTTGGGACATGTTATTATCCAACAGAAAGAAGCATTTAATAGGACATACAGGTTTGTGCTGGCTAGGTACTTGGGACAAGAATGAGGTGTTACTATGGAAGAATTGAAGAAAAGAAGAATAAATAATAATTACAAATAGAACAAACAAAACAGATCTTGGAGGAAGATGAGAACTTGAAGGCAAGAGTTGTGCAGAAAATAAACTAGAGAAAGAGGAACATTTTGAATTCAGAATCCTTGAGATCGATGTCTCTCAACTCTTGTGTATTTATAGTATACAATATTACTTATTATAGTGAACCCTGATAACTATGGGAATCTCTCGCATCACAAAATCCCACTAATTAGCCGGCAATCAATTCTATATCTGATTATGATTAATCAATCGTAGAAAAAACATATTGCAATTAATTTTTTTGGTTCTCTCTTTTCTTCTCTTTGCTACAAAAATTACTCACTACAGATTTCACAAGAATAGACCAGAACTGTATTTCTAATGGGAGACTAAAAGTGTTACTGTTTTTGGTGAACATTTTGGATAAAGTGCATTTTGGTTCTGGAAAGTAGATTTTTGAAAGGGAATCATTAAATTCTGGATCCTTTGAGCTTAATGTACTTGGTTCTTCAGATAATTTTTTCCAATGTTTTGAGTGAATTATATTGTGGTCGTCCAGTGTAGTTTTAGCTCTTTCACATTTAAAATTGGCGCCCATTAAAAAGATCTATGGTTTAGTTCCTCTTGGTGTAGATTTAAAATGAAGTCTGTGCAGTACAATTGAAAGTCGATATGATGTGGATTTATGAACCCAGACACACACATTGCACTTTGGATTGTGGGATGCATCTGGATGGTTCTGTGTTACTATTTGTATGAGGGCTTCAAGTTATTACGTAAATTGTCTCTCATTGGTAGTGTTAAAGTGACTTAAGCATGCAGAAAAACATCAGTCTCTTTCTTTGTGGCCTTGTTGTTCATTGTAAAAGGACAGTATTCATCAGGCAATGATCTATACTATGTAGTCTGTACCAGTCATTTAATGACAAGAAGTCTAAACAACCTACTTATTGTTAAAAGTTAATTATTGCTGTAATCCAGCAAGAGGCATTATTCATCTTCTAATGCATGCCTTGAAATGAACCATGTCTTTTTTGTTTAGCTTCTTATTTACTTTATTTGTATTCCTTGAGCAAATTCCATCTCTAGCTATTGTTGTAATATAGATACCCAAGCTTATTGGTATTTTAAATGTTGATTGCCACTAATTGCAGGCACGTGAAAAGTTTGCTTGTTTGAAGAAGAGTACCAGGGATGAAATTGTTGCTGAACTGGAAGAAGTAACTTCTTTACCTTGGTCTAGACTAAGCATCGCTTATTGTTCCATGATGTTCCACATTTTGAGATAAAATAGTCCTTGCGTTTCTTCTCAAAAAAGGCAAATTATAGCTAACAAAGATAAAGCTCTGATTTCGGAAGCATAGTTAGAGCATGTGATGGAGCTTTTTTGAATATTTGTTACAAGCACACATCTCTAAATGTGGCACCTAACTATTTTGTATATGAGGAACAAGGAACTATCACGGATTCCGAGTTGTATGCAAGGAAAAAGTTGCATCTAATATTGAATTCCAAACCATGAGACAATAAGACACATAATTCGTCTTTGAGATTTGAATAATGTTTTCTGTATGGCACATTTAATTGAGCCTTTATGGATAAACTTGGCATAATTTCTTTTGCATATGATTTAGACAAAAAAACAAACTTGCAACCTTCATTTTGTCGTTTGTACTTTCACTTTTGCATGTAGAGATACATATATTTATATAAGTATAATTTGCCTTTGGTTAAGTATATTCCTGCTGCTCCGTACTAATCTGAAACGAGACCATGCTCATGAAAGGCTTGTGGTGGAAAAGGAAAGAAGAGAAGAAATTGTCAGGTGATTTAAGCCCTTTTACAATACCAAATACTTCAATGAGGGTAAAGTTATATGAATGGAAAATTTCATTAACTTACTTTTTTCTCCAGCATTGTGCAATCCCGAAATAAGAGAAATTGAAGTTTTTGTGTGTGGGGAATCATTCCATTTCTTTCCATTTCTGTCCTCAAACTACTAAATAAAAGATTACAAAATATTCTCTTCAATTCCTTTCTTTCTTTCCAAATCTCTGTATTCCGTTTGCTTAATGTAATGTGGCTTGATGTTTGGGAATCGACCACACATACCCAGAGGGTTTTTGATTGAAATGTGGAAGGAGGACAAAGGAGAAGAAGAGGATACACAGTCGTGGTAAGGGTAGAGAGCAAATGACTGAAATTGGCAAAAGAAAAAAAGAAATATTAAAAATAAGAGTAGCACTCACGAATTGAAGCAAGAAGAGGAGGAAGAATAGAAAAAGGATCTCATGACCTATGATTCGAGCATTGAGTGATAATATATGGTTATTGAAGGTGAAAAGCTATATAATTATCTTAGACAGCAAATTTGTAAGAGATCTCATGTTAACAGGAGTAAATTCGACTGCAAGGACTTGACTGAGGACATCAATTCGGAGGGGTCTTAACTTTGTAGAAATATAGTACATATTATCATATGTTTACAGTTTAGCCATCTTGTTGTTTAGTCACAGGCGGGTTTTTCTCTAGTACTTTCATCACTGTAGTTATGAATGAGCTTGATTAGTAAGGGCCAGTGGTACACCAAAAATGGCTTCCAGTTTTTTGTACATGTGGACCTTTAGGCTCAAAATTCTCCTTATTTTGTCCACAGAAAGGCCGGGACAGGTTTTGCAGCACTGAACTAATTTGCAGAAATACATTTAACACGTCAAACCTAACGGGTCATGCCCAAACTCAGAAAACTGCACAAGCTATATAATCCCCCAAAAAACCTTAAGGTGCTGTTTTCTGTCTTCGAATTTTCTGTCTTCGAATTGTGGTTGGAACTCCCTTAGCCAGGGGGACCAATTCCATCAATATAACTTACTGTCCACTTAAAAAGTTCTCTTAGTCAAAAATAAAACCGCACAATATTCTGGAGGAAGGCTCTTACTCTTAAGGGATCTCATGGAGTTCGTTGCATTTCAGGTTGAGGATAGTAGCTGAACACTATGCTGACCTTTGTAAACTGCAGTTAGAGTGGGGGGTCTTCTAAATGTTGTATGCTTCTTCACTTTCTAACACCAGTGAGCTTCTCTTGCCATTGTCCACTTAGTGAAGCCATGATGAGTTGAAATACCTTACTGAACGTGTCTCAGAAATTCAAATATTGTGTGTGTGTTGTGGGGGGGGATGTCTGGATTTTGCCTGTATTTTTTTGACATAGATGCCCTTATTTATCTTGGTGCGCTTGTTTGCAAATGTATTCCTAGTTTTCAAGATCTCCTAACCTCTTATTTTTTTATAAAGCAAATCCTAATTTCTTTGTGATTAACCATATGAATACAGATATGCTGTCATGTCATTAGGCATCTTCAACAATAAGTAAATCTTTGAGTTCTGGTTCATGTTCTTGTTTGCTTGTTATGCATATGCTTATTAGCTTGTTTGATTGCAGGATCTGCACAACTCAAAGTCTGCATTTGAAAGAAGTCGTTTCAATCTAGTATGTGTAAATACAAGTGATCCCCTTGGATACACTCTGGTTTTCATTTTCTGTTTTCCTTTCAATTGTGACTATATTTCTTCTTTGTGCAAGGAATTCAGGTAAATGCTCTCATGAATATTGAGGCCAAAAAGAAGTATGAGTTCTTAGAATCATTCAGTGCTATCATGGATGCACATCTGAGATACTTTAAGTTGGTGAGTTTCCAATGGTATGAGATTCTGCTCATTTTGTTACTAGTTGATCTTTTATCTTGAGCTAATAAATTCATTCTTTTTCAATTGTTAGGGCTATGAGTTGTTAAGCCAAATGGAGCCCTTCATTCATCAGGTTTCCTCTGATTTCTTTTTATTTTCCCCTTCATCCTTCTGGAGCCTTCTGTCTAAGGAAGATGGAGCTTAACATTTTTCCATTGTTTTTTGGCACTCTTTTATCATGGAATCGCTTTATTAGTAAAAAATTACTATTCTTACAGTTTATCTGTTGTTCAAAATGATGACTCTTGTTTACTTCTGAACATGGTAATTGTGGGTGAGCTACTCTGAGCAAATTAAACTCTTCCATGGCCAAATCTTCTGTATATTTCTAATATGCATCAAACAATCCTTGCTGCAATTGCTTCTTACCAGGGCAACATTTTGCCTAACTGCAGTACCTTTGATTCACAACTGATGCAGGAGCTTCTGATTTCAGCACCTAAGTTTTAGGGAACATTTTATAATCTTAGGAGGGAGAAGAAGAAGAAGAAGAGTCTAAGGGGGAAACTCATTAATCAAAAGTCCTCATTACTGGCTATCCGTACTAGAGATGATACAAAGTTTTGTATAGCATCAAAACCCTAGAATGAAAACCACTTCAAAGCTAAGTAAATTCTACCCTAAGCACTTAAAGGCCAAAATCTTTGACAAAAAGCAATGCAGGTATACTAATTTAATGGAAGTTGAAAATCAAAATAACAAACAAGAACCTAAACCTTAGTCTCTGCAACAAAATAAAAGTATTGTAATGCTTAAAATTTGTATGTGATGTTCCAAATACTCTTGCCTTTGCATTCCACATAAACATTTGAGGTTCCTATAAGTCCCCCAGCAGTTTGATTGCCTTATGAGTTTTTGCTGCTGCTTAAATAGGTATTGGCATATGCTCAACAGTCAAAAGAACAGGCCAATATTGAACAAGATAGGCTTGCAAAAAGAATTCAAGAGTTCAGGACACTAGTGGAGCTGGACCGTATGCGTGCTTCTAGTAACATGGAAACGTCAACTAGCACGGTCAGCATAAATGGAGTAGGTATGGATTCTTACAAAAACATTGAAGCAATCATGCAGACCACCCGAAAGGGTGAGGTAAGAACTTTATTTCACATGCCCTTCCTTGCTTGGCAGTATGTTTTGTTTGATCGTCTTTTCTTGAATGGAAAAGGAAAACATTTAGATATATGTGTTACATTTTTTGAACTGTTAGTGCTTGATTCAGAGAGATTTTTATTGCTTACAGGTCCAGACAATCAAACAGGGATATCTTTTAAAAAGATCTTCAAGCTTAAGAGCTGATTGGAAGAGGAGATTCTTTGTACTAGACAGTCTTGGGACCTTATATTATTATAGAGAGAAAGGAACCAAACCATCAGTATGTTTTGAATTTTTAGTCATTATCTATTCCCAGACATCTTTTTCTCTTGATTGTTACTATTGATTCTTTATGAAGGCTGAGAATTCATTAGATCACCTTGTACTGTTTTTACTGCTTAGATGTGTTGGCTGGAGTAATACTCAGTCTGAATAATGTAGTTGCTAACTGTAGCAAATGCTTCTGAAATGGGATTAAATAGTCTAATGCTCTGTCAATAGGTTGGAGAACATCGATAAAAATTACTAAATATTGAGCTTCACTTCTGAGTTTTTAGGGCAACACAAAATCCTCAAGATTGGAATAAACGCTTCAAGAACTTTACAACAGCTTCATCTATAGTAACCTTGAGAATGACTGAACTTTGGAGAAGGAGACTTCTCTAATTTGACCTGGTATTTCTTTTAAGTTTGAGTCCCCTTTTTCACTAGGCCTCAAGTTAAAAGGTCATGTGTAGAGCCCAGAGACAAAAGTAAGAGGATAATGGAAAACAACGTATGACATTTGAGTGGAAGACCTTTAGTGGGTTGTAACAATTATTGAGTCTTGTAATAGTGATATATTTGTTTGTATGGGGTTTTAGTGTGTAGGTTTTTTTGGTAAATTTTCAACTTGAAGTAAATCAGTTTAACTGATGTCAACCAGCAGCCTTTTTTGGGTAAAACATTTCAGCTTTTAAGTTTGGTTGGATTCAAGTTACTTAGGTTTGAAGTTTTCTTAGGAATGAGTAGTTTTCATTCTAGGATTTTAAGGTCCATATATATTATTGTAATGGGTTTAGGTGAGGAGGTCATTGTTGGGTGATGAATAGAATTTTTTGTTGTGTGGTTTTGTATCTTTCTTGCTGTTATTCTAGGTCTCAACTCTCCTCTCTTATAAAGTCTATCACTGCATCCTATAATAAACAACAGCACATTTGCCAAAGCTGAAACTACGGTGCATCTGTTACTCTATGGTTGCAAATCTTGGTAAGATTATTTGATGTTTCTTAGTTCATTCTTGAAATTGTTGACCCTTATAGTGTTCAAAGGATTTACTTGCTTTTGGTTTATGGTTTTTGTCCTTTACATATGTCAGCTGTGTAAAGTTTACAATTAGAAAAATTTCTGTCAATGGTGTACGTATGGAGGCTTTTGGTGTTATTTTTTGTGAGGAGATATTATATTGCCTAATGGACATATCCAGGATATGCTTAATGGGGTTTGGATGAGAGATTTGGTTCCACATACAGATTATTATTAATTACTAGTTTAGCGTGGGAATTAATAAGTAAAAAATGTGGAGTTCCAGGGCAAGCAATATACTCTATTCCTTCCATTTCAACTATAGGTTATTTCGTGAAAAGAGAGTTTTCTCAAAATATGTATCATTTTACATATATCTATATGCATTTAATGCTTTTCTTCTAGTACTATCCCTATTTACTCTTATAGAAAGGTAATATTGCTTTGGATTATGAAAGGAAAAGGATGAAAGAGAAAGGGTACTGTAGGTACTTTAATAAAAAAGTATCTTGTTTTCCACACTCCTAATCTATGTGCACAGGTTTAAAATGACCTTTATTTTGACGCGGAGTGACTATATGATTATGCAACACAACAAGTGAAATCGACACAGTAATTCATAAAGCATGCACAACTATAGAAGATAAAACTTCACATGTTTTGATGGCAGTTTCTGTAATATACTCTTTAACTGAATTTTACACTAGAAGCTCCAACCTTCCAACTTCCACAGTGGTTCAGACAATTATCAGACATCGTAATGGGAGAAGAATAACAGGAAACTAACTGAAGTAAGAGGTATCTATATGCAGCGTTGATCCTCTAGTTCCCTGAGATAAAAATATTTGGCTGTTTCTCAAAATTTTTAAATACATGAGATAAAGAACATAAATTTTCAGTTATGAGGAACTATTCTTACATTCTCTTGGAAAGCATTGTGGGTCCATGCAGAAAAAAGCCCAGATATGAAAGGTGCAAACTTTGACATTGATTTGATGTTACCTTTATAATATCAGAAGGAAAGTTAAGCATTTTGTGGCATCACTGAATGATCTTTTCCTTCATGGGAGATTGTTTTGACATCTCTTAATCTTTTGATAGCTTTGCATCACTTAACTGTCAAAATTTTAGCTTATGGTGGCAGCAAAAGTATAAGAAGAAGATGAGAATGAGTCATATTGAAACTTTTGGTTGGAGGAAAAGTCAATCAATGACTTAGCATAGGCTGATCTGGCAAGCCCTTTGTTCTCAAGGAAGGACACAATGCATTAGGAAATTCTCCTTGAATGTCAGAAGGAAGATGTATTTCTAATGATTTCAACCTATTTTTCCTTTATCAATTTTCTCGAGTTGGGGAGTTTCTGTAAGGATGTAATGCCTTCTTTCCTGCACATTCTTGGAACTTTTAAAAGTATCTGCAATGGCTTTCTTCATTATTTCTTCATTTGCATCGGGGTAGGTGGAGGCATGGCGTAGGGTGTCCTGCATTCAACTTTGTCATTAGTCTTGGCCTGAAAGGACTGTTGAATCCAGCCCTTTTCACGGACTGAAGAGTAGGAGAGCACTTGTTTGTGGTTTTGCAGTTTCAGTTCTTAATTTTGAGAAGAAACATGGCAAAGCGAGTCAAAGGAGGTGAAAAATAACGGTCGTTGGTTTACTAACTATAGATAGCTTGGAGATGATTGTGAGAGATCTGGATGCTATATGGTATAGCTGTGCCCAAGAAAGAATAAGTTATACAGGATGAAAGGGACAAGGATAACCAGCCTGTGAAAAGTAAATTCTTCGTTCCATAGAAGCTAAGAGAAACTTCAAAAGTTTCTTAATGTCTAAAGTTTGTTCTCATTGATGTTTCTTTAGAGTGAGACACTATGTTGATTTAAGAGATTATCAATTGTTTTTGCGACAAAGATTGTTCAGACATGGACAATTTGTCGCTCTTTTCACTACAGTGTTTAAACCATGATGCTTGTGACTTATATTATTGTGGAGGTGCCTATTGACATTGTAACTAGTGTTTTGACATTTATATCATGTCAATTCTTGCACTTTTCTTATGTGACATCTTTTTCTATTTGTCCTTTCTTTTCAGGCCTCTCAATCGCTTCATTTCTCTAGTTCAGCTGAACAAGGTAATCGAGTATTTGGTAGATTCCGAACAAGGCACCTAAGAGAATCATCCCTTGGTGAGGGGAGTTTAGGTTGTCGAACTGTGGATCTTCGTACATCAACTATAAAAATTGATGCTGAAGATACAGATTTGCGGCTGTGCTTTAGAATAATCTCACCATCAAAAACTTACACATTTCAGGTAAAATGACTCAAGGGGATTTTGGGGTTTTAATAGTCAAATGACTATACTATTTTTTCTTGCGCTTATCTTTTTGAAAGCTTTGGGAAAAGGCAATGAACTGATTTTGCAACGATTAGTTGCTTTGCCTAATGCTTTTGCTTCTTGAAGCACATTGGTATACCTTTTCTAATACGATAGCAGGAATTGAAAGGTCTTTATGTTTTAGGCTATGTTTAGACTGGAATCCCAATTTACCACTAAATTCAATTTGGACCACCATCAAAATAAAATAGTTGAAGAATGCTATCCCTGTTTTATGCTCAGAATATTTTGGCATCCAACTCTTCTGCCATCTCTGTGTATCTCCCTTCTGGCCCTTATCTCAAAATGCTCTAAATTCAGTCACTGCTGCTTCTGCAGCAGTTGCTGTCTAATCATCACAACAGCTCACTAGCAGTGTTGGAAAGCTTTTGTTGAACTACAATAAGAAGTGTTACAATCCAAACATAGTCATAATTCGCCGGATCAACATCTACAGTAATCTGAGGGTGCACAAATCTAATGAATCATTAGTTACTTGTGGGCAGGCTGAGAATGAAGCAGATAGGACAGACTGGATGACCAAAATAACTGCGGTTATTGCTTCCTTATTAAATTCTCATCTGCAGCAGGTTATCTCTATGAATTAGTACTTAGAAGTTAATTACAATGCCATGATAAAACTTCTTTTGACATCATATCTTTGTCTCTATTGCAGTTGGATCCTGGGAAAGAGGATCTGGAGCAGGAAAATAGTTTGTTTAGTGTTAATTCTACCTCAAGCTTACCTGATAACAATGACAATTCATCAAAGATGAGAACAAATCCGGCTTGTGTGTCCAAGATACTGAGAGAAATCCATGGAAATCATCACTGTGCGGAATGCTGTGCTCCTGAACCTGAATGGGCTTCTCTAAATCTTGGTATCTTAATGTGCATTGAATGCTCTGGTATTCATCGAAATCTAGGTGTTCATGTATCGAAGGTATATACTGAAAGAAGGGTATTAAAACGTTGGCGTTGTTTGGGTTGTGTTTTAACATTTTGTTTTGGCTCTTAAACTATGTCCAGTTCTATTTTACATTTGCAACTTGTGAGGTTTAAAAATGTCCCTCTCATCAAAATTTTCATTAAATTGGAAACCACCTTTTCAGGCACAAATTAATGTATGAATCAACAAAGTCAGCAGGATGAGGAAAGAAAGTACTTCTGTTAATTAATTAACTGTACCTATGGCCTTCAGCGTGCCACAGCTGTTCTGCCATCCATTTCTTCACCTGGAAAAGTTGCTGGACATATCCTTTGTGCTACTTCTTGTAGCCATAGCCAAGTACTTTGTGTATTGTAATTCGCTGAGATTAGCTTGTCTGAAAATCTAAGTTTTAAGTAACCGAGACATTTTTTTGATCTTTTTTATATTTTTAGCAACAATAACTATTTGATAAAAGATGGTTCCCATTGTTGTTTTTCTGATGTGACTTCCTAAAAACATACATATGCATTGGAGATGGTTCCATTGTTGCAAATATCTCTTCATTTTCTTACCTTGAATGTGCTTTGCCATGTTCAGTGTTTAATTAGCATAACCATCGTTTTATCCCCAGCCATTGGCAAAATGTAGTTCCACACATAAAGTTCCAAGCCCAGCAAATTGTAGTGCAGCCAGAGTCAATAATGACTCATGAGTGTTTTGCTTCTTTTTGTTTGTCAGTGGGCTTCGGAATGTCGCAATAAAGTTTTAGATAGTGCAAACTGTTTGCAGCTTTTAAGGATTGTCTCTGGCAATTTAATGAGAGTTGAAGTCACTATGGCGTACTCCCTGGTCAAGGCGCAGTAGAGATGTGCTGTTTTTATACATTCTACTTATTCTGTTAGTAGAGTCTAGTGGAGCAAATCCTCAATTAAGTGACCTTGAAAAGGATGTAATTTCAGTCTGTTTCAAACTATTACAGGTGAGGTCCATAAACCTAGATGTCAAAGTTTGGGAACCGACTGTTTTGGAACTATTTCAAGCTTTAGGTAATGCTTATTGCAATTCTGTCTGGGAGGAGTTAGTCTTACTCAAGAATGAGAGGTAAACTTCTTGAATTCATTATTATTATAACAAGGTATCATTCTGTTGATTACTGTTCTTGATTACTTAATCTAATCCTTTAGGTTCATATTTGGTGAAAGGATTATGTTAAAATCTAGGCGACTTTAACAATGAGGCTCTCTGTCACCCCAACCTCCCACCCTCCAAAAAAATGAAGAAAACTTATTAAACCTTGTTTGGTTGATGGCCATTTTATCCCAAGTATTCCTGTATTCTTAAAAATAAACATAAAACTTGTTTTCTTGTGTTACGTATTAAATATAATCTAATGCTTTACCGCAGCCTTGGACCTATTGGACTTCCATCAATTGGCAAACCCAAACCTGAAGATGCTACTCATCAAAAGGAGAAATTCATTCAAGCAAAGGTATATCATAAATTATTTTTCACACTGCGCAACTTAACTTTGTGTTATAACCAATTCCGGAATTTCTTACGTTAGAGAAATGCTTACTATGCTTTGGTCTCGTTATTTATAGCATACACATCCTGATTGTGGAAAAAGCAAGCCTTCAAATACTGCATGTTTAATTTCCTATTCGGGGCAGTCATAGTGTTGGTCTTATTTACGAATGCTATAGCATCAAGATTAGAAAATGCAAACTTTATTTATTTTTTTAAATTTTTTATTGTAATGCACTGTACTGGAAAATTGTGGTGGCTTTATTCATTTTCGTTCTTCTTTATGAGATCTATCTAGGCTTGTCCATTTACTTGTCCATTTACAAATATCTCTTCAAAATTAATTGTTTGTTTTACTATCACACTTCGTATAATTTTTATTATCCTCTATATAACTTATGAATAATTTTCATTAAATTAAAGATACTAAAGACCCTCAAAATAATTTAGGCTCCGATGTCCCTTACATCTAACCTACTACGAACACCACCACCACTTGTATTCTGACATAGGTCTTGTTCTCGATTGCTATAGCCTTTTTTAAGTAGCTGAAAAAAAGTGTTTATGAAAAAAGATGCTTCTAAAATTAAATTTATTTTTAATAGTTTCAATAATCAAAAGCTTAAAAAGCACCTCCAAGTTTACTTTTCAAAAATAGTTTTTTTCAGCTTATTTAAGCTAAATAAGAAATAAATAAATAGTCTAGAACACCTTAAAAAGCAGCTTATTTAGCATTGAGAATAGGCCCATAGTTTTTTTTTAATTTTTATTTTTCAAATACTCTTCTGAACAATTTCAAGCTCTTTCGGTTTATTTTGTAAATTTGTGAACACATAATCAAGTATCCTTTTTCTTTTTTTTTCCCTTTTGAAAGTTCTATCCTTTCTATATTCACTGCGCCTTACAAGTAACTTCCTGAATTTAAGTGTTTCACTATGTAATTTTTATTTCACACTATGTAACTCCCAAATAACTTTTCCCTTCCTCTCTCTCTCTCTCTCTTTTTTTTTTTTTTTGGAGTTGCAACAGACATTAAATTAGAGTTGCAACGGCCATTAAACTAGTGTTGCATGCAGCTGATTATACTGAAGCTGGAAGGAAGGCAATTACATTGGAAGACTAATAGACTCATGCTCTTGGTTATTACTTAATAAATTGTCCAAATTTCATATGTAACTTTTAAGGCATTTGGACCATCAAAATAAAAAACAATCCAATCCAACTAAAGGGCATTTTTGACCATTCAAAAAAAGAAGAAACAAAATAAGTTTAAATCCACATGACCCCCGTCCCATTCTTTTAGAATAGTATATAGATTATTCTCTCGAATCCATTTAGTGTTTCTTATTGCTATGGAAAATTTCTTATGATGGAGTGCAAAACCAACACTTTGTTGATTTGAATTTTTATAGAATCCCTTATGAAATTGCATAATACTAAGTACCATGAAATGCACTCTTTCTCCTTTGTTTGGGTTGTTCTTGGAGGTCAATATGGCTATGAATGTTGGTTCTAGTGATCATGCAAGTTAGTTAAATATGACCACCCTAGTACCTATCCTGACGTTCCTCTTCCAACTCCAACCGTCCCCCACCCCTGGAAAGAGAAAAGTAAAAATGGAAAAAGTGAAGAAAAATAAGAAGGGGCGAGAATGAAATGATATTCTTTCTCATTTAAACCCTGATTCATAGAAGTTTAATATCCTTGAAAGTCTCTCTTGTGCAGGCTGATAAGCATTCTTTGTAATGATGAATGGATTTGTCTACCTCTTTTTTCCTACTTTTTGCTTTGTCCATCCTTTGGATAGTTATCTGAACAATAACTGAATGTTTTATCAATCTATTTAGCTTTCAACTTCTATATGATGTTTGTTAGAAATCTGTCTGTTTACAATTCATAATAAAGTAACATAAACTCTTATCGAGTTTGTCAATATGCATGGTCATTTGATTTTTAATCATTAAAATGTTCCACTTTCTACAAATGATGAGAAAACAAGTCATGACATGTGTATTGTTCCCCAGTATGTCCAGAAACGTTTTCTCAATAAAGAGGCTACTACTTCCAGCTGTTGTTCTCAAGCCACCGGTATATGGGAAGCAGTTAGGAATAACAGATTGCGGGAAGTCTATCGACTAATTGTAGTGTCAGGTGCAAATATTACCAACTCAATATATGATGAGGTAGCTGGTGCCAATCTACATCATGGTGTTCTTGAAGAGGGGAAAAAAGCAGGTTTTCTAGATTCTGAAAAGAAATACTCTGATCCGGCGGTCTGTGTGAAGTCTTCCAGTGATCCAGGGTTTTGTCTCCAAGGATGTTCCTTATTGCATTTGGCTTGCCACACTGGTAATCCAGTGATGCTTGAACTATTGCTGCAGTTTGGTGCTGATATAAACACGAGGGACTTCCATGGAAGAACACCCCTACAGCATTGCATATCAAAAGAGAATAATTTCTTGGCAAAATTACTTCTTAGAAGGTAATATCTTCTATGATGTCAAGTATTCAGATTAAATTTGCATTTTTATGCCAACTTTTGGTAAGAACAGTAATCTAACTATTGTTATATGCAAAACTTAAAGAAGTAGTTTGTAACAATTTAGTGACCATATTTCAAATGACTAATTGGTTCAGTTTCATTTGGAGGGATATTTTCTTCTAGATGTGAGTAAATATTGGTCACATATTGTAGAGTGCAAACCAGAGGGTTTGTTAGGAAGGAGGGAAAGGCTGGGAGGGGTTATATTAGGTTTCAATCCTTGCTTATGGTTATATTGTTAATCCACTGATTAAATTATGTTCTCCTGAAAGCCTTGTTCCCAATCCCATGTCAGCTAAATAAATCATTGTTCTCCGTTTGGATCTATGTTGGACCATGTTTCATGAGAAGTCTAGTTCCTTGTCTTTCTAATTGGTATATCTAATGGTAATTGCTGAATACGTCAAAGTCATCTTATTATGATATTTCTCTACATTAATCTTTTCTATCTTATACAGGAATCAATTATGATCTCTCGTTTTATGACACTTCCATCATAACATTCTTGTTTCACTACACTACTCTGGTTTCTGTGTTGTTCTTAGTTGCCACAACTTTCTGCCGTACAACATAATTTCGGGTATTGTTTTGTATAATTCTTTTATTACAGATTTGTACATTCCTTATATTGGTAATCTCTTATTGGTTATATTCAAAATCCATACCCTATTTTTGTTGACTTGCCTCCTTGAAACTTTCTTGAGCCTAATTTTCAAGAAGCCTCCAAGTTTTAAAATTCACAGGGTTTTGATGCTAGGAGGATCTTAGAGTTCCTTATGTAGCTGTATTAGAAGTGTAGAAGAGAAGAAAGTTGTATCTGGACATTATGGCTCAACTTATTACCAATCCGATTGTTGTTGTAGAAAAGTTGCCATTTCATGAGTGTTATGCGCAGTTTTGTCAAATTGTGAGAAATCATATTAGGGCTACATTGTTTAGGCTTGGCTACATTGTTAAGGCTTGCGAAGTGTAATTCTAGTCGTTTATGACCAACTTTATGGGGATTTATATTGGTAGCGGAAGTAGGGTTTGCGAATTTCCTTTCCATGCAGTTTACAAATTTCCGAACGGAGAAAACTGCATTCAGTACTTTATTCTTGATGTTTTTGTTCTTGCTGCAGTGTTTAGAGAGGTCAATCGATTGATTTGATGTCTTTGCTTCTGTTTGCATGCTTTGCTGTTTAGTGACTGTTGCTCTGGTTTCCATGTATATGTCAGGCATACAACATTCTGCTGCATTTCTCAACTCTACAACTGACACATCTTCTATAATCTTCCTCAAATAAATTCATTGTATCAAAATTGTTAAGGCATTGTTATCTCGTACCTTGTACTTTTTTGACCAAACCAGCTTAGGGCTGTGGACCTATATTCTGGTTCCTATATTTTGCTTCTGGACTACAATGCAGCACAACACTTCTTTTCTTTTTATTTTTTAAAATTTTGGTTTTTTGTTTTTTCCTTTTCTTTTGGAAGAAATTAGCTTGCCTCCAAACAAAACTTAATACGGGGAAGTTGAGCCTCTATCTGAGGAACTGCTAGTCCAATCAGCTTCTGTATATTGAACAACTTGATTATTTGCTCTTTATCTCATATAGTGGACTTTTTCAAGGAGGTCTTTTGATGTCTCTCAGAATAAGAACTATGGGGTCCTGATGGCTATCACATGGTGAATCAAGGAACTGACTAACAGTGCTTATTGCAAGTTTAGCATCTGGACGAGTAACTATCAAGTAATTCAGTTTACCCCCCAATCAGCCAAATCCTTTTGGATCTTGTGATGGTCCCCTTGTCCAGGTAGAAGTTCAACTTTTGGATCCATCGGAGTATCTATTGCTCTAGAGTTAACCATCTCGGTCTTTTGAGTTGGAGATGAGAGGGGGAATGATTGCATAATTATGGATGGCCTATATTTGTGGTGAATTTCTAACTGTGGGGAAAAATTTTAACCACCTAACTGATGGGAATTTACTTGTCTCCTCAGACGAGAACAAATTGAGCACAAGTAGACCATGATGAATCATATGGATTGAGCACGAGTAGACCAGAACGACCTTTAGTCTAAGATTAGAATAAATTCAAACATGGACAAACTGAAATGGAGTAACTTGACTGAAATTAAGATTCTGTCAATCCTTGCCCTGTTACCATTAGAAAAATAGACTTAGATAGCAAATGAATATTTGGGAATGCTTGAGAGCAATATCGTTCAATCCATGCATATTTGTGGTATAAAGTATGCCTCACAATAAATCCTATTAATTACAGAAATCCCGCTAACTACTACTATTAAGCCCCATAATCTATCACAATCGATCTAAGATCATAATGAATGGTAGAATCCATCATAGAATGAAATCAACCATATAATCAACCCTCTCTGAGTATGAAGGAAGTGGATAAAATGAGTAATAAATGAATAAGGGAGTCAAATTATCATAGGGTACAAAATTAGGGGTGGGATGAGAAAGTACAAGACTATTTACTTTTCCTAAGGGCAATATGGGAGATCTACGTTAATCTTCAGGTGAATCTAGAGACAGGTTAGCCAAAGAAGGACAACTTGACTCTTCATTGGTCTCTACTTTTTAATGTGGTGTTTTACTGTAAACTTGTAATTTAAGATGAGACAGCAGGCCAGAGAATAGAAGGACCCGGCTTTGGAAACTCGATGCAGTAGAGACTATAAAGACCTCAATGGATAAAGAAAGAGAGTAATACAGATTTGTGAAAGGTTGTGTGTAAGGATTAGGTTTTGAAAATGTAACATTAACAGAAGTAAAAGAAGTAAAAGAAATGGTATAACTCATTAAACCCAGATACCCTTTGTAAGTGCAAGAATAAAAAGGATAACACACCCAATAGCTTGAGGCTCTGACTTATCAACACTGTGACAAACCTCATGAGCAAAACAGATGCATCCAAATATCCAAATGCATGACAAAAGAGAATAAAGTGAGCAAATTTACCCTGTAAAATATACTATTTGCATCCTATTAATGAGATAACAAGCAGTGAGTACTACATCCCACCAAAACATCTTCTGGATTACTCATATGAACTAATAAAGCTCTGGTCAGTTCCATTAGATGTTGAACACAGCTCTGCTGTGCAGTGCAAGGACAAGAAGGTTGATGGATCATTCATTCTTTGTGTTAAAAATTGGTGAAATAATTCCTGAAGTACTATTATTTGGTATTGTCAATATAAGAATGCAAACAAGCACATTGAACTGTGCTTTAACCTCAGAACAGAAAGCACGAAAGATAAAAAATAATTTAAATCAATATTTCATCAGATTAAGCCAAGTAATTCTTGAAAAATCATACCCAAAAATGGCAGTGCATCAAATTAGTAAGGTCCACTAAACTCTTGATTTGGATCAATATTCTTACTTGTCTTCTAATCTTGGGTAATATCAGGCGGAAGATATTGAACAGAACATTAGATGTCCAGTCAGTTTACTTACAGACATGAGATCAAAAGGCAACTTCAATGTATGCAATGCAAAGGGCAATAAAGAGATGAGTTAAGTTGAATAGAACAAACACCAGTGAACAGTAGCAGTAGATTCATCTGCTAAGGTGATGCTATGAGATGAACTAAGGGACTATAGACATATGGCAGGTATACTTGGATGAGTGAAAGATGTAATAGAAGTAGAGCGATGTTAAGAAGCCTGGTGCTGAAGAAACTTGGCATATTCTTCTTTTGGGACACTGATGAAATCATGATCATTAACTGCTGATAGTCTTGCAGGAATAGAAGATTTTGCATTATAGGCAATTACGTGCTATTCAGGGGGTCTACCGATTTATTTTTCCCACAGTGGTTACACTTAATACTTGCAGCTCTACCATGACCCCCTTTACCATCAATGCTATCGCTCTTGATGTTATATTCTTCCTCTATAAAAGGGAAGAAAATGCATATTCTGATCAGAAAGCTAGAAGAAAGCTCACAGTATTCACACCATGGTACTGTTCACTGGATTTCTTGTTCATTGTGGTACCGTTCACCAGCCTATAGTTCATTAGGTCAAATTATGCTCTGGAACATGTTAAGATAATTAGAAAGAGGTGGGGAAAGGATGAAAGAAGAACTGGAGAGCATAATTAACTTGGCAGCTTCTGGAGAGCATAATTAACTTGGCAGCTTCATCTCTTACACACACACACACACACACTATTTGACCACGAACAGCAAAAAGACTAGACTACTCGTTCTTATTTTGTAAATTGCTGTATATAGACATGTATGCAACTTCAAAAGCATTGTGCAAATACAGCATTCACTCTATTCACACACAGGCACCATTCATGCTTTCATGTACTGTAGAAACTTCCAAACAAACCCAGAACTAATCAAATACAAATATTGTACGCACTTCCAAATGTACTCAAAACACGCAGGTGCTGCATAAAATTGTTGGTAGTGACTATCTGTGTTCCATTGTAATTTAGAATCCTAGTTCAATTTGATTTCCTTTCTGGCAATTTGATTGCAGACAAAAATCCTCATTAGGTTAGTAATCTAGGATTATGCTTTGTATAATTTTAGTTTTATGCCTTGTGATAAAACAGTTTATATCTCCGACTTTTGGTATGAATGGCCTACGGCTCTGTACTGTGTTCGTCATTAAGAACCTAAGGTTTGCAAAGCTGGCCCCCAAACTGTGGCGTCTGTTGGTTTTACCTTCAGAAACCATATCTTTGACATGAATTGGAGCCCCTTTCATTTACTTGTGCTTATGCATGCATCGGACTCGTTGTGCATACTTTCACTAATAAACTCCATTTCTCCATACATCAGAGAAACTATCAAACATTTCCGCGCATGCATTCTCACATTCACAGATTATGTATTCTTGTATAAAACACATGATTATTTTAAAAGCATTACACAAGCACAACATTAACTTATTTTCACACGCCCTTGACACTTTCTGATATTGCATGAACTTCCGAACACACCCACTTACATCATTGATCCTCAAATGCTAGACATAATTTCAAATGTGCAGAACATATACGTTAAACACTTTGTTCCGCAGATCAAGCAAATACACAATTAACTCTATTTTTACATACTAGCATATACAAACACTATTTTTACACAAACATTGTCATTTGCACCATTTTCAGAATCTACAAGCACATTCTCAACCTCTTGAGCTTCAGACACACAAATACCCACCTTACACACTTTTACTCACTACACGAGCTCACAATATATTATATTTTCACACACACAGAGAAACAGTATAAATATGCCGTTAATACCTTCAGAAAACATATTCACATATTCACCATATTTTAACCCCGGGGGGGAGGGGGGGGCGGTTGGATATAGGAATAACTTTTGTTGACTGGCTTACCAGATTCTAAAGACCAATTTGCCCTTAGCTTGAATGAATCTTTGAAATCTAATCTAATAAATGCGATTGCTTAAAGCCACATGCAATCATCAAATTTTAGTTCCTAAGAGAGGCAGTATTATATCCCTATCATCTTCTGTTTCTATAAACTACGGGGTTCATCCTTAGTATCTCAAAGTTCTTCCCATTTAACTCAATGACCAAAATATCTGCAGTAAACTATGTTGAACTGCATATATTTTTAGAACAACGTACAGCATCTTTTAGCAAGTTAAGACACTACATGCCTCTCCAGTTTCAGTGTAATCAGAAGATATCCCAATTTCACATTCCAGCTACAGCATCTCCACATTCTTCTTTGCAGTTAAAAAGTAGCAATCCACTATGCCTCATTCCTGTCTTCAAGTAAATCTGACCATGATATCGTCTCTAACTTATTCTCCTACATGTATTTCATCCAAATTTGAACTCTTTTAAAGTTATTTCTCCACTGTTGGAAGGGCTAGTTGAACTACTGTTAAATTCTTCTCTGCACTCAAAAGACCACAAAATATAGAGGCAAGCAAGAAGCTAAAGGAGTGTAAAGATCTGTCCCCTTTTAGCAAACATACATTTGATTCCACTTTACGCATAATTTTCCCATAGAACATGCAGTTGAAACTTTTTACAGATGCATAGAACCTTTTTCTCAGTGAAGCAATTTTGTACGAGGGGAAAAAAGAAAATTTGTTGTTCTTGTTTATATGGAAATTGTTACATCAGTGAATTCTCACTACATGTTGCTTTAACTTGCAGTTTAAATTTACTGGCATCTAGAAATCTAGAATAAGGAGAACTAAATATGATGACTACAAATATCTTGTGGTTTAGCTGTTATGATATACTTCTTAGTTCAGGATAATGATGAAGACTTATTTGGCTGGAGGAGAATCTAATATTGTCTCAACACTCTGTCTTCTTATTCCTGATGATTTTCAAACGGATGTATCTGCACTTCCCATTTTTTCTTTCTTTTGGTGGAGCCTCTTTGATTGTTTGATAATGCTTGAGTGCTTGAGATAATTCAATGTCTTCTAGAAGAAAGTTCTGACGGTTTTGTGCTTCTGTACATAGTATCCATTGTGCGGTAATGTTCAGTTGACAGTCTTTTTCAAAACCTTGTCTCTGCCTAGGGTTTATACAATTTTTTATTTACAGTTCTATCTGAAACCAGACTTCTATTATGTATTTGCAGTTCTCACTGTTTATCCTTTTCGATCTAAATCCTGGGGAAGAAATTTCTGAACTCAAATAGTCCCTGTGCAAAGAATTGCTGGCTAGAGAATAGAGTTTACAGTTTATTGTAGTTATTAGAATCATTAAACCCTAGTTAATCTAGATGATGTTGCTAAATGTGAAAGCATTGTGAAAGGGATGGACTTATGTAATTTAATAGCTTTTAATTAAATGTTTGTAGATTCTTTCAAAGCTCGATTGCTAATCCCAATTTTCCCTTCCAACTTCACGTAACATACCTCCATACGTTGTTATTCAGAGGTGCACGTGCGTCAATCAGGGATGCTGGGGGCCTTAGTGCTCTAGAAAGGGCTATGGAGATGGGAGCAATAACTGATGAGGAACTTTTTGTCTTGCTTGCTGAGAGTGAATGAATTGTCTTGCGCTTAGCAAGAAATAAGAATTATCACAGGAAGCTTATTCTATTCTTTACCACCTAATGTCCTAGGTACATTTCTGGGTTTTTTCTTGAACTCTTGTACCATTTACTTTTCGATTTAATTGTATTGCCTTGTACTTTCAACCAAACTAAAACGTAAAGAACTGCCCCGGAGGAGGGGTGGGGGGGCTTGAAGACTGGTCGAATTGCCACTACAGATATTTGGAGAAGCAAGCCTATCTGTCAACAAAGGTCTCTAGCCAATGATTGCTGGTTGTTTAGCATTATAAACTCTACTGTCCGTGGAATTCCTTTGTTGTGTATCTGAATTATTGTGCTACATTTTCATTATAAAATGAAAATAATTCCTCGGAGTTGGATTTTATTTTGTCCTCCGGTCAGATTTGTGATATTCCCAAAACTTTGAGTCGTTAATGGGGAGTAGCTAAGGGATAGAGGAATCCCGACGTTGCCTGTAATAGGGTAGGGTAAAGCAGGTAAAAGTATAAACTCTTATCCTACGGTGGCTATGTGTCCTTGTATCCTGTACAAGTTTGGTAAGGTACAACATACACTAGTCAAGGTATAAGATGTAACTTTTGAACCCTGTGAAATAGTCTTGCAAAGGTAGAGTAGACACATCAACTTTAAGTTTTTCCTTTAACAAGGTTGAAAAAGAATGCAGATATTACATGTTGGACTTTTATATTTGCAACAAACTGTCAGTTAAGTGAGTCACGTTGATTCGATTAACTCTGAAGCTGGCCCAACCACAAAATGAAGGCCAGGGTTGTAGCGGGCCTGTGAGCATTGAGTTCGAGCTGGGCTTATATAAGCTCATGAGCTTGGGCCTAGTTGGGGACCAATTTAAAATTCATTATTTTTTAAAACATAAAAAGAGAAAATAGCTTATATAGTTTTTGAAGTTGGGTGTTGTCATATTAATATAAAATAATTTTCCATTTTGTTTGTGTTTTTTTAGCCAAAATGATCATTGAAGAATTTATGAGTTGCCTAAGCCATTCTATTGCCACTTATTTAAGGGCAAAATTGTCAAATAAATATTTTCTTTTTTGAGGTTAGAAACTTGAAGTTAGAAAATATAGAAAAATTTGAGGTTAATATTGGACAGAGCTTGTGGCTATAGTCTATGGATTCAATTTGTCGTGCGTTTGAAGGATGAAGATTGGATAAAATGACTAGTGATGCAGTTAATCTTTACTTTGTGTTTAAACTGGGGTTAGAAAATTAAGTTTTGCATTAAAAGAAAGGCTTTGAAGTAGAGTGAAGTAGAGGTTGAGATTGGAATAAAGTTCATGAGTTTGGCCTTGGGTTTAAATTTTTGGTTTTTTTTCCTAGGCAAGGATTGGTAGTGTCAAATGGGCCAGTCCGCTCTGGCCCGGCCTGTCTTGGAATGCCCTTGAAACGGAGCGGAGCGGGCTGGCCCGTTTTTTCGCAGACTTTGTAAAACTACGTCATTTTGGAAAAAATATTTTTAAAAAGCATCAAAACGATGTCATTTTTGGAGAAAAAATTTTAAAAAAATAAAAAGAAAAATAGGCTAGCCTGCACTCGGCCAGTTCCTGCCCGCACTAGCCCGCGGGTTAAACTAAGCGGGCCAAAAAAGCCCACATTAAAACGGGCTTGGACTTACTAAGTCCAAACCTGCCTATACAAGCTAGCCCGTATTGACACCACTAGCAAGGATATAGAGTGGATAATATGAACGCCATTTCTATATACTATTTTTTTTTACTATATATAGTGCGAAAAACGTTCATTTTTTAAAATTACATGCTCTCTCCTCTTAAAACTTTCTCAAATTGTTTCGCACATAAAATCCCTTTTTTAATTAAAAACGAGCGCCATTTAATCGGAGCAAGGAAATGAGTAAAGATTCGACGAAAGATTCTATTGAATTTGAGGTAAAAATTCATTAAACTCTAATTAAACTGATATTTGAATTAATTTTTTGAATTTCTGGGTGAGTTCCGCCACTGAGTGGCGAAATTGGTGGTAAAATTTCATCCACATCTGGCGAAATTCTGTTGCAGCTTTCGCCAGATACTGGCGAAACTGGACCAAGAGTTTTGCTAGAATCTGGCGAAACAAGGCCAGTATTGCGCAAATTTTGTAATTTTTTTAAATTTGAAGTAATTCCTTATTTAATTGTGTTATTGTATTTTTATAATTTGTAATTATATTGTATGAATTACAGGAGCACCGAAAGGGCCAAAGGCGAGATTTCATCGAGCGCTTTACAGGGATGGCCAAGATCCGTCATCATCATCGGATTCGTTTGAAGAATTATTGGATCTGGACAAAGTCGAGCATCTGAGTCATTTTTTGGGAGCATAGGATATATTTTTGAGTAAAGAGGAGTTAGTAAGGTGGGCGAAAGTGGCAGCATTACAGGTGAGGACATTGTTGATAATTGCTCATTCTAGAAAAGACGACAGAACAGGCAACGGATTTGTCGAGCTTAGGTGTGAGAGGGACGGAGCCTATTGAAAATTTATTTCTGGTCCGAAAGATGGCTTCGCACCAGAGGCGCGGACTAAGGAAGGAAAACCCAAGGGGACCAAAAAATGTCGTTGTCCACTAAAACTAATGGGTAGAGATCATTACGAGGGAGCATGAAGTCTTGCGGTAATGTGCGGCAAGCGCAACCACAAGCTTGGAGCCCGACATGGTCATTCCCTCGTTGCGCAGATGATAGAGCGAGAGTTGAAGATCACGAAAGAAATGAGCAAATGCCACGTTCAGCCCAGACATATTTTAGATCATTTGAAACGGGAGAACCTGGGAATAGTTGTTAGGTATATGTGCCTATTTTAAGGCTTATTATTCAGTGATTGTATGTTTATGTACCTGATATTATGTTTTGTTGAAGGGGGTGAATAATATATGTTTGTGTTGCTTTGTCACGCAGGACGAAGACAGTTTATAATGCTCGACACAAAATAAGAGTCACCAGTATAGAAGGTCGGACAGTTATTCAACAACTTTTAAAGTTGTTCACTGAGCATGGATACATCCATTGGCACAGAGTTGAGCCGGGATTCGTAGTCCTTAGTGACGGTGCTTTTGCTCATCCAGATTCTACATTGCTTGCTTGTGCCTATCCATTTGTCATAATAATGGATACGACATATAAGACTAATAGGTTCACTATATTTTTATTTATTTTGTGTTAGATTGCAGTTAAACATACTCTTTTTTAATTTAACAAGTTAATTAAAATAGGTATAATATGCCGTATGTGGAGATCATTGGCATGACCCCGATAGGTCGTAACTTTCTCATTTCCGGCGCTTGGATAAGCACTGAGCAGGCAGACAGTTACTGGTGGGTGTTACAGTGCGTGAAGGAGATATTCGACAGATCGAGAGCCCGGATTTATACAGGTCCTGCATGATGCATTCCCTAATTCTGAGCACATGTTATGCCACTGACACATTTTGAAGAACGTTGAAAGTAGGTGCTACAAGGCTTGTGGTGATAAAGCGGTAGCAAAACAATTTTTGAAGAAGTCTCACGGGTGAGGAGTTTCATGTTAATTACTCAAACATGAATTCGTCGTGGTCAAATTTCGAGAAGCTTATGACATATATGGATGAGACGTGGTTGGATCCACATCTGGAGTAGTTTGTTCGTGTTTGGATAGGCCAGATCTTGCATTTTGGGACTGAAATGATGAATCGTGCCGAGAGCTCCCACGATTTGGTCGAAGGTCCACTCTATGATCCATGCCCAGATAGCCGTGATTAGGAGTTCTCTTGAGCAATCCCGCCACGTGGACAAATATCACCTTAGCACGCATCCGATCCTTAGTCCTTTGTGTTACAGAGTTAGTCACAAGGTCCTACAGATCATTTTAAATTAGTAGGGTTGCGTGAAAAAGATTCGGCACTATCTCAGCCTTTGCCGATGCTGGGTTAGGAGCTCTCACGGACTTCCTTGTGTGTACGAGATTGTTTCACACATGACCACAGGTCAGCCCTTCATTGTTGACGATTTACATCCATTTTGGAGCACGCTTAACTTCTCCATATCTGTTTTCCGATATATGCATCACTCGGAACTGCACCCTTTTGATAATATGCGGGCTATTCTGGACTTCACGAAGCTAATGACGAAAAGAGCCGCTGCAGAACTGCGCCATTTTGCAGTTCAGATGAGTCAGATGTTATATCCCGAATACAGTGGCCTTTAGGAGCCCCCAACCCAAATGACAAAGAGCCGTTGAAAAGAGACTCTATCAAGAGGAATAAGTCTCATTGGGACTACATTGAGGTGTCAACAAGTGTGTTCAAGCACTCATTCGAGAGTAGATTCTCACAAGGACGGTCTTCGAGTGGGTCTTGTTGAAGGAGTGGGTCTAGAGGCCAGGGATCGAGGTCCAGCGGCAGCGGATTTGGTTCCTCGACCTGCGCGTCTGGTGTCGGAGCTACAAAAACAGGCACATTCCCTTGGGGTAATTAGTTTTTGACCTTCATCGTTCCTTACATTAATGACTGGATTAACGTTAAAGCAGATGAGAATTGTGGATTCCGTGCCGTCGCACATTTGAGACGGTAGCGAGGATGTTTGGTCCAACGTAATGCAGAATTGTACGAATGAATTGTTGGTGGTTCATTCGGGATTGCATCACTTTTGCACCAGCTCGAGCATTGGGACGCCTGCGATCTTGCCCCCAATTGACCGGTGGCTCACATTTCCCGGTCGCAGTCTTGGACGTATCTATCCCTTCACTCGCAACATGAAAAGGCGAGTGCAATTATAGTTATCGGGTTGCTGGAAGATGCCAGTTATTCCGTCGCCATAAGTAAATTGTAAAGGAATTGTATCATTTTTTTAATCTTTGTTTGGCAATTAACTTAATTTTTTATGTTGAATTTTTTTTTTGCAGTTCCGCTTAGAGGATGCATTTCCAGTGCTGGACATGCATCCATCCTGGCACCGGTACAAGCAACACAAATAAATAAATAATAATTAAATTAAAATCTAAAATAAGTAAAATTCATGATTAACTCGGATGAACTAATCGAACAAACTAACTAAAGCAAATAACTAATTCCATAAACAATAAAAATATTAAAATATAATTAATTAACTTAGTATTATATATATATGAAATTATTTTAAAATTTAAATTTTTATCTATTTTTTCCCAAGACTTCTGTCAAGAATGGATGGAATTGTTGGAAGATTTCCGCCACAATCTGGCTAAATTCTTTCCAACAAGTCTGCCAATTCTTGGCGGAAGCCTTGGAAGGATTCTGCCAGATTGTGGTTGAATTCTTCCATGAATTCTGCCAACTTCTAGTGGAATCCATTGAATAATTGTACCCAATTTGGGTGTAATTATTGAATTCCGCTACTTTGTGGTGAAATTCTTGTAGAAATTCCGCCTTGTAGAAAAATTGTGAGAACTTCAAATTTGGCCAATTTTTGGCCGATTTTGAAGTTCTTTGTGTGTAAAACGACGTAAATTTACAAGTAGTTTGATAAAGTAACATTTTTTCACAAAACTTTTTCGTCCATAGTGTTAGAATGTTAGAAAGAACTTAAGAAACTCTTCCATATTAAAATGAAATAATAAAAAGTTTTCGCACTACATGTAGTCTAAAATTTTACAGTATATAGTAACCCCCTAATATGAATAGCAGAGTTCCTGATTGCTGAAGAAAGCTTCAAAAGTCAACAGTGGTCGATCGAGCTGGGGGAAGCTACAATTTAGGAATGAAGATGGAGTAAAGAAAGAGGAAAAATGGCAGAAAAATAAAGAGCAAATAGCTTATGTGGTCCTTGAAGTTAATGACTGAAGTTAGAGGTCGAACATATTAAGATCTTATAAATTTTTATTCTATTTTTCCTATTATTATTGAAATACCTAAGAGGGGGAGGGGGTGAATTAGGTATTTGGCTAATTTTTCGCAAATACAGTCCTTTTATAATTCTAAGCAAAAAACAGATTGTATGTGCTTGATTCAATAGAAGAGTAAGGCAATTAATAGCAAAGCAGTAGAGCAATATAAGAACAAAGAACACAAGCAATTTATAGTGGTTCGATCTCTTCAAGATCTACGTGTTCAAACCTACACTTAAGGATTTCAAACAATCTACTATAAGCTCAAGTCTACAAATTACACAAGAGGCTCACCACACAATGGTTTTACACTCACAACCTCTTTTTAGTAATTATACAAACAGGTTCACCCTTTCACAAGGATTTCATATCTAAAGACAACCTAAAGACCAATCTAATCCAAGGCTCACCCACTCACAGGTTTTACACCACAACCTTGATTAATCTAGTCTATGGCTCACCCTTATCAAAAGTATTTTATGTCACAAGATAACCTTGCAATGAGCTAATATAGAAAACACAGTTTAATAAAGAAGGAAGAATGTGTAGATGTTACCACTAGTTGGTAGATGTTTACATAATGTTGCACCTTCACACTTTGTTGTCTTTGGAATCTTGAATGATCAATTGAAAGCACAAGACAAAAGAGAGCTTGAAATGTTTGCTAAATGCTTTGGAATGTTTAGAGTTTTTATAGATTTGAAAAATCAAATTCAACAACTATAAAACGGCTAGTAAAGGCTAGTTTTAGAGAAGTTCGGACGTCCGAACTCTCTGCCATGCGTCCGAACTTTACTGTGCCATGCTGTCTGGAAAAGTTCAGAAGTCCAAACTTGCGTCCGAAATTCTTTGGAAAAACAGTTACCATACTATCAGAGAAAGTTTGGAAGTCTGAACTTTTCTCCATGCGTCCGAACTTGCGTCCGAACTTCTCTGGAAGCACAGTAACCATTTCCAAAGTTTGGACTACCAAACTTGCATCCAAACTTATCAAATTTTGTCAAATCTTTTTAAAATCATTGTTAATAACATTGAAAACATTTTGCATAAATGGACACATCATTTAAACACATTTAAACACAAAGATCATTACCAAAACATTTTGATCATACAAAATCTTCTTAAGATCATTTGAGATTTCAAAAAACATACTTGTTATCACAAAGTTTATTGAAAACCATTTCAAAAACAAGTTTTGTGCTCTCTCATGCATTCAACTAATTCCAAGACATACAAGTGTAGAGTTTACAGAAAAATATACCTATTTAGTATAAGAACTCTACACTCTAAGTCTTCAATGCCTTCAATCATCTTGAACATACTCTTCAATCTTCAATCACCTTTGGCATAGTTGAGTTGTTCTTGCATTGTGACTCCAATGCAATAAGACTTCATGCTTCTCAATCTATCAATCCTATCACTCAACATACAAGCACATTAGTCCTCATCAATATTTGCCATTATTCAAAACTAATCATAACTACATGATTTGCCCTTAGGGCTAACAATTATGATTCTTGAAAAATTTATGAGCTTTTCAGTTTTTGTACTACATTTTTAAGGGCAATATTGTCAATTAAATATTTTCTTTAGGGAAAATAGCTTATGTAGTCCCTAAGATTAGAGTTCAATCACATTAATAAGTTTTATTTATACCAATATGATCGTTGAAAATTTTACCAGCATTGCCACTTTTTCAAGGATAAAATAGTCAATTTAAATATTTCTTTTATTTATGTTTTTATTTTTCTTGTTTCTTTAATCCATCTGCTATACTAAATAACAGCCACCTTGCAGTATATCGACTACTACCAAGCACCCATCACTACCATCGTTAGCAGATGTTTATCGGTTCGGTTTGAAGAAAAATTCAATTTTACTATTTAGAAAAAATTTAATTGGTATATTTTTTAAAAAATAAATAAAACTAAATTTTTTCAAACTGAAATAATTTCAATTTGGAGAAAATAAAATATATAAAATGAATAATTGATTCCAAAGTAACCTTGAATATATGCTAACCTTGTTTAAGTTATTAACCTTCAAATATAGTTTGCAAAAAAATATATAAATAAAGTATTTAAAATTTTAAAATAATTTTAAATAAGATCTAATTTAACTGAAGTTGTGAACCTTTAATTATACCTTTAAATAAGATCAAAAGTTACATGTATGGTTTCTTCAACACATAATGTTCCTTTATTATAGACTCTATATGCCTTTTTATTTGAAGAATAGCCAAGAAATACTCCTTCATCTGATTTTCTATCAAATTTTCCTAGATTATCACTGGTATTTAAAATAAAACATTTTACAACCAAACACTTTGAAATAAACAATTGAAGGAGTTCTATTAAATAGAAGTTCAAAATGTGTTTTTCTTATAAAAGGTATTAATAAAACTCTATTAATTACATAGCAAGCAGTATTTACAGCTTCTACCCAAAAGTATTTTGGCAAGGAATTTTCACAAAGCATTGATCTAGCCATCTCTTGTAAATTTCTATTTTTCCTTTCAACAACACCATTTTGTTGACGTGTTTTAGCAGTTGAGAAATTGTGAATAATACCATAATCATCACAAAATTTTGTATACCCTACACTTGTTTGTCTTGGAATCTGTTGAATACATAAGAGAGCACAAAACTTGTTTTTGAATCTTAAATGACTTTGAATGATCTTTTGATTAATAATTGTGTTATTGAGTCTTAAATAATTTTGAGTAAACTTTGTATGATCAAAGAGTTTTGATAACTGTTTTTGAATTTAAAAAATGTCTAAATGGCTTATCTATTCGTACAAAATATTTTCAAACTTATTGAAGTTGAATTTCAAATGATTTTACAAAGTTTGAACAGTTCAGACACAAGTTCGGACGTCCAAATTTTCAAAATGGCTACTGTGCTTCAAGAGAAATTCAGACGCAAGTTCAGATGCAAGGAAAAAAATTCGGTCGTTCAAATTTTCCCTACTAGCATGGCTACTGTTTTTCCAGAGAAATTCATACGCAAGTTCGGATGCACTGGACAAAATTTGATCGTTTGAATTTTTCCTAACAGCATGTAACAGTAAAGTTCGGACGACAGTTCGGACGCACAAGAAAAAATTCGGTCGTCCGAATTCTTCTGAAACTAGTTGTTACTAGCAGTTTTATGACTATTAAAATTGATTTTTCAAATCTATAATAGTTGTAAACTCCGATATTTTTGTAAGTTTTGAATCTATGAGAAATCTTAACATTCTAAAATCTTTTGCGAACACTCTCTTTTGTCTTGTGCTTACAAGTGATCATTCAAGATTTCAAAGACAACAAAGTGAAGTGCTGCAACATTTTGTAATTATCTACCAAGAAGTGGTAACTTCTCATCCATTCTTCATTTAATATTGTTTTCTACTAGCTCATTACAAGGTTTTCTTGTAAACATAAAATTCTTTAGGTAAGGGAAATCCTTGAAAGTTTGATTCATGGTTGTTTGTAGATATAAAATCCTTCTAGTAGGGTGAGCCTTGTGTGTAGAATTACTAAAGAGGTTGTTGGTATAAAACCATTGTGCGGTGAGCCTCTTGTATAATTATTGAACTTGAGCATATAGTAGATTGATTGAAATCCTTAAGTGTAGACTCAAGGTAGTGGACTAGATCTTGAAAAGATTGAACCACTATAAATTGCTTGTGCTCATTGTGCTTAGATTGTTTATTGCTTTGTCATTGCTTTAATTATTCTCTCATTGAAACAAGTAATCATAATATTGTCTAACTCAATTTATAAAAGGAAATAGTTTTCGAAAATTAGCCAAAGACCTAATTCACCCCCCTCTTAGATCTTTCAATTGGTATCAGAGCAAGGGATTCTTTGTGTGGTTTTACAACCTAGAAGTTAAGATCTTATAGCTAATATTTCAAACTTTCCTTATTTGGAAGGATCTTCCACAAATAGACCACCTTTGTTTGATGGAACAAATTTTACATTTTGGAAATCTAGAGTTAAGATATATATTTGTTCTATTAACTTTTATTTGTGGAACATTGTTAAGAAATGTCCTTACATACCAATGAACATGAGAGCAGATGGAGTGACTTTAGAGCCAAAGCCTATAGACGAATTTGATGAGAATGATTCGAATAAAATGACATTGAATTATCAAGCCATGAACATTTTAAGTTGTGCACTAGATGTAACTGAATATAATCGAGTTAGTGGATGTGATACTGCCCATGATATATGGAGATTACTTCAAGTAACACATGAAGGTACAAACCAAGTAAAGGAGTCAAAGCTTGCTATGTTAGTAAGGGATTATGAGCTATTCACCATGAAGCAAGGTAACATTTTCAATGGTTTAAAAGCTTATGGGAAGAACTATACAATTGGAGAGCAAAACAGAAAGATATTGGATGCTTTTCCAAAATCTTGGCAACCGAAAACACTTGCTATTGAGGAATCAAAAGATTTAAAAACTCTCCCACTTGAAGAGCTTATTGGATCATGGCTTACACATGAGATGAAGGTGAAAAGATTAAATGATTTTGTAGATGAAGAGAAGGGAAGAAAAGGAGTTGTACTCAAAACTTCCAATCATTTTAGTGAACAAGAAAAATTATCAAGTGAAGAAGATGGAAACAGTGGAGAAGAAGAGATAGATATGGCAGTAAGAAAATTCAAGAGATTCTGTAAAAAGGAATTTCTCAAGAAAGGGAGAAATCTAACCAAGAAGAGTGGACAGTCATCATCCTTCAAACCTCAATGCTTTAAATGCAAAAGCGCAGAACATCTTGTTGCTGATTGTTCTAAAGTTTTGGAAAGGGAAAGAGACAACAAACTCAAAAAGAAATCTACCAAGAAGGGAAAGGGATTGGCTGACAGTTGGGATCAACAAGAAAGTGAAGATGACAGTGAAGGAAAAGCCAACATATGCTTTATGGCAATTGATGATGAGGTACAATCTACTCCTTCTATTTCTACTTACTATGATGATGATATTGATCATAGTGATTTACTTGTTGAAATGTATGGAGAACTAAAAAAGGCTTCAAAAAGGAATAAGGAAATGAAGACCAAAATTAATGAGTTATTAAACGAGAATTCAAATTTATGTTTTGAAAATGGAAAACTTCTTGAGTCTATTAATTGCCTAAACATTGAAAAAGAAATTTTAAATGTAACTACACAAAACATATCTCTTGAAAATAAAGATCTTTGAACAAAAGTCATTTCTCTAGAAATAATGCTTAGTGATCATGAGATATTGAAAAAGAAAGTTAATGATCTTACATTATGCATTGAAAAATTTACAAATGGAAGAGAAAATTTAAATAAACTACTTGGTTATCAAAGATCTTCATATGCAAAAAATGGTCTTGGTTACTCTCATGAAAGTAATGCTCCAAAATGTAAAAACTTCTTAGCTAAAGAAACTTATATTTCAATGCCTCATATTTGTTGTACATATTGTGGTAGGCATGGACACAAAGTTTCAAAATGTTATGTGAAAAGAAAAATAGAAAATGGTGTTAAAACTAATTTGGACAATCAAAGGAATATTTACTAACCCTCTTGGACCCAAGAAAATGTGGGTACTAAAACTGACTTTCTCAAATTTGGTGTAGGTTCGTTTTGCTTCATGATCAAGTGCCACTAAGTAGTTTCTTGACTGTGGCTATTCAAGATACATGACAGGAAATGCCTCACTTGCTAGTGAACTTCAAGCAACAAGTGAAGGTTTTGTTACATTTGGTGATAAGAAGAAGGGAAGAATACTTCGAATCGGTAACATTGGTAAAGTTTCTTTCTCTCTCATTAAGCAAGTATTACTTATTGATGGTTTGAAGTATAATCTACTTAGTATTAGTCAATTATGTGATAATGGATGTAAAGTAGAATTTAAATGTGACACTTGTACTATTTTTGATAGTGCAAGTAGCAAAACTATCTTTGCTGCTAATAGAGTCGGAAATGTATACATATTACATCTTGATGAGCTATTACAAATGATATCAAGTGTCTTGCTATTCATGATAATGATTGATATTTATGGCATAGAATATTAGGTCATGTGAGCATGAATTTATTGAATAAACTTTTCACACAAGAGTTAGTTAGAGGATTACCTAAAATGCATTTTTGATAAACTCGTCTTTGTGATGCTTGTCAATATGGAAAGCAATCAAAAACATCTTTTAAACCAAAGAAAATGGTCTCTACCTCAAAACCTATTGAACTTGTTCATATGGACATGTTTGGACCAATGAGGACTACTAGTCTTGGTGGTAAAAGATATACTTATGTGATTGTTGATGATTTCTCTAAATTTTGTAATCAATGGAAGAGAATTTTGGAATCAAGACTTTACAAAATTTTTTGATGAACATGGTAAAACTCATAAATTTTCAACTGCTAAAACACTCCAACAAAATGGTGTTGTTGAAAGGAAAAATAGAACCTTACAAGAGATGGCTAGATCAATGTTTTGTGAAAGTTCTTTGCCCAAATATTTTTGGGCTGAAGCTGTAAATACTGTTTGCTATGTAATGAATAAAGTTCTCTTAAGACCTTTCATACGAAAAACACCTTTTGAACTCTTATTTGATAAAACTCCTTCAATTATTTATTTTAAGGTATTTGGATGTAAGTGTTTTATCTTAAAAACTCATGACAATCTGGGAAAGTTTGATAGAAAATTGGATGAAGGTATATTTCTTGGTTATTAATCAAATAAAAAGGCCTATAGAGTTTATAACAAAAGAACATTGTGTGTTGAAGAAACTATCTATGTGACCTTTGACAAATCTAACATATATCTTGAAAGAAGAAATGAAGATGATGTAGGTTCCTCAATAATGGATATTCAAACTCATCATCAAGCACCCACCTTGGAAGAACATGCCAAAGAAGAAGAAAAAATAGAGCAAGAACAAGATGGCCAGCCTAACAATGATCAAGTGCTTCCAAAGGATCTAAGATATGCAAGAGGTCATCCTAAGGAGCAAATCATTGGTGATGTCTCCCAAGGAGTTAAAACAAGGCGGTACTTTATTGACAACTTTGCTCTTTTATCTCATATTGAGCCTAAAAACATTAATGATGCATTGTGTGATGATTTTTTTATTATTGCTATGCAAGAGGAGCTAAATCAATTTGAAAGAAATAAAGTTTGAACTCTTGTCCCAAGACCTCATGATCATTCCATTATTGGTACAAATTGGGTCTTTAGAAATAAATTAAATGAACTAGGAGAAGTTGTTAGAAATAAGGCTAGACTTGTTGCTAAAGGTTTCAACCAAGAAGAAGGCATTGATTATGATGAAACTTTTGCTCCGGTAGCTAGACTTGAATCTGAAATACCTAAGAGGGGGGGTGAATTAGGTCTTTGGCTAATTATCAAAAATCTTTTCCCTTTTTGCAAACCCTTTGCCTTAATGAAAGCTCTTCTTTAAATTCACAAACTTCTAGTTTATATGTGATTTGATGGTTAAGACAAGATTATCAGACTATAAGATCACAACTAATCAATCAACAACTATGAACAAATAAGAATAATACAAGTATGTAACAAGTAAAGCTATAAAGAAATGAACACACGATTTATAGTGGTTCGATCTCTCCAAGATCTACATCAACTACCTTGAGTCCACACTCAAGGATTTCAACCAATTCACTATATGATCAATTTAGGCAATTACACAAGAGGCTCATCCAACAAGGATTTTACACCAACAACCTCCTTTGTAATCCTACAAACAAGGCTCACCCTTCCACAAGGATTTTATATCTAAAGACAACCTAAAGACCAATCTAATCCAAGGCTCACCCACACACGAGTTTTACATCACAACCTTGATTAATCTAGTCTATGGTTCACCCTTACCAAAAGGGTTTTACGTCACAAGATAACCTTGTATCAATCACAATAATAGTGTAAAGAAAGAGTTTGGATGTTACCAACACTTCTTGGTGGATGAACACAATTGCTAGCACCACTTCACTTCTTGCCTTTGGAATCTTGAATTTCAATCTTTGAGCACAAGGCAATTTGAGAGCTTTTGATATAATTTTGATGTAAAACAAGTTAGAGCTTCAAGGATTTCTTTTGTGCAAAAGTTCTTTAAAAAATCTAGAGTTTCTAACCTTTATAGAAATTGAAAATCAGTTAAAACGGTCATAAAATGGCTAGTAACGGCTAGTTTCAGAAATTCAGATGACCGAATTTTTGGTCGAATTTTTCGGATGTTACTATTCACACACTGTTCACATGAATAGTGTCACTGTTCACAATGCAGGATCGAATTTTTCCAACTGCGTCCGAATTTCTCTGGAAAAATAGTTGGTACTGTTCACATGAACAATGATACTGTTCATTGTGCAAGAAAAGTCGCACGATCGAATTTTTCATCCTGCGTCCGAATCTTGTATACGAATTTTTCAAACTTTGTCAAAACATGTTCAAATCAATTCAAACAAGTTGGAAAACATTCTAGCTTCAAAGATAAGTTATTAAAGACCTTTTAAGTGCAAAACCATTTATGAAAACTTGATAATTTCGGTAAGTTCAAAGACATTGAAACCATTTAAATCAAGTTTTGTGCTCTCAATTGCAATTCATAGATTCCAAGGCTTAAGAGTGTAGGGTTTACAAAGTTTACCTATTAAGCACATGCAACCTACACTTCATGTCTTCAAAGCCTTCAATCATCTTGAACAAACTCTTCAATCTTCAATCACTTTGACATATTGGAGTTGTTCTTGCATTTTAGCTTCAAGGCAATGAGACTTCAAACTTTTTAATCCACAAATCCTATCACACAACATACAAGCATATTAGTCCTCATCAATATTTGTCATTAATCAAAACTAATCATAACTACATGATTTGCCCTTAGGGCTAACAGAATCCATAAGAATACTTTTGGCTTTTGCTTGTTTTAAAGGTTTTAAACTATTCCAAATGGATGTCAAAAGTGCATTTCTAAATGGTTTTATTGAAGAAGAGGTTTATATAGAACAACCACCCGGTTTTATTCATGAAAAGTTCCCTAATTATGTTTTCAAATTAACCAAGGCTCTATATGGATTGAAACAAGCTCTAAGAGCTTGGTATGAAAGATTAAGTGGATTTCTTCTTTCACAAGGATTTTCAAAAGGAAAAGTAGACATAACACTATTTTTAAAAATCTCTAGTAATAATGATATTTTACTTGTGCAAATTTATGTTGATGACATTATTTTTGGTGATACTAATACATCTCTTTGTGAAGAGTTTGCCAAATCAATGCAAAATGAATTTGAAATGAGCGTGATGGGAGAACTAAATTTCTTTCTTGGGCTGCAAATCAAGCAAACTAAGGATGGAGTCTTCATAAATCAAGCAAATTATACCAAGGAGCTATTGAAAAGATTTGGAATGGATCAAGCAAAAGGGATAGGCACTCCAATGAGCTCATCAACTAAACTTGATAAAGATGAAAAAGGTAAAAATGTTGATGAAAAGTCATATAGAGGTATGATTGGAAGTTTACTCTATCTCACAGCAAGTAGACCAAATATTATGTTTGCTACGTGCTTATGTGCTAGATTCCAATCTTGTCCTAAAGAGTCTCATCTAATTTCTGTCAAACATATTTTTCGTTATTTGATTGATACACATGACTATGGCCTTTGGTTTTCAAAATCTTCATCTTTTGATCTTATTGGATATTCGGATGTTGATTTTGCCGGATGTAATGTTGAGCGTAAAAGTACTAGCGGTTATTGTCAATTTCTTGGTAGTTGTCTTGTATCTTGGTATAGTAAAAAATAAGCATGTGTGTCTTTATCTACCGTTGAGGCTGAATATATCGCCGCCGGTAGTTTTTGTGCTCAAGTGTTATGGATGAAGCATACTCTACTTGATTATGATCTAGAATTCCATTGTGTGCCTATATTATATGATAATACAAGTGCTATCAATCTAAGCATTAATCCCATTCAACATTCTAGGACTAAGCATATAGAAATTAAACATCATTTTATTCTTGATCATGTGGCTAAAAGAGATATATGCTTGGAATATGTGAATGCAAATGATCAAATTGCTGATATATTTACAAAGCCTTTGGTTGAGAAAAGGTTTAATCACCTAAGAAGGCTCTTAGGTATCTCAAAATTCAACTACTAATGTTTGTGTTGAAGTGTGATAAGAACAGAGGATATTCGGACGCATGATTTGGATGCATTGAGAGAAATTCGGACGTCCAAACTTTCTCCAGAAAATTCTGGACAGAAAGATTCGGACGCATGGTAGAAAATTCGGTTGTCCAAATTTTCTAAAACTGAAGAAACAAAGATTTTCGGACGCAGACTTGAAAATTTGGTCGTCCGAACTGAGCGGTTGCGGCGATTTAAATGAATCCGAACAGTCATATTTCACATCTATAACTTCCAAACTTCATTTTCTCTCAAAACCCACTCAACCCTCTTGCTTCCAAACCTAAATTTCTCAGAAATTTCACATCTTTCACTACAAACCGATTGAATTTTTGAGTTCCAAGCCCTAAACACTTCCTATAAATCATTCTCTTGCAATCTAAGATGGTGAGAACTAAGAGAGCAAGTGTTGAAAAAGGAAAGGGAAAGGCAAAGGATGATGGATTGATTATGAACGAACCAAGGAGAATAAGGGTCCCTCAATCATCTGGATTAGACAAATTCATATCTATCAAGGCAGCATCTGAATTTGAGGACTGGAATAAGAAGAGCAGAAAAATCATCCCTGGTTACATGGTGAATTTGGAAAGGCTCTCCAACATGGGTAATGTTTTATCTCTTTTTGGTGATATTGGTTGGACTAATCTGTTAGCAATAGATGAGGAATTTTACCCTGAACTAATTTATGAATTCTATTCAAATCTCAAAGAGGAAAGAATGGAACAATTGGGGGAAAACAATATAGTGCAATGGTATTCTTCAAGAGTATCTCAAGTAGATTTTGAATTCAATGATGCATTGGTAAATAGAATATGTGGAGTAGATGACAATGGGGCAAAGTATTACTCACATGGAATGCAATGTTATATACGTGAACTTTTCACAAAAGAAAGATTTGAAGAAGGCTTTTACTAATGGTAGAGAATTTAGGTCCATTAGAGAGAGGGAAATTAAGGCATTTGATGCTAGAGGAAGAGTATTGCATCACATGATTACTACTATGATTATCCCTAATTTTTGACATAAGTCATCTTTTGGTAACATGCATATGGTAATTATGTTAGCCTTGCATGAGCATAGAAGATTGACTTTTGGATATATGGCCTTATAGCACATGATTAGTACAAGGAAAACAGTGAACAAGGCTTTACCATATGGGAGGTTGTTAACATGAATCTTTAAACATTTTCAAGTTAAACTTCCAGTGAGAGGGCAAGCATTTAAGAGTGGAGAGATTTATACTAATGACACTCTTAAAAGAATGCAATTAGTTCTTGATGAAGATGGCATATGGAGAACTAAAAGAGAAACTCCTCCAAGGAGAGAAGAGATTGAAGAAAGTGTGGAAATTGAGGAAGAGGAGGATAAAGAAGAAACTCTTGCTAGAGAAATGAAAACAAAAAGAAAACATGACACTTCGAGTGAGGGGGAGCAACCTCCCTCAAAAAGAAGACTATTTGAAGAAATCCCAACTCCTAAATCTCAACCAAATGTTGTAGATAAGTCTAGTGGTGAAGGAATAACTAGAGGTGACAACATAGTAGCTAAGACATTCTAAGAAGCCTTGAATAATCATATCAAGGAAATGGAGAAAATGTATAAGTTCTTCGAATCCTTTGCTCCAATGGTTCTTGGAAAATTGGATGGATTAGAAAATAGAGTGAAGCACATTGAAGAAATCTTGATGAGAAATACACAAAGTGGTGAAGGACCCTCTAGGCAACAAGATAGGGATGAGGAAGGTAAGAAAGAAGATGAAGATGATGACAGTGATGATGGGGATGATGATTAAGGAGGCAACAGTGAGTATGTGGCAAGACAAGAAGAAGAAAATGAACCTGTACATGAAGAGACAAAAGAAGGAGGAAGTCAAATTGAAAGAGCAGAAATTGTCTCACCATCAACCATCTCCTTCAGCCAAGGAAGAGTGAAGTATTTGGTAATCAAGAAAGGATTCAGCAAAGCCTCTCCATCAACATCACAAAACTGAACATCTCTTCAACCTTATCTTTTTACTACTTTTAATTTCTTTTTTACTTAACTTATGTGTTCTTAAATTTCCAAATTGGCCTATGAACGTGTTATGGTTTTCTTTAAATTTCTGCAAATTCTGTAATAATGAAGCTCAATGATGAAACCTTAGTGTTGAGAGCTTCTTTTATTAATGATACTTTTGCCCAAGGTATAATTGCTAAACTGTTAGTCTCATTTTCATTAACTCCATCTTTGAGTGATGACAAAAAGGGGAGAAAAAATGAAATGATGACTACAAAATTGTCTGTAAAGTTGTGCTATGTGCTATGTGTGTAAATGATGACTATGTGCTAATACTTAACTGCAAAATGATGACTGCAAAATTGTGCTGCAAAGTTGTGCTTTGTGCTATGTGTGTAAATGATGACTATGTGCTAATAGGTAACTGTAAATTGTGCTATGTGCAATGAATGTGTTATGTGAAACTATTTGACTGTATTTGAAGCTTGAGTTCTTGGTTGTTTTCTGAGATTATTATAGAATTTGATTAAGTTGTTGATTCTTGACTTGACCTATGATTTTGCATTACCTCATGAAAACAATTGAATGCATGAGTTTTGTAGTTTTGCAAAGCTAAACTGAGTGTCATTATGGACAGACATATTTGAGTACTTCTACAGCTTATTTGAAAATGTAAAATCATCTTTTTCAACTTGCTGTAAAAAATTCGGATGCATAAAAATTTTCTTACCAAAAATGTTAGTCTGTTGTTCAAATTGTTTGAAAACTGTTTCAATCTTTCCTATCATATTTGAACAACCTTAGGAAAGCTTTTTTTCAAAAATTATAGCTTTCATAACATGTTTTAAAGTTTGGACTTGAAATCTGAAAATTCGGATGCATGATTTTAAAATTCGGATGCATGTTTTAGAAATTCGGATGCATCTATATTTTGTTGCCAAAAAGTGCTCTTTTTCTGTTCAAATTGATTCAAATATGTTTTAATCTCTGCTACTGTATTTGAACAACCTTAGGAAAGCTTTAGTTCATTTTAAACATTCATTATGTTGAATTTATTTCAATTTGGACGAATAGTCCTCAATTCAAAAAATTTTCTAAAAAATGAGCACAATCTAAGGGGAAGCATTGTTAAACTTTTACAACCTTTAAAACCTCTCTTAGAACCTTTTATAAATGATTAAATGCTATACATCCTATCCTAGTTGTTTGTTGGAAGGAATGAGGTAAATGGAGGTTGGTTGCGCCATAGGCTTATATTGAGCCTTTTGTATGTCAATGTGCTAAATTGGGTATTATCTATCATTGACATCAATACTTCTCTGTATAATATTGTTTAAATCCATCACATTTTGCATCAAAGTTTGTCATCATCAAAAGGGGGAGATTGTTAGTTGTAAGGGGAAATTATGAAGTTGTGATTAGTTTTGATTAATGACAAACATTGATGAAGACTAATCTTTATGTCATTTGTGTGATAGGATTGTTGGATTAAGAAGTATAAAGTCTCATTGCCTTGAAGCCAAAATGCAAGAACAACTCCAATGTTAAAGTGATTGAAGATTGAAGAGTTTGTTCAAGATGGTTGAAGGTTTTGAATACATGAAGTGTAGGTTACATGTGCTTAATAGGTAAACTTTTGTATACCATACACTTATTTGTCTTGGAATCTGTTGAATGCATAAGAGAGCACAAAACTTGTTTTTGAATCTTAATGGCTTTGAATGATCTTTTGATTAATAAGTGTGTTTTTGAGTCTTAAATGATTTTGAGTAAACTTTGTATGATCAAAGAGTTTTGATAACGGTTTTTGAATTTAAAAAATGTCTAAATGGCTTATCTATTCATACAAAATATTTTCAAACTTATTGAAGTTGAATTTCAAATGATTTTACAAAGTTTCAACAGTTCAAATGCAAGTTCGGACGTCCAAATTTTGAAAATGGCTATTGAGCTTCCAGAGAAATTCGGACACAAATTCGGATGCAAGAGAAAAAATTCGGTCATTCGAATTTTCCCAGCCAGCATGGTTACTATTTTTCCAGAGAAATTTGGATGCAAGTTCGGATGCACTGGAGAAAATTCGGTCGTCCGAATTCTTCCTGATAGCATGTAACAGTAAAGTTCAGATGATCAAGAAAAAATTCGGTGGTTCGAATTCTTCTGAAACTAGCTGTTACTAGCTGTTGTATAACTGTTAAAACTGATTTTTGAAATCTATAAAAGCCATAAACTCCAGAATTTTTGTAAGTTTTGAATCTCTGAGAAATCTTAACATTCTAAAATCTTTTGCAAACATCAAAGCTCTCTTTTGTCTTGTGCTTAGAAATGATCATTCAAGATTCCAAAGACAACAAAGTGAAGTGGTGCAACATTTTGTAATTATCTACCAAGAAGTAGTAACATCTCATCCATTCTTCATTTAATTTTGTTTTCTACTAGCTCATTACAAGGTTTTCTTGTAAACATAAAATCCTTTAGGTAAGGGTGATCCTTGAAAGCTTGATGCAAGGTTGTTTGTAGATATAAAATCTTTCTAGTAGGGTGAGCCTTGTGTGTAGAATTACTAAAGAGGTTGTTGGTGTAAAACCATTGTGTGGTGAGCCTCTTGTGTAATTATTGAACTTGAGCATATAGTAGATTGATTGAAATCCTTGAGTGTAGACTCAAGGTAGTGGACGTAGATCTTGAAGAGATCGAACCACTATAAATTGTTTGTGTTCATTGTGCTTAGAGTGTTTATTGCTTTGTCATTGATTTAATTATTCTCTCATTGAAACAAGTAATCATAATCTTGTCTAACTCAATTTATAAAAGGAAATAGTTTTTAAAAATTAGCAAAAGACCTAATTCACACCCCTCTTAGGTCTTTTAACATCTACACTCTACTGACCGGGAATCCTATCTTCCCATATGGTGATAATTCTTCTAACTCTTTTAAAGTCAACATTGTGTAAACCAATGCCACAACCTTACCACTTTGCAATAGGAGCTACAGTTAGCTTGGAAGGTAGTTGAGTGGGTAGGCAACTCAACAAGAATTTTATCACTAACGCCTTTTCAAACTCAACATTATATCTATGGATTCCACTATTCATACTCTCCAATCTCCGTCTTTGTAACACACTGCAAATTGAATCCAAGCTGAGCTTATCTAAGCATAAACTTGACTCGGTTAGAGTTCGCTTTTGGTGCTGCCTGATTCCATTAACAATCCTAACTTTAATGAAAGCAACAAAAATAAATAAAATGATTTTGTGTGTTATTATAAGACTTATTTTATATACTTATTGATCATACATTTGTAATATTTTTATGCCTATTTCTCACTTTTTGCCCTCCGACCACTACAACAAAAAAGGCCTTTTGAGGCATTCAAAAGTGCCTCAATAGACCCTCTAATGAGGCACATAGTCTCTAATACGGCATAACTAGAAAGTCATCACAAATTTCTATAAAGTCTTGATTATAGAATTCTCTCAAATTGTCACTTCCAATAGAAATAAATGTCCAATCAAGGAGGTTTGAACCTTTTTGAAAAGTCTTGTAAATTCAAGAAAGGCTTCATCTTTTTGAGATAGAAAGAGTACCCAAGTAAATCTAGAAAAATCATCAACAATTACATATGTATACCTCTTACAACCAAGACTAGTGGTCCTCACTCGTCTAAACAAATCCATGTGAACAAGTTCAAGAGGTTTTGAAGTAGAAACTATTTTCTTGGGTTTGAAAGATGTTTTTGTTTGTTTTCTATATTTGACAAGAATCACAAAGATGATTGAAAAACCTAAGGGGGGGGGGGTTGAATTAGGTATTTGGCTAATTTTCACAAACAAAAACTTTTTATAAGTTTAAGCAAAGAACAGATCATATGTATCAAGTTAAAGATAGTTGATAGCACAACAATAAAGGAATGTAAGAGCAAAGAACTCAAGCAATTTATAGTGGTTCGATCGTCAAGATCTACGTCCACTACCTTAAGCTACACTTAAGGATTTCAATGAATCTACTATATGCTCAAGTTCACAAATTACATGAGAGGCTCACCACACAATGACTAGTTTCAAAAAATTCGGATGACCGAATTTTGCATCCGAATTTTTCAGACGTTGCTGTTGCACATTCTGGAAAAATTCGGACCACCAAATTTTTTTCCCCACGTCCGAATCTTCGTCCAATTTCTCTGGAAAAACAGTAACCATACTGAAGACAAAAATTCGAACGACAAAATTTTTCTTCATGCATCCGAATCTTCGTCTGAATTTCTCTGGAAAGCAATAACCATTTTTGCTACAAAAATCAAACAACCGAATTTTTTGGAAGCACTTTCAAACTTTGTAAAATCATTTGAGACTTAACTTCAATAAGTTTGAAAACATTTTATATGTATAGATAAATTATTTATACATATATAAGCTTGAAAACCATAATAAAATTTCTTTGATCATGCAAAGTTTACTCAAAATCTTTTAAGATACAAAACCACATTCATCAAAAAATTCATTCCAAGCCATTTAAAATTAAGGAACTTATTTTATGCTCTCTTATGCATTCAATAGATTCCAAGACACACAAGTGTAGAGTTTACATAGAGATTTACCTATTTAGCATATATACTCTACACTTCAAGTCTTCAATGCCTTTAGATCATCTTTGAACAACCTTCATAAAACTTCAATCACTATGGCTTATTGAAGTTGTTCTTGCATTTTGGCTTGAAGGCAATGAGACTCCACACTTCTTAGTTCACAAATCCTATCACACAATATACAAACATAATAGTCCTCATCAATATTTATCATTAATCAAAACTACATGATTTGTCCTTAGGGCTAACAATCTCCCCCTTTTTGATGATGACAAACTTTGATGCAAAATGTGATGGATTTAAACAATGTAACACAAAGAAGTATTGATGTCAATAATAGAAATAACCAATTTAGCACAATGACATATAAAAGGCTCAATACGAGCCAATTACCCAACCAACCTCCATTAACCTTCTTCCTTCCAACAACTAGGATAGAATATACAACATTTAAGCATTTAGAAAAGACTCTAAGAGAGGTTTTAAGGTTGTAAAAGTTTAACAATGCTCCCCCTTAGATTGTGCTCATTTTTCAACACATTTGGACTAGAGATATCATGCATCCGAATTTTAGCATAGCAAGTCCAAACTTTAAAATAAGATAACCAAAAGCTCTAAATTTTGTAAATAAGCTTTCCTAAGATTGTTCAAACATATTATGAGAGATTAAAACATATTTGAATCAATTTGAACAACAGAAGAGCACATTTTGGTAACAAAATATGGATGCATCCGAATTTTTTTTCCAAAGTTTTGGCAACAAGTTTGAAAAGGTGATTTTGCATTCAAATACAAATATGTATGATCACAAAGCACTCAGTTTAGCTTTGCAAAACCACAAAACTCATGCCTTCAAACTTTAATGCTTTAGCTTTGCAAATCCACAAAACTTATGCACCCAAACTTTAAGGCACATAAATAGTCATAGCACACAAACAATACATTTTGCACACAAGTCGTCCAATTTTCTCCCCCTTTTGTCATCACTCAAAAAAATGGGATCAATGAAAATGAGACTAATAATGTAGCATATATAACAATTTAAACGAAGCTCTCATCACTGAGATTTCATCATTGAGCTTCACTATTACACAAAATGTAGCATAAAGACAAATAGCATAGATGGATATTTAAAACATAAAAGATAAAGCTTAGTACAAATAAGTAAGTAAAAGCTGTAAAAAAAGGATGAGGTTGAAGAAATGCTCAGTCTTGTGATGTTGATGGAGAGGCTTTGCTAAATCCTTTCTTGATAGCCAAATGCTTTACTCTTCCTTGGCTGAAGGATATAGTTGAAGGTGAGACGATGTTTGCTTTTTCGATTTGACTTCCTCCTTCTTGAGGCTTTTCATGAACTGGTTCACTTTCTTTTTCTTCTTGCCTTGCCACATTCTCTTCATCGCCTCCTTGATCATCATCTCCATCATCACTATCATAATCTTCATCTTCTTTCATTCCTTCCTTATCTTCATCATCCTCATCTCTATCTTAATGCCTAGAGGGTCCTTCATCACTTTGTGTATTCCTCATTAGAATTTCTTCAATATGCTTCACTCTACTTTCTAATCCATCCAGTTCACTCTACTCTCCATTTCCTTGACATGATTATTCAAGGCTTCTTGGAATACCTTAGCTACTGTGGTGTCACCTCTAGTTATTTCTTCACTTCTTGGATCAATCCCAACATTTGGTTGATGAACTTCTTCAAATAATCTTCTTTTTGTGGGAGGTTGCTCCCCCTCACTTGAAGTATCATGCTTTCTCTTTGTCTTCATCTCTCTAGCAAGAGTTTCTTCTTCATCTTCTTCTTCCTCAGTTTCTTCATCTTCTTTAAGCTCCTCTCTTCTTGGAGGGGTATCTCTTTTAGTTCTCCATATACCATCATCATCAAGAACTAGCTGCATTCTCCTAAGAGTTTCATTAGTGTAAATCTCCCCACTCTTAAATGCTTGCCCTCTTCCTGGAAGTTTAACCCGAAAATGCTTAAAAATCCTTGTCAACATCCTTCGAAATGGGAATGCCTTGGTTACAGTTTTTCTTGCAGTAATCATGTTCTTCAAAACTATATATCCAAAATTCAATCTCCTATGTTCATGCAGGGCTAACATGATTACTATGTGCATATTACCAACAGATGACTTATGTCCAAACTTTGGAACAATCATAGTAGTAACCATGTGATGCAATACCCTACCTCTAGCATCTAAGTTCCTGATTTCCCTCTCTTTAATGGACCTAATTCTCTGCCATTAGTGAATGCGTCTTCAAATCTTTCATTTGTGAAGAGTTCACGATTATAACAATGCATGGAAGGTGAGTAATATCTTGCCCCACTATCACCTACTCCACAAATTCTGTTAATCAAGGCATCACTAAATTCAAAGTCCACTTGGGATACTCTAGATGAGTACCATTGAATCAAATCATCCCCTGCCAGTTCAGTTCTTTCTTCCTTTAGATTTTCATAGAATTTATATATGAGGGTGGGATAGAATTTTTCATCAATGAATAATAAGCTACTCCAACCAATATCACCAAAAAATGACACAACATTATCCATACTTGATTGTTTATCAACATCCACCTTATACCCAGGGATAATGTTTTTGCTATTTTTGTTCCATTCATCAAATTCATGAGTAGCTTTGATTGAATTAAACCTGTTAACTCTAGACAATGTTTGAGGAATTCGAACTTTTCTTGGTTGATTGATGATTGAATCTCCATCTCCTTCCTTGGTTTTCCCTTTCCCTTTTTCAACATTTGGCTTCTTTGTTCTCACCACGATGTTATTGCGTGAAAACTAGTTACTTTTAGAATAAATCTAGGGCTTGGAATTCGAAAATGAAGACAAATCGAAGTAAAAATGGTGAAATCTTTTAGAGATTTTGATTCGGACTTGAATGGGTACAAATGGCTTTGAAAAGGGAGAGAAATTCGGAAGTTGAAATGTTAAGAAAACTGTTTGATTTTCATTTAAATCGTTGTATCTGCAAAATTTGGACGACTGATTTTTTAGGTCTGCGTCCGAATTTTTGATAGAAAGTCTCTGTTTCTTTAGCTCATACCGAATTTTCTGTAGTGCATCCGAATTCTGTGTTTGAAACTTTCTATTTTCACAAAACTTCAACAAACACATTAGTAATTGAATTTAGAAATTTCTAAGAGCCTTCTTAGGTAATTAAATCTTTCCTCAGCCAAAGGCTTTGTAAATATATCAGCAATTTGATCATTTGTACTTATATATTACAAACATATATCATTTTTAGCCACATTATCATGAATAAAATTATGCTTAATCTCTATATGCTTTGTTCTAGAATGTTGTATGGGATTTATGCTCAAATTGATAGCACTAGTATTATCACATAGTATAGGCACACAATTGAATTTAAGACCATAATCAAGTAAGATATGCTGCATCCATAATAAATCCGCACAACAACTACCCACAGCTATGTATTCAGCTTCAGTAGTAGATAATGACACACAAGCTTACTTTTTACTGTACCAAGACACAAGGCAACTACCAAGAAATTGACAGTGACCACATGTACTTTTACGTTCAACTTTCCACCTAGCATAATCAGCATCTGAATATCAAACAAGTTGAAAAGATGAAGATTTTGAAAACCAAAGACAATAATCATGAGTATTGATTAAATAACGAAAGATACGTTTGACGGAAATTAGATGAGATTCTTTAGGACAAGATTGAAATCTAGCACATAAGCACACAGCAAACATAATATTTGGTCTACTTGCTGTGAGATAGAGTAAACTTCCAATCATACCTCTATAGGATTTCTCATCAACATTTTTACCTTTTTCATCTTTGTCAAGTTTAGTTGATGAACTCATTGGAGTACCTATTCCTTCTGCTTGATCCATTTCAAATCTTTTCAAGAGCTCCTTGGTATATTTTGCTTGATTGATGAAAAATCCAACTTTGGTTTGCTTAATTTGCAGCCCAAGAAAGAAATTCAGTTCTCCCATCATGCTCACTTCAAATTCATTTTGCAAAGAATTGGCAAATTCTTCACAAAGAATTGTGTTAGTAGCACCAAAGATAATATCATCAACATAAATTTGCACAAGTAAAATATCATTATTATTAGATGTTCTTATAAAGAGAGTTGTGTCCACTTTTCCATTTGTAAAACCTTTTGATAGAAGAAAATCACTCAATCTTTCATATCGGGCTCTTGGAGCTTGTTTCAATCCATATAGAGCTTTTGTTAATTTAAACGCATGATTTGAAAATTTTTCATGAATAAAACCAGGAGGTTGTTCTACATAAACCTCTTCTTCAATAAAGCCATTTAGAAAAGCACTTTTGACATCCATTTGAAATAATTTAAAACCTTTAAAGCAAGCAAAAGCCAAAATCATTCTTATAGACTCTAATCTGGCCACTGGAGCAAAGGTCTCATCATAATCAATGCCTTCTTCTTGGTTGAACCCTTGAGCAACAAGTCTAGCCTTATTTCTAACAACTTCTCCTAGTTCATTTAATTTATTTCTAAAATTTTGTACCAATAATGGAATGATCACGAGGTCTTGGAACACCAAACTTTGTTTCTTTCAAACTAATTTAACTCTTCTTCCATAGCAGTGATCCAAAAATTATCACACAAGGCATCATCAATATTTTTAGGTTCAATATGAGATAAAAGGACAAAATTATCAATAAAGTACCGCCTTGTTTTGACTCCTTGGGAGACATCACCAATGATTTGCTCCTTAGGATGGCCCCTTGCATATGTTAGATCCTTTGGAAGCTCTTGATCATTACTTGGTTGACCATCTTGTTCTTGCTCCATTATTTCTTCTTCCTTGGCATGTTCTTCCAAAGTGGGTACTTGATGATGGGTTTGATTTCCAAGGTGAGCCTCTTATGTAATTGCTTGAGCTAAACTTTTAGTAAATTGGTTGAAATCCTTGAGTGAAAACTCAAGGTAGTTAGTATAGATCTTGAAAAGATCGAACCATTATAAATTGTGTGTTAAATTCTTTACAACTTTATTTGTCCATATATTAGCATTATCATTACTTATTATTAATTGTTGAATAATCATTTGTACTACCATTACTTATCATTCTATCAATTAGGAAGCATATTGTGCTATCCTGTTTGAGTAATTCCCAACCTGTGTTAAGAGGAAAAAGTTCATGAAAATTAGCCAAAGACCTAATTCACCCCTCCCCTCCTCTTAGGTTTTTCACAACTATTGTACATGTTTCATTTTTAAGGTAGACCTGATTAGAATTTTTAAAAAAATGTAACAATTCCTAAAAGATATAAAATATAGTTCAAATGTCATGCCTTCAACTCAAGAAAATAACAAACTCAATGTCTTCAAGAAAAATCCTTAAATCTACATATTAACCAAACCAAAATGACAAACTCAATGTCTTCAACTCAAAAAAATACAATCTTTAGAGGAATACATTAAGTAAAATAATATAAGCAAATTTACTTTCAAATTAAGAAGGAAAGACCAGATGCCAACCAATGCCACTCTTTATCTACTACCACAGACAAAGAAAAAAGAAGGTCAGTGAAAAAAATAACAAATGTTGAAAAATACAAATATTGATAACTTTCCTAAAAAATATTAGCTAACGATAAAGGAACTTACAGATAATTCAAAATCAATATGTCCTAGGAACATTAGATAGAGAAATCCTCTTATCAATGTCATTCAACTCAGAAAAAAATTAAATCAATTAATCAATAGAAGAAAAAATAAAAGAACAAACAAGAGGAAACAAAATACAATACATAAATTTTATTCACTGTTTTTTTTTGTAAATTATATCAAATCACACATAGATACCAATGCCTCCACCATGTTGGAAGTAATGATACACATGTCTCATCAACTACTCTTCCCCCAATACTGAATGTAGACTTTAAAGAAACAATAGTAGCCGAAACAGCTAAAATACCACCTGCCATCTTTCCTATGACAGGATAATTAAGAGAATGGTGGAGTCATAACACACCTTCAAACATCCATGAACTACACTAGCAATTTTTCATTCATCCTCAGTTAGAAAATGCTTATAATTTCCATCAATTTGTTCAAGGCTGTTAAATGCTTAGAATTCCACATAGTTTTGAACATCCAAAGACACCTTTTTCATTTTTCCACTGACATTATTGCAATGTACACTCAAATTTCTAGTTGGCATATGTAGATTTTTTTGAAATACATGTAGGCTTTTTGAATCTTCACATGTAAATTGCCAATAAGAGACAAACCATATTGCACAATCAAATTAAGAACATGGCACTATAACAAATGTGAAGAAAATCACCACCAAGAGGAAGCCATGCTTTATCAAGCAACCAAGATTTCAAATGTCTAACCAAAATCATTTGATGATGCATTATCCATAACCATGGAAAACAAATTCTTGTCCAAATTCCACGCCACGATAAGATTATTAATGAATTGGAATAAAGTCTCACCATCATGAGGATAAGAAGTATGTTTATAATTAAGAATCTTCCTTTTGAACTCCCAATTGTCATTGATATAGTGAGTAGTCTAATAAGTATATGAAATATTAGCATGCTCTGTAGTCAAAATATTAGTAGTAAGTGTTATTCTACAACTAAGATCATCCAAGAAATTGTACAATGTTTCCTTTTCTTCCTTATGCACCTCCATCACTTCTGCCCTAATTGTATTTCGAGAAACAAGCTTGAAATTGGGATTCAAACCATTGCAAAATACTTCAAAAAGTTCATTCTCACAAATATTAAAAGGATAGTTGTGCTTGGTCAAATTTATAATTATAAATTGCAATTTTTCCTGTCAAAATACTTTGTGCACGTGGAGTCTCTTACTACCAAAAAGGTTTTTTTTTTTTCAGCAATTGCACTTAGCTATAACATCTCCATTAGGATCAGTTAATTTTGACATTTCTTCCCATACCTTCGAAGTTAATCTTCTTACACCTTTTGAGGGAATTGCTTCATCTTCTCCCTCTTCAAGCTGGATTTCCTTGTCATTTATCTCAACCACCTCATTCTCACTAGTAGAAGCTCTAGAACTTGAAGTTGGTATTGGTGCATCAGGTATACTTGACATCTTAAATAAAACATATCAAAATAAATTGTTTTAATTATCAAAACCATTTCTTTATAACAAATTAAACTATATCAAATTGTATTAATTAAATAGAGTAAAACTAACAACCACTACAAGAAAAACTGATATTAGCGACGGATATTAGCGACGGCTACATTCCGTTGCTAATTTTGCGACGACTTAGCAACGGACTACAAAGCTTTGACCAAAAAATTTCATTAAAGTCAGCAAATCCGTCGCTATTTTGCGACGGTTTGCGAGGGATAAATAATTTCAGTTTTAAAAATAAATTTTATAATTCAAAAATACTATCCATTAGCGACGGCTGCATTAAATTTTTAAAACTTAAAATTCAGAAAACCCTAAATCCTATTCCGTAGCTAATCCGTCGCTGATTAGCGAGGGATTAGCGACGGACATAGTAAATTTTTATATTCTGTAATTATTCAAATTAAATTTACTATTGCCGTTGCTAATCCCTCAGCTAATCAGCGAGGGATTAACGCAACCTTATTAAATTTTTTAAAACTTAAAATTTAGAAACCTAAACCCTTTTTCAGTTGCTAATCCCTCGCTGATTAGCGAGGATTAGCGGCGAAATAATAAATTTTTTTAATTTTTTTAATTTGGGAAATTCGAAACCTTTTCCATTGCTAATCCTTCGTTGATTAGCGACGGTAATAATAAATTTTTATATTCTGTAATTATTCAAATTAAATTTGTTATTGCCGTTGCTAATCCCTCGCTGATTAGCGAGGGATTAGCGACGGCCTTATTAAATTTTTAAAACTTAAAATTTAGAAACCCTAAACCACTTTTTCAGTTGCTAATCCCTCAGCTGATCGGCGAGGGATTAGCGACGAAATAATAAATTTTTAATTTTTTTAATTTGAAAAATTCAAAACCTTTTCCATTGCTAATCCTTCATTTGTTAGCGAGGGATTAACGGCAATAATAAATTTTTACATTCTGTAATTATTCCAAATTAAATATACTATTGTCGATTTGCTAATCCCTCGCTGATTAGCGAGGATTAACAACGACCTTATTAAATTTTTAAAAACTTAAAATTTAGAAACCTAAACCCTATTCAGTTGCTAATCCTCAGCTGATCGGCGAGGATTAGCGACAGTTATAATAAATTTTTAAATTTTTTTTAATTTGCTAAATTGAAACCTTTTCCATTGCTAATCCTTACGTTGAATAACGAGGGATTAGCGGCGAAATAATAAATTTTTATGTTATGTAATTATTCAAATTAAATTTACTATTACGTTGCTAATCCCTCAGCTGATTAGCGAGGAGTTTATGCAACGACCTTATAAAATTTTTTAAAAAGCCTTACAATTTAGAAACCCTAAACCTATTAGTTGCTAATCCCTCGGCGATTAGCGAGGATTAGCAACGACAATAATAAACTTTTTAAAATTTTTAATTTGGAAAATTGAAACCCACTTTTCCATTGCTAATCCCTCGTTGATTAGCGAGGATTAACAACGAAATAATAATTTTTTATATTTTTTTAAAATTGCTTACATTTTTATATTTTTTAAATTGCTTACATTCCTATATATTCTATGAGTGTTGTAATTACGTGAATGATCACTATTTTATCATTCTATAATCTTCATATATTGTAAATTTTTATTCTACTTAAATGTACACTTTCACGATTAATACCATACATACATAATTTATAAAGTTAATATGTATTTATATCGTATATTGTTTATATTTGTTAGAAGAAAAAATATATTGTATTAAATATATGTTATATTAGTGTAGTGTAATATATTATAATTTTTATAGTATTCATTAGTCATTACTTCAATTACTTTTTTTCTAAAATGGTACTCAACATAAATTATTTAGAATAGGTGTTTATATTACTTGGTTTGAATATCAAAAAGTTATTGATAATTACGCCTAGATTATTCTAGAGGTACTCAATGAAGATTGAGGGATGTATTAGTTGTGAAATTAGAATTTAATTGGATTGAAATATAATTTATTGTATGTGTTTTTATTTACGTCGCTAATCCCTTGCTAATTAGCGACGGATTAGCGGCGTAAACTTAAAGACGCATCATAAGCATGCGTTCTAATGGAGATAGCGACGGATTAGCGACCGCTTGTTGATGAATGCATTATGGTGGATTCGTTGTTGGCGCTGTAGCTAATCTTAAAAGCGCATCATAAGAATGCGTTCTAATGTAGATAGCGACGGATTAGCGGCGGCTTGTATATGAACGCATTATGGTCGTTCGTTGTTGACGCGGTAGCCAAACTAAAAGACGCATCATAAGATTGCGTTCTATTGGAGATAGCGACGGATTAGCGACCGCTTGTTGATGAACGCATTATGGTCGTTCGTTGTTGACGCGGTAGCCAAATGCGTTGTCTACAAAGCCGTGTCCGACTTACAGCGTGAAGGAACAGCATCATTATTATGCGTCCTTAGTTTTTCTGACGCCTGAGCCAGTATCCGTAATGCATTTTCCTTCGCTGATTTGAAACCAAATTGCAGAACAGTCGGCTTGGTACTATCTGCAAAACTCTCACCTGGTAAAAACCCTTCCCTCCCTCATTCCCCGCCTCTTTCAAGCTGAAATATGTGAGTTACCTTGCGAAATTTTTTGGAGCTGCAATAGGTAGAATTTCGCGCCTTCAATTCGCTAATTGAACGGTGATTGGTCAGCGTTTCTTGCCCTCGGCATTTTGAGGATTCAAGTTTGCCCATTTCTGATTTACCGCCTGCCCATTGTTGAAGGAGGTCGTGAAATTGCTTCGGTTTGTGAGGTATACGCAATATGCTTCTTCTGCTGTAATTTCAATTTTGATTTGCTTTAATTGTCGTTCCTTGCTTCGGTTGGGTCAGCTGGTCCGAGCAGTTGAGCTATGCAAGCTGTTTTGAGCTTTAGTTTCGTGGTGAAACATATGATTTGGGTTATTGTTTTTGTTTGAGTTTTTGTTCTGTTGTTTTAGTTTTAGTTTCGGAGTCTGTAGGTGTAGGCATTGATAACCTGCCGAAGATAAGAATGCCTAATTCAAGCAGAAATTTCCGAGGCATTTCTGTGAACATAGTATACCTTTGACTGGTGAAATAAAAAAATTTATTAGGCATTTCTTATTATCATCTTTGATTTGCAATTGATATGATTCTACTAATGAGTTCAACGGGAAATTTGGAAACCAGGGAAAGCAAATCTCTTCGCCGGTGAATATAAGATTTCTATCTGCTTGCTTGGCTTAAGGTGTGATACCGTGGCAAATAATGATATTAAATTACTCAAATAGCTTTTTTATTGTTACTCCTTAGATGGAAAATAAATACCATGAGAAAATTGATGACTTAGTTGTTAAAATTTTTTAGAAACATGTTCTTCGATGGCCTCTTTTATTCAGAGCGGGTGGTGGGGGGTGGTATTTTTTCCCCTTAAGTTGCCTATGCATATTTTTTTAAACCGGGAAGATTAGACCGTGTCTTTGAAACATGTTCTTGAGTGGCCTCTTTTTATTCTTATGTTAATTTCTTATGTTAATTGCTCTATTTAACTAGGTAAGTTGACTTTTGCATATTTTTAAGTTGATTCAATTTTCAAATGATGGTATATATGACCTCCTCTTATGAAAAAGATTTCCTCTCGGACTCAAACTCAAATAATTAGTGGGTTATAAGCTGAAATTAGATAAGGATTGGAATTTAATGTTCTCTTAGGTTTGTGCAATCTACAAATAATTTCTATGGTAATTTATTATGTTTTTATAGTATGTGGTGTTATAATTTTATCTTCCGTTGTTGTGGGATTGAATTGGGAGTGGCCTTTGAGCCTAGAAAAGCCTATTTTTTAGGGGAGACTACGCCAAAAATTTTTCTTAGCAATTTCTTAATAGATAATGTGTGGATAATGTTGTAGATGGATGACCAGTAGTTGGATGTACGAGGAGACACGTGCAAGGGATTAAGGGGATTACATTAGAATATGAGCAAGGGGTAAAGGGGTTTATTGCCTATTGTTTGTCGAAAGGTTGGGCATCGTGGCTAAGATGTCCATGTGCAAAATGTAAAAATAGAGCTCACTTATCTCCCGGATGAGGTAGAGATGCACTTGTATAGGTTCGGCTTTGTCTCACGATTATCACTTATGGACAAGTCATGGCGAGAATCTTACACCAGTAGTGACCTATGTGCACGATGAGCTAGCTTACCTCTGTTCGCGACTGCGGGTTAATCAATTGCAGCGAGATGGTCATAGAGGGAGTTGGTGGGGAGTTTCACGACGGACCTTCCGTCATCTTCGATGTCGAGGGAACAACCCAATGTAGAAGCTAAGAGATTTTATGATATGTTGGAGAAGGTCGACTCTCTAGTATGGGACGAGTGCCTGACGCACTCATTGTTATCGGTTGTTTCTGATTACTAAATATTAAGTCGGAGAATAATATTTCGAGTGGTGTTTTAATCAGGGTGATACAACTAATGAAGGAGGTCTTGCCAAGCAATAATAAGCTTCCGGATGACTTATATCGAGTCGAAGAAGATGGTATCCGGACTTGGTTTGCTGTTCGGAAGATAGATGTTTGTCCCAGAACAGTTGTATGCTTTACTTGGAAAGGGGATATAGACAAAAAAGAATGCAAGTTTTGTGGTCATGCCCGATATATGTCAAAGAAGAAGATCGCCAAAAATAAACAACATAAGGATGTTCCTTTCAAAAAGATGTATTACCTTCCTTTGACACCCAGGCTCCAGAGACTATTTGCATCTAAAGCGACAGCCAAACATATGAGGTGGCATGCAGAAAGTCAGTCGGAGCCGGGAGTTATGAGCCATCCAAGAGACTGTGAAGCTTGGCACCATTTCGATCAGACCTATCCTGAATGTTCGTCTTGGTCTATGCACCGATGGGTTTTCACCTTTCGGAATGTCAGGAAAGCAATATTCTACGTGGCCTATTATTGTTACTCCTTATAACTTGCCTCCTTGGATGTGCATGAAAGATCCAGTGATGTTTCTCACAGTAATTGTCCCGGGGCCAAAGAATCCAAAACATAAGATCGATGTTTATCTACAACCTTTGGTGGATGAGTTATTACATTTATGGTGTAGTGGAGTCCCGACCTATGACATTTTAAGATGCGTGCAGCACTTTTGTGGACGATTAACGACTTTCCTGCTTGTGGCATGCTAAGTGGATGGAGTACAGCAGGAAGATTAGCTTGTCCTTATTGCATGGAGTTGACAAAATCATTTCAGCTGCAAAATGGGTCGAAGCAATCTTGGTTTGATTGTCACCGGCAATTCTTGCCCTCCGACCACCCATACAGGAAGGATACAAAGTCATTCAGAAAAGATAGGGGCCGTGAGAGATCCGTGCCCATTATGCGAGCTTCTGGAGATGAGATGTGGGAAAGAGTGTGCAATTTTTCAAAGATAGTGGACACTGCTGTTGAAGTGGGGAGACAAGCAGGTAGAGGAATCTATCACAATTGGGCCAAGAAGAGCATCTTTTGGGATTTACCATATTGGAAAACTAATTTGATTCGCCATAACATAGATGTGATGCATAATGAGAAAAATGTCTTTGATAACGTGTTTAACACCGTTATGGATGTAAAAGGTAAATCGAAGGACAACGTGAAAGTGTGCCGTGATGTTGAGATATATTGTGATAGGCCTGAGTTGCATGTTATTAGTGTTAGTGACAAGAAGGTTTCCATTCCAAAGGCAAAATACTCGCTAACACCGGAACAGAGGAGACTTGTTCTTGAGTGGGTTAAGGATATTCGACTTCCTGATGGATATGCTTCTAATCTTGGAAGATGTGTTGATATGAAAGAGCTGAAAATGTCAGGAATGAAATCTCATGACTGTCATGTCTTCATGGAGAGATTACTTCCAATTGCATTCAGAGAACTTCTTCCAATACCAATATGGAACAGCTTAACGGAGTTAAGTATTTTCTACCGTGACCTGTGTTCTCCTAAATTATCAGTAGCTCGTATAAGGGAATGGGAGAAAACTATTGCAATTCTGGTTTGTAAGCTAGAAAAGATATTTCCACCCGGGTTCTTTGACGTGATGGAGCACCTTTTGGTTCACCTGCCTTATGAAGCGAGGGTAGCTGGGCCAGTTCAGTACCGATGGATGTATCCATTCGAACGGTAAATATACCTTTGACAATGTCTACTTTCTCATTTGCTTTAATTGTCGTGTGAGGTAATGTACTTTTAATTTACAACTGATATTTCAGGTTCTTGTTCCGCTTGAAAAGTAAGGTTAAGAATAAAGCAAGGGTTGAAGGATCGATTTGCAATGCTTACTTAATTGAAGAAGCATCGACATTTTTTTCATATTATTTTGAGCCTCACGTGCAAACAAGATATTCAAGCATTGCTCGAAATGATGAAGGTGTTAGCGAACCAAATATGCCTGGCCCTAGTTTGTCAATATGCAATACTTCAGGAAGGGTGATCGGGCAAATCCAAACCAGATATTTAACATCCGAGGAACTTAAGGCAGCTACAATTTATATATTTCTCAATTGCGATGAACTGCAGCCGTTTATTAGGTCAGTTATAATAATATTGATGAATCTTAAAGCGGTGCATTAGTATGCTTATACACTAATCCTCACAATCACGTGATTATTAAACAGAAAATTCAAGGACAAATTACAAGCTGCTGCACCACAAATTACGGATAAAGAAGTTGATAGGAGATTAGAGGATGAGTTTCCTGCATGGTTTAGAACTAATGTAATTGTTACCCTCCTATATTATTTGGAGTATTTTATAATTTGACGTGCCTCACCTTTCTGCTTTACTTACTTACTTGTTACAGGTTAACCGTCCTGACAATCATGTTAGTGACAAAAACCTTAAAAGTTTGGCTTGGGGCCTTTCGAGGCAGGTTAAGTCTTTCCATGGGTACTTGATAAATGGTTTTAGATTTCACACGTACGATTACGAAATGGGAAAGAAAACCGTTAATAGTGGGGTTTGCGTCAAAGGTGGAGAAGAAAATACGGGAGACTATTATGGAGTCTTGAGGGAGATCATTGAGGTGCAATTCCCTGGGTCTCCTTGTCAGAATGTTACCTTGACCCAACTATTAATAGGGGAGTGAAGGTGCATCCGCAGTTTAGAATGGTAGACATTAACAGCAGGAGGAAGTACCCAAAATACGATCCATTTGTGTTAGCGCAGCAAGCCAGTCAGGTGTATTACGCATCCTATCCAGGCTGCAAAAAGAACAAGTCTGATTGGATAACTGTCTGCAAACTGAAGGCTCGCCGAGTAATTGACGCACCTATAGTAGATCGACTATATCAAGAGGAGACCGACAATTTTGTGGCTGTTAATGTTTTCATTGAAGATGAGATGATTGGTGGACTTGCAAATGAATCGGGAGAAGGCGAAGTAGTAGCTATTGATGAATCAAGACCACAACATAATGTGGACGTGGCTGTCGAAGAAGATAATTCGGATACGGATTCTCCTACGGATGATGATATGGGAGATGATGTATTAGATAATGAAGAAAATGAATATGATTAGTTTCTTTCAATCGTGAGTTAATATTTTACAATTTTATGAATAATTTATTTGATATTTAATATTTCAGACTCTAACTTTTTTATTGATGTTTGTGTTCAACTAGATTATGTCTACTGGCAGAGAACTACCAGAGCAGTCTGAGAGTAGAGATGATGGTACTCCATCTCCACTTCCGGGTTCGCAGTTGCGCAGCTTGCCACCATTACACTCACCATCATCTATAGGACAGCAACGAACACCTACATCGATACCTTCCACAGCTGCATCTGTGCATGGACCAGACATCTCAGACACACGAGTTTTGATTACACCCGATGGTGACAGGTAAGTACTATTTATTTTTAAATAGCAGTTGATTTGGATAACGTTCAAGGTATTTTTAACTTGCATATTTTTAAAAAGTTAATTTTCTTTTTCATCATTCCAATTTAATTTAACAAGTTTCTTTGTTAAATTTTGTAATGGTTAATTGAATATTCGTTGTGTTGAAATAGTTCCTCCCCATCTATGGCTGCTGTTAGAGAGATATCACTGATATTTCAACGACACTACACTGCACCTTATGCCAGATTTGCAGATATTCCTGTGGATGTGAGGAACATGTGGTTTGACCTATGGACTGTAAGTATAAACAAATATAAATTTTATTCTTTTTATATTGTTGCGATATGTGTTAATATAATCATAGTAGTAACTATGTAACATACATATTTTTATTTAATGATTTTGCAGAGTCATTTTAGGTGGCTCCCAGAGCATAGCGGTCAGATACGGGATATTTGGAATAAGAAATGTCGTGAACGACTGTCTGACCAGTTATGCAAGGCTCGTGCTAAACAAAAACGTCCAAATTGGATTTCGCCTGAATTTTGGGACCATATGCAACAGGAGTGGAGAACAGAAGGGTTTCAACGCATTTCTTCTGCAGCTAAACGGAATAGAGCTGCTGTTAGTGGCACATCTCACACGGGAGGTTCTATATCTTTTACGGAGCATGAGAATCGAATGGTATGTTTTATTAGTCTATAATTTTTAAACTTGTTCTTAAATTTTTCCTACACAAATTAATACTTGGTATCTTTCATGTTGAAACCATAGCGGAATGAAAAAGGTGATGACTTTACGTACGTGGAGTTATTTAAAAAACTTCACACTTTTCAAAGAGGGTCAAAACAGGGTGAGTTTGTCAGTGAGAAGTCACGACAAACTTTGGTACGAATCAACTCTCTTTTGTACTTATAAGATAGCAATTGTAATTCTTAATACTTATACAACTTTTATTTCCTATTTTTGCAGGATAATGTTAACGCAATTAAAGAGCGTTATTCTCAGCCAGAGTCAGAAAGTTCTGTGACTTCTCGTCAGGTTGTTGACGAGAAGTCACTGTTTCTTGAGGTTGGGGGAGGTTTCAAGAAGAATCGTGTCTTTGGATTAGGCTCTGAGGGATCGAAGGTTAGACGGAGGTTGGATCATTCTTCTACTTCTGAGGGAGCACCTATTTCCTCGTCTCACGATGCTATCCAGTTACAAAAAAGGTTGAATGACGAGACAAGGATGTGGCAAAAAGTTGAGAAGAAGTTGCGTCACGTACAACAGAGTATGACAGATTACTTATCATTTCTGTCACAAACTTTGAATCTGCCTCCGCCTCCATTGCTTGGTGAGAATGATGATTCCGACGATGACGATGATGATGACTACACAGTAGACCCACCGGATCACCATCCTCCTCCCCAAGGCCCCATGGATTCGCCACCGCACTCAGCTCCAACTCCGGCATCTGCCGTCCAGGCTAATTAGTATATTAGAATTTTAGTTTGTAAATGGATGACTGTATTTGATATTTGATATTTTTCACACATTTTATTTATTGATTTGTATTTGTAAAAGTATTTCCTCCTCTTGATATTTATTCACGTACAAAATTTCTATTTTATGAGGTTTTAGTTTTTAAATTTTTACAGGATAATATTATATAATTAATAAAAATATTTTTTTAAAAATTATATTAGCGACGGATTAGCGACGATTTTTTAATTAAAATTTTAAAATATAGCGACGGATTAGCGACGGAAGGTTTAAAAAATAATTTTTTAAAAAATTCAAATAGTCGTTGCTAATTCGTCGCTAAGTAGCGACGGATTAGCGACGGATATTTTTTATTTTTTAAAAATATAGCGACGGATTAGCGATAGATATTTTAAACTTTTTAAAAATATAGCGACGGATAGCTAAAATTTAAATATTTTCGAAATTTAAATATTTGTTGAAAATCCGTTGCTAATCCGTTGCTATGTAGCGACGGTTTAGCGACGGAAAATTAAATTAAATTAAAAATATAAAATAAATTACCTATTAATTTTGCGACGGATACATTTTGTCTTGCTAATCCGTCGCTAATTAGCGACGGATTAGCAACCGATTATAATTTTTTTAAAAAAAATATCAATTTATCCGTCGCTAATGCGTTGTAAAAATCGTCGCTAATATTCTAAACCAAGACTTTGACCAGCTTCTATTTCGGACGCAAATCCGTCGCTGATTGCGAGGGAAATGAATTTTCGTCGCAATTAGCGACTCAAATTTTAGCGACGGACATATCCGTCGCTAATCCATCGCTAACTTGTATTTAGCGACCGATATGTCCGTCGCTAATGTCAGTTTTTCTTGTAGTGAACGCATAATGTCAATACAATGCAAAAATGATGAGTACCTTGAAGAATATATTAGAAAGGAATGCAAGAAATTAGGTTAGTTCTTAAGTTTCCAAGACCAAAAACTATAGTAATATGCTTATTGAGTTTCTGTTAACAATAGTAGGAAAGCACAAAAAATCATATTTAGCTATTCAACAAAATGACTCAATTAACACATGAGCACACATATCATTTTTGTCTATATTCTGCACCTTGGCTTACATATGCAATTTGGAGGCATTGACAATTATATGCACAAATTCCTCAACTTCCAATGGTAAAAATGAGCATACTAATACCTAGCTTATACACACAAACAATACTTATGAAAAAAGAAAAGTACAATTAACTGACTGCACAAGGAATAGAAAAAATTAAAATAAACACTAGCTTTGGGCAAGGTTAGTCATGGAATGCTGCTCAGGAACAATAGAGCTTGTAAAAGATTTGGAATAACAGAAAATCATGATAAAAAAGTTTAAGGTGTAGTCCGCTGACACAAAGGACATCCTAATAAAAATCTGTCTTATGAACCAAATGCAAGCAACTTCAAAAATCAACGAAGGAAACAGACATTGAAAATTTCATCTTTCTTTCAACTGTTGATAGTAAAAAGCATTTGCTCTAAAAGAAAGCACCAAGTGATCACAATCTGTAAACAATTTCTGCACCCAAACATTACCCCGACCCCCTTCTCCCCCTCCCCCCCCAAAAAAAAAACAAGGGAAGATGAGAACATACGACAAGATCACAATTTGCGATCCTTTAATAGATATGCCAGTGACTACCCTATCGAGTGGTAGTTCCAAAACATAAAAAATGGGACTTTAAACATGAATATACTAAAAGAAATGAACTTTGACAAGGATGTGCAGCACAAGAAAAGAGTTCTCTGAACACTATTTGGAGAGCTGTCTTTGTCCTCGAGCAACAAATGAAACTACTCTAGTTATAATTTCACCTATCCAAATAGAAGGATGGACTAATCTAATATCAAACTAAAATTATCACTTTTTTACCAAATTTAATAAAAGAAAAACTGCAATAGAAGGAGTAACAAACCTTTCAATGTCGATGTTACTGAACCAGAAAAGTCTCTTGTGAGTGTTTGAGATAAGAGAGCCAAGAAGGATGACGCCGAAGTTGATCTTTGTGATTGTTATATGAGAGAATAAGGCTAGAAAAGAAGGAGATAGACTGAGAAATAGAGAGAGATGACCAAACGAGAGATGACCGAATGTTAGGGTTAGGGATTTAAGAACTAGAATAGTTTAGAGATGTGGAGAACTAGCCGTTAGATCAAAGTGCATCTAAAGTTGTAAAAAATTTAAATATATGAAATATTTATTATTAAAATTTTATTTGGGACCATAAAATCCATAAAAAAATTTGGATTTCGGTGTACCATACTCATTCCCATGTAGGAAAGACATTAACGGGTCTAGGTCCAGGTCAGATAAACAAGTATACATTCTGTAACGTACCCAACCTTATCATAATCCCTTAGGTGACTCATTCTTATTAAGTTAGCTTTCATTCATTCAACAAATAGAACATCCTTAAGTGCAGCCACACCTTTAATGTTTAAATTTATAATGCCAACAACCTTACTTTTTGAGCCAATAGCAAAAGTAAAATTTCCTCTTTCATAGGCTTTGTAGTTTGTTAGAATTTTCTTTTCGCCTCCATATGTCGAGAACAACCACTATCAAAGTACCAAAAATTGTTCATACTTGCTATGGCATGTGCAACGTATCCTTTGTCTAGTCACGTGTCTGTTTTTGTCAAACTCAAATTCACAAGTTCGCGCTCTTATTGTAAATCTTTAATGAGTTTGGAACAAATGTCCCAAATATATCCCGCAAAAGAGCAATAGTAAAAAAATAATAGGGAACATTTTAGGTTTTTTGCTAAATCTATTTTTTTCTGCAAATGTCAACCTTCTTTACAGTACAATTCTGTATATTGAAGCATTGTAACTGCTATTTTAACATACTTCTATCAAATCTCTAGATGGTTTGCCAATAGAATGAATTTCAGTAAATTTAATTTTTCTTGTATTTAACTTTTTGATATAGCCTTTTGCTTTCTCTTGTTTGTTATTGCTGATCTGCAATGATGCTTCATGATGTTGCTGTTAATTTTGCTCGTATTCTTATTGAAATGAACTATTTTGTTGTTAAAGTCTCTGATTCTCCTTCAAATTCTTGTTTATCTCGACTATTTCTAGTCATTTTGAGTACATTATCTCACACTCCTTTCCTAGCGTCTCATAGTCAACTTCAATATCATCATTGTCTATTTCCAAATCTTCATCATTACATTCTTCGACATTGTCAATCTCCATATCAATACTTGAGTGAAAAGCAACAAAGTTACTGAAATGATTTGCTTATTCATCCCTTCTACTACAATTGTTGGACTCCTTATCATCATCACTCCATGTGGTGTTGTATGACTTATTTTTCTCAAATTGTTTGCACATTCAATTTTATTATGACCTATTCCTCTACATTCCCAGCATTTGATGCCCTTGCCCTTCTTGTCAAAGCTTTTCTGACACCTTCATTGATCCTTTGCTCATTGACCTTTCTATTTTCTCTCCTAGCATCTTGCAAAACAAAAAAACAATAGGGCAATATTATCATTATCAATATTTGTATTAGTTGTGTCAATAATTGTTTCGGTCTTTAGTGCAACTCCCTTTTCCTTCTATTTAGTGTTGAAGTGCATTTCAAAGGTTCGCAAGGAGCCCATCAACTCATCGATCTTCAATTCAGACAAGCTTCTCACTTCTTCAGTAACATTAACTTTGCCAGCAAATCTTGGTGGTAAGGATCTCAATGTTTTGTGCAATAATTTTTCTTCTGAGTATTTTTTGCCAAGTGGAAATCTTAATTTGTAAAATCATGCAACATGTTGTTGAAAGATGGAGATGCTTTCATTTTCTCCCATTCTCAACTCCTCAAACTATGAGGTCAACATATGCAACCTTGATATCCTAACGGTACTTTTTCATTCATATATTGTTTGTAGCATTTCCCCTACTTTTTTTGCAGATTGACATGTTGAGATTAAGTTGAATTGCTCTTGATCTATAGCAATAAAAGTAGCATTGAGTGCTCAGGTATTTGTTGCATTTGTCTTTTGTTCAACATCCGTCAATTCTTCTATTCAACAATAGTACCTTCTCGATTTATGATAGTTGGTGGAGTCCATCCTTTTTGAATAGCAATTCAGGAGTCCTCATAAAAAATATTAATAAATATTCTTATGCATGTCTTACAATAAGCATAATTTGCTTTATTCAATAGCGACGTCTTAGTTATTGATTCTGCTTCTTTTGCTAGTCCTATCATAATTTGCTCAAACCATATTTCTCACGATCTAACTTATTAAATTCATAGCAATTCAACAACAAAACATGCTTTGATACCACTTATAAGGTTAGATTTGTGCAACTTTTATGCCCTATCAAACTTAGTATGTTGAAGTTGATGGGAAACGTTTAACACAACACAAACATATAAGAATAATAAATTTTGACACAATGAAAATAGTAGCAAGTTCAGCTCAAGGGTCTATGTCTATGCGACCATGCCAGAAAAGTAATTCACTAAACTTTTATCTTAGACTCATCTAGTGATTCTCCTAGTAGACTTGGCAAACTCCTTTTGCATAAGCTATCTCTACTATTTTGAAAATTCAGCAACCATAGCACTGTGTCATATGTTGGAAATTCAACAACCGTAGTGCAGTTTTAATGATTGGAATATGCGAACTAGAACCAGTACCACCCAAATTGTAAAACTTATGTTCAACCACAGCCACTAGCTCCACAATTATCAAACTTACATCCACCCACAGCTTGTTTTGTTGAACTTGCCTCAACAAGATGCGTTAAGTGCCTTTCGACAAGATCCGATAAGATTGCCTTATTGCTTTCACGACTGAGCTGCTTCAACCAGAACACCCTTTCTTTGTAGGGTGAATGGAATACAAAACTCCATTAACCTCTTGAGCAGAAATAGCACGCTTTAACACATGAGTTCTTTTCACTAGTTGCTCTCTCAAAGTATCTTGTGATACCCTTGAAGCTTGAATATATAGACTCCCCTAAGAATTGTGACATTTTTTTCACCAAAATTGATATCGCTAAATTGTACCAAATAATCCTTTAATTATAGGATATCAATCTCCATGATTTTTGGTGTTGAAAGATTGCCATAAAATGCATCAAATTTGCAATTATGATCTTAATGAGATTCCAAAAATCTTGTCCATACCATAATAAAGTTTTACTGAAATATTGACAACATTTAGATTAATTCAATAATGTGATGCGAAAAATATACTTGGAAAAAATGCAGCAAAAAAATCCTTTGCCAAGAATTGTCTTAACAATTTACTTCTTCAAATGAAGTTGAGCTATTGGCTACTTATTCTTATTTTCAAGCTTCATTTCAGACCACCTTAGCCATGAGTTTTCACCCTTCAAACACCAAAGTCTTGGATCAACCCCTAAACCGAAGATTTCTCTTTTGGGCTAAAAGTGGTCAACAATTGGGAAAGTGAGAATGGGCTCTATCGGGATAGGATTGGGCATGACCCTACGAATGTGAAATACATCATGCGGACATTCCATGGATTTTTACACCATTTTTCTGGGATTTAATGCATGAATTTTGATGGAGAATTTGGTCTATTCTCTAGTGCTAAACACCCCTTTTCTCAGTATGTGCTGAGAGCACCCAGCTGTTCGATTAGCTTTTCTTTGATTAGTAGGTTAGGGGTAGTCATACGTATCTTGGGAGAAAAAAGAAGAAAATTTGAAGAAAAAAAATAGATACATTTCAAAATTCCTTCTCATTCATCAGTATCTCCCGCTAATCCATATTTCAGTTTCCCAAATCGCTGAAAATTATGTCTCAAGGCACATGAAAGAGAAAGAATATCTGGTACTTTGGTCTCCATCTTCATTCATTCTTTCTCTCTCTGCAGCTCCCAACTTTGAACTTAGATTTTAAACTTTCTTTGCAACTCTTAAAAGGTAGCATTTTTATCCACATCAAATCACTTTTCTTTCAAAAACCACTGAGAAATGGCCACGAAAATTGCCACTTTAGGGAAGAGGTACCAAGCATTTTTGCTCAATAATGACCTAAAAATGAAGATAATAGAGAAGGATGTTAGCAGAGCGTATAGGCTTCTAAGGAAAGCAATCGAAATTGTCGCTAACAAAGATAGAAAGACTACTACTTCCCATGATGCTATATTTTCCAGGGATCCTGGACTTGGGCCTTCAACCAAAAATTGTGTTTTAGTCGATGATCTAGAGGATCAGCCATTGACAAAAAATTATGTTTTAGTAGATGATCTTGAGGATCAACCATTAAATTTCCATGCTTTGCCAAATTATATATTCTCTTAAACAGTAGAACACTACTGGTCCTCAAGAATTCCTTAAAAATTAACCTTACACATTACGCTAAGTACGTGGAGGATATTGGGATAGTTTCAAGCAGAATTAGGTACGGCATGTGAGTGAGTTTCTACATGAAAGAGTTGCCTTCTTTTTAAAGAAAAACAAAAAGAAGACAGCCTCATGGTTGGAAGGAAACAACATACATCTTTTGTTTGTATGCATTTAGTTTATTATGTTGAAAATAGTTTTTCAAGAATACATGAACAGTTATTCATGTGTATTATGCATCGATAGTGAACAATTATTCTTAGTGTAAACAACAATTGTTATGATGGATGTGAATAGTTACTTTGCAGAGTTTGACCAATTATTCTGTTGATAATTATTCCTAACAATTATTTTGTAATTACTTATTATACCTCTCCAATTTCAAATGCAGGTGTGATATCTCGAGATTTTCATGGAAGGATGTAAGGTGAGTTGCCCTGCTCTTGGTGGAATGGGAGGAGGGTATTAGAGATTTCTTCATTGCCCATTGTGACGGTAGGCACAATAGAGGTTGAAGAAGCAGGTGTTGATGGTCAAAAGGGTTTTTGAAAGGGCGAGCTCGGAAATAAAGAGATATGAGTATTTGAAGCAACTAAAAATGATTTAAAGTTTGTTGCAGAACTGCAAAGTAGAGGAAAGGGTGGACAACATGACCCTTGAAGATGCATATTTTCACGTAGCAAGCAAGCATGCTTCGAAAGGTGAATAATTATTCACTAAGTGCCTAGTGATTACTATTCTAACGTTTGGAATGCTTGTTATTGTGAATAGTTATTCACTAAGTGCTGAATAATTGTAAATATTTCTTTAAATAATTATTTATTAGTGTTAGACAAAAATTTTATTGCATGTGTCATAATAGAGAAATAAAATATAAATGGCAAGGGAATGATCAGCCTGGTGAAGTTGTTAGGCAAGATAAGGATTTGAATTTCAAGGGAGTGATTAGCTTGTTGGGCGCAGGGGAATGATCAATCAGTTGGGAAGAATACTAAGCAGAGCAAGAATAGGGTGCTTGAGCTTGGTGTGCAAGAGAAGTTTCAAAAAAAGAAAGGATGTGTTGAGGCTCCCAAGAAGAGAAAGTTGAGGTTGATGAGGCTCTTTGGGGGGAGAGAGAGAGAGAGAGAGAACATTATGTTCAGACTCATGAGCATGAGAAAAAACAGTTTGACTAAGGCTCTTGGGAAAGGGAGAGTTGGAATTGGAGTCCACTAGCGAAGAGAGCGAGTAGACAAAGGTTATTGAACAACATAATATTTAGCACAGGAGAATCGTCAAGGCTAGTGTGAAGTTAGATTCGGCCTTTGTTGTCACTAAAGACAACTTAAATGCACTGGCAGAAGATGAAAAAACCCTTTTGGACTTTTCCTTTTTAGTGAATCCTCTAGGTGGTAGTGAGAAAGTCACATGTCTAGTTTGTGTTTATTTATTCTATGAATCATTATTTTATATAAGGTAAATAATTATTCTATTGGTGAGTAATTGCTCACTAAATATAGAATAATAATTTATTATATTTTTGTGAATAATTGTTCATTTCTGAGTTACTTGTATTGAATGCATAGCACTCCAAGTATTGGTTAACGAACTTTAGTCACTTATTAGATTGGAACTAGAGGGCAATAGGCCCTACCAGTATATATATCATTCCACTTTGGACATGCTTGCATATCTTCTGAATCGAGAATAGGTGGCCTCCATCAATAGTTAAAAGATTTAGCTTCACATGTGCAATCAATGTTTGTTTCTTTGAGAATTGCATAGCTTTACCTTCTTATTTTCCAATTAAGTCAATCAACCTAAACGATGATTGAGGATACAATGATGAGAGTTAAAACTCATGAGACAATGTAGAAGGAGATGACAGACTTGAAAAATGGTCTTCCATATTTCCTACCAGAGAAACCATTTCTCTCCTAAGTGTACAACCTTGTAAGCCATGATGAATAATTGTCTTGATGTTCATGATTAATTATTCTATTTATCTATTCTCTATGTGCATAATATTTATCCTTGATCAATTGAATAATTCTTATTTCTTTTCCTAGCAATAGTTCTTCTTTCCCACACTCTGGATGGAGCATTTCTTCCTATTTAGTGTTGACATGTAGGGAAAGAAGTTCCTCTTCCTAAATAGCATGCCTTGTCAGGAGGTGTTTGATGATATACGTAAGCTAATTTGGGGAGATTGTAATAAAGTTCATCGTGTCCTGATGGCAGATTTGTGGTGAAGTCCAAGTTGACTTTATAGAGTTTGTGTGGGATTTGTTCAAAGTGCCCACTCAACCAGAGAGTTGCTGTTGGATGATACAGCACAAGGTAGAACACATTCCACTGGGGTGCTTCGCAACTTGGACAAAAACGAACTATATCAACCAGGAGAAAGATTGTTGTAAGCTTTTGGGTTAGCTAAAGAACTAGTTATTGGATGAAATCAGCTGCTACCTTATTGCGGAAGCTAAGCTTGCCAACAATCCAAAATGAAACTACGGCGAGAAAGAAGGAAAAAGGGTTGGTTGTAAACATTACAAGGGGAGTTGTTGCTACAAATAGAAAAGAGAGGGAGATGGGGAAAACTGTTTGGAGAGTCCATTATATACATATTTCGTATCATCGAAAAGTTCTAGTGACATTAACAATAATACTATGCATACTATCGGAACAATTATTCCTTCTAACAGAAACAATTATTCAATGTGTTTTTAACAAAGATTCCTATCTTGCATACATAATTATTCAATTATTATTCATGTCAATCTACTATCACTAGCACTTGATAAATTGCAAACCATTTCAACAATATTGTTCATAGTTTAATGATCTTAGGGGACAGGAAATTACACCTCAATGTATCAAAACACAGATCCAAAATATAGAAAGTTTCAATATACTAAAACCTTAACTAAAAATCTAGACATTTTTTATGTCAATTGACAATGTAAATTTCAAGTGATATCATGTGTAATCATTGTACTGTCCACTTATGTCACCAATTTAGTCTCCTTGTTTCTTTGTCTTTTAATCACAATTTTTTTTCCTCTACCAGGCTTGTTCCATCAACTCTTTAATCTCTTCTTGGATCAATTCGGGTTCTCTCTATTTTTAATTGTCTTGCGGTTGCCTATCCATTTGCATGGTGTTAGGGTAGCCAATGTCATCATGCTATAGCAACGTGGTAAAAAGTTTTATTTGGCAGCCTCGAATAATTGTTCGGACCACGACTAATTATTTTCCACAATAATGAATAATTCTTCTGCAGACTATGATAACTATTCAGTAAACAATGAATAATTATTCCTTAAAAATAGAATAGTTATGTGAAATATAGAGTGAATAATGAACTACTGGATGTTGGCCCGAAAACATGCAGTCATCTTCTCACTTGGAAATTACAAGTACATGAAGAGCTCACTGTACAATACTATTAAGCAATTTTAAACCATATTGTAGATGTCATCATCCATCCACACACTGATGGCTAATAGAAGCATCTTACCTGTAAGGAGCTAATAGCTTTTACCATATTCAGAGGGTCTATTGCTATCGTTGCTCATATATGGAAATTCTATACCACTCTTGATCATTTTCGTCCACCTTTTTTATACGTAGTAGAGGGGTAGTAGTGTCTTCATGCTGCCATTGCAAAGAGAACCAAGAACATCCATAATCTTAAGAATATACCTGCAAAAATATCTCAAGTGTTTTGAATAAGCGCTATGTACACTCTAGGATTATGTTGCTAGCATCAACAAGAATGATGTGTTTGTCAATCCATCTAGCCTCAAATACACAGTATACACCATCTTACCATTCCCACCGTCCTTTGATGGACAAGCTTTCATCATGTACTCAAACATCCAATAATATTGTTCTTGAATCATGGCAAATATATTGGGGGTTTATTACTCTATAGCACACCACGCCACCAGACAATATAAAAAATTGTTGTTTGGTAAATATGTCCTTAATAATGATTCACCAAAAGATGAATAATTGAATAGGAAATCGTGAACAAGTATTCACTTACTACTTAATAATTATTCACTAGTAGATGAATAATTATTTAGCCCAATTGTCATTGGCATGAAAATCCTATAACTTTTTAGTTTCCCTTCTACTTTCCATATCTTGTTAAAGTTCCCAAAGAATTGTGCTAGGTTGTGATCCAACTATTGACATCCTTTGCTAACCTTGTTATATGATTCACTTAATTGCACTGACACCATACCCGTAGTGTATGCTCTTTAACCACTGATTATGAAATCCCTAAATCCTCTCTAACCATCTATGGGATACATTGGGAAAACACTCCTGGATCAAGTTACTCTACATAAAATCAAACTCATCTTTGTCATCGACATCATACATTAAATAATATAACTTATTAGAAAATTTGGAAGTATACAATAGGATTAGATTTTTTTAGCATTCTACTTTATGTGTCATGTGCATAAAACATGAAATATCAATTGCAACATTGATTTAATTGTAGTGGTCATAGCAGCATCTTGATTTGTGAATATAGTTTTTAGGACTTTGAATGACATGCATCTCAGGAACGTCCTAAATAGCCGCTCAAAATATTTTATAGCATCGTATAAGAAAGTAGCTGTAAAAACACAACTTTAGTGGTGATGGTTGAAACTGACAAAGAGAGCTGCCAATAAAGAGGAATCAAAATTGTGAATAGTAAGTGAACTAAGCAAGATGAATAATTATTCACATTATGTTGAATAATTATTCTTACAGACTAACAATAATATCTAAGGCGGAATAATTATTCATTTAGAGTGAATAATTATTAATGACTGAGTGAGAAAATATTTGGGTTGTATCAATTGCACAGTAATTTTTATTCACTCTATATGTTATGTCGAATTTGATAGAATCATGAAAGATGTTGTAGTCTATCTTCATTCTTTTGTCTCCCTCAAATATATTCACAATCTTCTATTCACTTCAACTTCAATGTCATAGCAAAAAGAGAGATTACAATATGCATCATTACAAAAGTATTCCTGCAACGTGATTGTTTTCCAAAGCCTCGTTAGTCCTTATCTTCTTTTAGCCAAGTGATTTTAAAGGCTGTCAGAAAGGAAACCGATGCTTTCTTTGCCCACCACACTCATTGTCATCACTTCATAGGAAAACCTTAGGTGAATACTAGTATCTTCTTTTATTTCAGCCATAACATCTTCAACATTACTAACATACCGATTAGATCTCAATATGATGATGATCTACAATCAAATTGCTGATGATCTAGACATCCCTAACATGATCAAGTTGTATTTTAATATGGGTCCCCCAACCTGTTCTCTCCTCATTTCTTCTGTACGTAATTACAAATCTTTCCAGAATGTGGCTAATTGATGTTTTGATGTTCTTAAGGTTAAGTTTGCTGCCTCTTCGAAAACCTTATTTGATACACACATACTTTATGTAGTGCACTCTATTTTTCTTAGAGTATCTCTTCTCATAACTAACTCATATGGTGAATGAATCCTACACAGTGGGCATAGCTATTCTAAAATTCACGAGTATTCACCATACTGGTGAACTCAATTTTTTTTATTTCTTCCAAATTTCCTGTGATAGTAAAGAATCATTTTTCATTTATTTGTATAATTATTTTGTATGTATTGATCAATTGTTCACATGCAAAAAAGTATTTACCCTCCAAATCATCCTCCACTGTGTCATTTCTAGGATCCATGTCCCCCATTGTTTTAGATTGTGTAGTTTCTACCTTTGTAGCTTTATGTTCAAACTTCAAAATATTCCACTAATCTTTGTGTTTGCTAAAACATATTGCTTTTGGATTTTTAGTTACGTGAAAGGCAGAAAGATACATCAATGACAAAAAAATCATATCTTTTATCTTCAAAAGAAAGATAGAAATCTTAGTAAAAGAAGAGGAGTAAAGTTACCTCAAATGTGGGGTTTCCCAAGTCGAAAATGCATCACTGATGAGATTGTATTTTAACCAATATTTAGAGCTAATATCTCATTTATTTAAGGACTAATTGGTGGAAATTTCGTGACTTTGACTAGCTTTTGTGAATTAAATGTTATGTACTTAGTAAGAATAATTGACATGATTTTATTTGTAAAGTACAATTTAATTTGCTAATTTTACTAATTATGGATGCAAGGGTAAAATGGTAATTTCAATAGAAGAAAAAAAGAGAGAAAATATGGCAGGGAGAAGAATTTGGCATGGACAAGGATTTCAATTCGAAGAAGAAAAGAAGATTTCAAAATTGACTTTGACTTAAGCAAATATTTGGAATCCAAATTGGATTGGAATTTCATGAGACTTATATAAAGACAAAAGCTCTCTACATCAGGGAGAGGAGAACAATCAGAAAAAAAAAAAAAAAGAAAGAAGAAAGAGAAGCAAAAGAGACAAGAAAACAGAGGAGACCTAGAGAAGAAGATAGGCTTAGGATTTGATTGCAAGCTCCAATCAGGCCCTTCTATTCCTTTTTCTTCCTTTATTCTTTTATTATTCTATGTTAGTTAAATTCATGACTTTAAATATTTTGATTATGAGTAGCTAAATATTTAATTGATTTTAATTAAAGATTTTTTCTTTTTTCTTGATTTTTGTTAATTGTTATTCTTGTTCTTTATGCTTGCAAATATTTTTTGGCCAATCTTTGTATACCTTTAAATTTATTCTAGTTGCTAAATAGTACTAGATTAAAATGGATCATTATAATAACAACACACCATAAAACTGACTAGAAATAGATTCAGTTTCTTTGTGGGTTTCTAATGAATAGGAAACAAAAGTTAGATAATTCCATAGATGTATTCATTGCTTTGATAATTAAAACCACGTAGAGATATAATTGTTTTATTAATTAAAGTTAGGAGATTTTTACCAAGAGATTGGGTTGAACGTATAATTAAAAATTCTACCATTAACTAAGTCGAGAATTAATTTAAAGAAATCAATTATTTTTCATAAGAGAAGTAAGGTGGATTTGGAGTGTCTTGGTTTATTCATTATCATTGATTTTTAACTAATATAATTATTTATTTTTACAATTTTTTATTAGTAATTATTTTTAAATAAAATTATCTTTATTTTGGTTTAAGTTGGGTTAAAAGTGAAAGAATTCTATAGTTTGGTAGCAATCTTCTTGAGACGACTTGTATTCACTACTTTATTACTTGTTTGACATTTGTTCACTTACAAATTTCACATCAATTTTTTGGTGCTGTTGCCGAGGATTATTTTTATCTGGTGTAGAATTTAATTACTGAACATAAGTTTAAACTTTTTTAAAAAAATAATAAAAAATATTTTTGGTATTTTAATTTTTTATTTTGATTTTGGTTGTTGTTTTGTTTAGTGCATGAATACTTGTAGTTCCTCAAAACAAAAACCTTTGATTTACATCCCTGATATTGAAAACTTTACTCTTCATAATAGGAGTGAATTTTATAAATACGAGAAGATCATCACACCAGTCGAGTCTTTAGCTTTAGAGGATAGTTTTGAATTCTAATGTAGCAGTGAAGCAATGGAGAATAATCAGCCAAGCGGTATGACTTTGAAGGACTATACAAAGCTCAAGATAGAGGGTCCTTCTCCTGTCATCAACTGTCCAGGGGGTCACTGATGCAACTTTCAAGATTGAGCCTGCATTCATCCAAATGCATGGTTCTCAACACTCTATTTTTTGGATTAGCGCATGAGGATCTGTAAGAACATATATCAACACACTTTTTGGTGATCTGCAACACTTTTCAGATTGGTGGAGTACTTAAAGATGTGAAACGACGTAGGCTTTTCCCTTTCTCTTTCAGGGATAAAGCTAGGTCATGGCTAAACTCTCTTTCTACAAATTTTATTTCTAATTGAAACCAATTGCAGGAAACAATTTTAAATAAATAATTTCCCCAATTAAAACTATTCGTATGAGATCTAACATTTACAATTTGGTGCAGGGTCCTATTGAGTCTTTAAATGATGCATGGTAGAGTTTCAAAGAGTATCTTAGGCTATGCCTTCATCACGAAATGGCGATAGGAATGCAAGCACAAACTTTTTATAGTGGTTGCAGAGAGGATGTTAGATTATCATTGGATGTAGCTAGTTGTGTAGCATTCATGTCTAAAGAAGAGCAAGCTATATGGAACTTATTGAAAAAGATGGCCTTGAATAGCTCTCAATGGTTTAACCCAAGCTCTATTCCCTCAAAGAAGGTTGTTGGAGAGATATAGACCCTACTGCAAGAAATCATGGCTCAACTTGATTCGGTAAATAAGAGATTGAATTCGTTGAATGTTGTAGCCATCAATCATCACTGCAAAATCTGTGGAGAAAATCATCTCACAAATAAATGTTTGCAAAGGAATATGGTGAATTCTTATTATAATACTAATGAATAAAATTTTTTGGACAATAACAGGAATAATGATCCATATTCATCTACTTATAATTTTGGATGGAGGCAAAATAGTAAAGTCCAAGCACCACTTTCACCTCTTCCCTAACAAGAAAAAACAGGTCTCCTTGAGGAACCTCTTACAAAGTTCATTGGTGTTGTCACTAACAAATTTGTGAGTATTGAGAACGAGAATCAACAACTCAAGAAATATCTTAAAGCAATAGAAGTTGACCAATAAAATATGAAATCTTCTATGAAATCTTCTATAATACTCCATAGACCTCAAGAAGCACTTCCCAATGACACAGAGCAAAATCCTAGGGAGTTGAAGGCTGTTGTAATCATCGAAAAGAAGGATTTCACTAAAGGAAAAGAGGAAGAACTTAGAAAAGAGGATGAAGTTTCCAAGAATTGTAAATCTCCCAAAAATCCACTAGTTAACAAAGGTAAGAAAGGTGAGAAAGAATATAATAATGACAATGTTGATTTTACTTCTCTTCCTTTTCCCCAGGTTAATAAGCATCCATATATTGATTCTTAATTCAAAAAGTTTCATGAAATATTCAAAAAACTTGAAATAACCTTTCTTTTGTTAATGTTAATGCCCTAGCATAGATGCCTCAATATGCAACATATTCGAAATATGTTTTGACTAGAAAAAAGAGCATCAAAAACTTTCAAAAGGTTTGCTTAAACATGGAATGTTTGGCAGTACTTCAAAGGTAATTATCACCTAAGCTTCAAGACCCATGGAGTTTTCATATTCCTTGCTCTATTGGTGATTTTTCTTTTAAAAATATGTTGTGTGATTTAGGTGTTATTATCAACCTTATGCCTTTATCCATTTGTGAAAAATTAGGGTTGAAGGAAATAAAGGACACTAGTATTTGTCTCTAAATGGTTGATAGGTCAATAAAGTATCCTAGGGGAATAATAGAAATATCCTAGTTAAGGATGATAAATTGTATTTTTCCAGTGAATTTTGTGATTTTAGATATGGAGGATGATTTTGATCTATCTTTGATTTTAGGAAGGCCTTTTTTTGAATACTAGTAGAACCTTAATTGATGTGGAAAAATGTCAACTAACATTGAGAATTGGGGATGAATGTGTGCAATTAAATGTCTTTGAATCTTCCAGTAATTCCTCCAAGGGAGAATCTGTATGTGCTATAAATGTTCTTGACGCTTTTGTGGATGATTCTTCTTCATATGGTTCTTGTAGAAAAATTAAGTTCAATATGGTACAAACAATTCAAGGAAGAAAGGGAGCTTCCAAAAGAGGTCTTTGGTTACAATGTGAAAAAAAAAAAGAAGTTTTATCTCAAGCTACATAAATTCAAAAATGAATTGACAAAAGGAATGTTTGTGAGAGGAGAAGCTTGTCTTTTCCATGATCCTCCTTAATTCATGCCCTTACACAGCAAGTCAAGCTTGATACTATAAACGGGAACTACAACTTAAAAAGGAGAAAAGCTCTTTCCATGGTTTTTTTACTTGATTTTTTAAGTTTTGTTTTTAAAAGGGAAAAAACTTTTACTTATTTACTTTCTTTAATTTTTATATAGGATATGTTTGAGCCTAAGTGGAGCTACTGTAAACCTTTGATGATTAGACTCTCTTGGATGCTTCGTTGATTCGGCTAAGTCTCCTAACCTCCTTGTGTTTTGTTGTATTTAAACATTGAGGACAATGTTTATTTTTAAGTGGGAAGAGTTTTGCTACTTCTTTTTCAAATTTTTGAAATTTATTTTCAAAATTTTGTGATGTTAAAGCTTTATTTTAAGAAATTTTCTAAGAATCATTTGAATATTAAGCAATTGAATCTTAGATATTGTTATTGATCTTAGTGTTCCTAAGAAGTTATTGTGATTGTTTATACGTGTCGATTGGAAAGTAATGAAAGAAATTTAACCTTGCATAATGTCTCTGTTAATTCTTCTTAACCGTGGAATTTAAATTATTTTTATTGACTGCGATCTTGTGAATTGATGAGATAATTAAGCTTTATTATGTATTTGAAGATACTTTTTTATCACAAAAACATACTACAACTTCTTTTATTACATGCTTGAGATGAAATAGAAGGTTTCTTTGGTTTTCTTTAGAAACAATGGTCATAGGCCTTCTTTGAACAGTTTGAGCCTTTCAAGCCTACCCTTTTGTGCCTTAATGAGAAAATTTCTTTATTTAAAACAATTAATATTTTAATCCTTAATCTTGTTGGGAGCGTGATTTGTATTTCAACTCTTTTGTGCTCCTTGGGATTGAGATATTAAGATTTTGAGAAAAAGAAAAAAATTTAGAGGGTATTGAAAAGGAAATCATGACTTGCTTTATATTATTGTTTTGAGAAGAAAAAAAGAGAGAGAAAAAATTTTGAAAAAAAGGAAAAAATTAAAAAAAAATTAGTAAAGAAAGAGGGGGATAAAAAATGAAAGAGTGTTTATTGCAGGTCATGGTTGTAAAATGTCCAAAGTTGATGTATACATGAGGAATTTATGAATTTCTTGAGAACGTATTTAGTTATTGAGATTCTTTGAAAAAAAAGAGTAAGGAAAGGGCTGGTGTATGTGGTTATAATTTGGAGTCAACTTTTCTTTGCAAGCTCTCTTCCCTTTAATTTCAAATATGTTATTTTCTTGTAGTGCTACAAGCACTAAAGTCCTATATGATCTAACTAAAGCCAAAGTACCTCAAGTAGTGGAGTGCGTGTAAGATTACAAGTCTATGATTGCGTGAATCTTTATAAAGGTGTTTATTGAGTGAGATTTTGTCTGGTCTCCATCAACCATTTTCGAAAACAATTGCATGGAAAGGAGGATAGAATAGAGAAGCAAGAATGAGAGAAGAAGAAAGAGAGAGAGAGAAAAAAGTCTTATCGTGAAGAAGGAAGGAAGAAAAGCAAAGTGACATCATAAAGATCCTTTTGGATGAAAAGAACTTGATGGGAAGAAAAATATTTTTCATGCTCAAGATGCCCTTGAGGACCCCCAAATATTTGATAATGGCTGGGAAAGCTTTAGCACTCTTTGAGAAAGGGGTGTTCAACTCCATAGCGGAATCATATCATCCATGAGAAATTTTGCATTGCATTAGATTTTACACTTATCGGTTATTTAATTGACTTTATTTGGTAGGTTAGTAATTTATTGGCATCTTAATAGTTATTCATTTGCCAACAAGAAGAGCACATGTGGATGACACAGGGGGTATTCATTCGGTGTTTAGTTTGGTTTTTGGTTTTGAAATTTTTGTTTTAATTTGATTTAAAATTTTTTTAAAAAAATTGAATCAAATCGAATGTCCCCTAAAACAGAACCAAATCGAATTGAAATAAATTAATTTGGTTCAGTTTCAAATCAAATTCCTAAGGACTACAAAAAAAATAAGAGAATGTGACTAGATTTTTACTCTTGAACGCTATATGAAAATGTGTTATCCTCTTACAGTAGATAAACACAATACAAAAATGCATTCATATAATAATATTTTCTAAAATTTTAATTTTTTAGTTCAATTTTCAGTCTAAGAATATAATAAAAAATCAAATCAAATTATACATATATTTTTTTAATTGAACTGAATTAATAAAAAACTAAACCATAATGAAAAATCAATTCGGTTAAGTTTCTGGTTTGAACCGAATAATGAACAACCGTAGATGAAACTACAAAACTAAAACTATTGCACTACGCATGGAGCTGGATATTTCTTGCATATGCATATTTTTTTATTAGTAGATAAATAATTATTATAGTGTCAATAAATTACTAACCTACTAAGATAGTGAGATTTTAGATTTTTTTTCTTTTTCTTTCTATCCCAATACCCTTCCCTATACGGCAATGCATATAGCCCTTTTATTGTTAAATGTCTTGTCATACTAGACTAACAATATTATGGAGCAGAGCAATACTTGGGAAGTGGAGTCATGTCGGCCTCCAACCCGTCTTTGTCGGCCTCCAACCCGTCTTTGTTGCCGGACTTTGAACCCTTGATGAGAAAAGGTTGGCCTAAAACTAAGAAGTCTTGGTCTGGGCCGCTGTCTATTTTTTTTAAAAAGGTAAAAGACACAACAACTAACCTATATATATTGATTTTTATTTTAGTTTTATTTCTTAATTAAATTATTTATATTCTGATTTATTGGATGCGTCGATTTTCTAAAGCTAATCAATGCTGCTCAATTTTTGAACTGTACACTTGCTGTTCTTTGGTTGGTTGAATTTGCTTTTCTTCACCACGGTGATAAAATTGGCAGAATTAACCAAGCTTATAACTTGATGTCACTTGAAGAGGGCGTCTCAAATGATTGAGAAAACGACGAAACATATAATAGGTAGAAGCTCTACCTAGTTTTTTTTTTTTTTTGCTAAGTAAAAGCTCTACCTAGTTACTAAATGTTAACCAGATCTCTTTTTGTTAAGAAGGGTGCATTCTAGAAGGAAAAAAGTGTTTTTGTTATGATTGGTCACCTTCTCCAAAAATTGTGCTAAAATGACCTTGTGTTGAGCAGAAATTTCGTATTTGGCAATGATGCATTGTCGTTTGTATCATAGCACTACAAGAAATTTTCATTTTTGCGACGGACTATTCCGTCGTAAATCTGTAGCAAACGATAAATTGCTACGGATTTGTGAAAAAATAGTTCGTCGCAAAAATAGAAGTCGCAAATTTGCGACGGATATGATTTCCGTCGCAGATTTCCGACGGAAACCATTTCCGTCGCAAATCGGTGACGGAAAGATTTCCGTCGCGGATTTGCGACGGATACTTTCTGTCGCAAGCGACGGATAATATCCGTCACAAATCGGCGACGGAAAGATTTCCGTCGCAGAATTGGGAAGGGAATATTCCGTCGCTGATTTGTGACGGAGATAGATCCGTCGCAAATCTGCGATGATTATAATCCGTCGCTGATTTGCGACGGAAATTTCCGTCGCAAATCTGCGACGGATATTTTTCGTCGCAAATCTGCGACGATTATAATCCGTCGCTGATTTGCGACGGATAAATTCCGTAGCTAATCAGCGACGGAATATTCCCGTCGCAAATCTGCGACGAAAAAGACGATTTGCGACGGATATAATTCGTCGCAACTTAATTTATAATTTAATTTTGAATTAAATATTTTAAAATTTTTAAGCGATAAATTGCAATAATTTTTAAATAATTATTGTTAAAAAATAAGCATAATTAATAAAATAATCAAAAATAAAATATTAAATTAAATTAAATATAATGAATCCGTTAAATATCAATATTTTATGTGTACAACAATGAAAAAAATGAAACAAAATCTATGTAGCTATAGAATGCGGCGCTGCAGACGGTGGAGGAGGCAGAGGTGGATCTGGAGGGCCAGTCGTTGGAGGATGGTCGTCAGGCGGATCGATCGTGTAATCCTCACCAGCCCCGTCTGTCTGTTTCTCTAGAATCTGGTATCAGAAAAGGAGGTGGAGGTGGAGAAGGCGGCGGAGGCAAATGTAGTGCCTCTCTCTCTGCAACTGACTGTGAAGAGAGGCGTACTCTAGATGCGATGTAATCGAGCAAGCTGTTGGAACAGAGGGTGACGTGGACTGACATAACCTCCGTCGCATGTGAACTGCCTCGGAACCCAATCCAAAAATCTGATTCTTCGAAGCACCGCCAGCAACCTCCATAAATAGGGTCTTCTCATCCAGTGGTTGTTGAGAAGTCACCGAATCCTGAGACTCCACCTGCAAATAGCGCTCCTTCAAAGCGTTGACGCTATCCTGCAAATTGTATACATCGTAAAATTATAACGGATTCTAACAATAAAACATTTAATATAAAATACGGAGTAATGTAATCTATAAACTTACCAACGTATGTTGTGATTTCTCACTGACAAACGTGCCCTTTTTTGGGCCACTCTTATATGTGTGTGTCGCCTCGTACATATCGGTGAAGTGGAAGTCATCTCCGCGCTCCTTACGCTACAAATATATTAATATAAATATTTAGTAATTATACAAGAATTAAATAACAAGGAAAAATAATCATTACCATCCGACGCTCGTGCTCACTGAAGGAAATGCATCCTCCCGTGTGAGTCGGTCCCGGCGCGGCTGCTCTGTTCCGCTTAGTAGCGGCTGAAACACGCCTGAATTGCTCCAGTGATCCCGCCAGAGTTGACTCCAAATGTCAGGAGATATCCACGGTAGACATTTCCCTTTACACCGAGCCTTTGAGAGCTGATCCGATAGACGACGAGTGCATTTGTCGTCCCAAATTCGTCGTATCTGATCAGCATGCTCTGGAAGCCATCGATAACGTGTCTGCAAAGTTATTTAAAAAAATTAAATATATAGAGAATATATAGATATATATATATTAATATGGATATATATTTTATAATTTGTTACTTACACTCCACATCTGGAACCACATGTCCCGAAGCTCTAATGGGACCGCCTCAAAATTAGGAAACGATCCAGTGAAATGCCGGTGAAACGTATCCGATATCGAATGCACCGTCCCCTCCGCTGGGAAAAAACTGTTCCATTACACAGATGAATAGTTAGTTATCCTTTCAAAAAATTTGAATACATTCCCGCAAAAGTAAATAGAAACTTACTCGTCGCCACTCGGGGCTATCAGAATGCGCACTTCCTCTGTCTGAGTCCCACCTGTAGAAGCAGCCGTAGAGGGTACCACAGAAGCTAGGGTCAAAGGCGTATGCTCGGACTCCGCTCCACGTGTGTCATCCTCACTCGGTAAAGACATCGGGCCAGGTAAAGACGTAGAAGGAGTACGATCACTCATCCCAATCGAACGTGACCTACGCGGAGGCATCTGAAAAAGAAGAAAATTTTCGTTAGCTATGTAATCATTAGTAATATCTAAAAAATAATATAAATTAAATTGTTAAAAATAAATAAGTGACGTAGTATATGTAAGGAAATGCATACATACAATAAATTATTCACTATTTTCGTCCTCACTCGGATCATCTTCTGATTCCCATTCACTTTCAACTTCTGTATCAGAATCAATAAGGTCATCATATTCTGTATTTTCTGGTTTATTATCATCCAGAATCTCCCCTTCACCTGTTTCATACACAAGTTCGCCGATTATGTCATCTTCACCACGTACACTGAATGTGATCGATTCATCTACATCTTCTTGGTATGGTCTCTCAACAACAGGTGCATCGATGACATGAGGAGCCTTCGATTTGCATACTCCCATCCAATCAGACTTATTTCTTTTACTTCCAGGATAAGTGGCATAGTATACTTGCTGAGCGTGCATAGCTAATAAAAATGGATCATATTTGGGGTATCTTTTCCTGGAATTAACATCCACAGTTTGGTAATGTGGATGAATCCTGACGCCCCTGTTAAGCACAGGATCATACCAGTCACACTTAAATAAAATAACATCCCTAGATGGAATCCCCGGAAACTGCACTTCAATGATCTCCTTCAAAATCCCATAATAGTCGCTCCTGCTGCCAATATCTTCGTCCTCGCCCTTAACCCATACGCCACAATTGATAGTCGTCTTTCCGACTCCATGATCTTGCGTATGAAATCTGAAACCATTTATTATATATCCCTTACAAGATTTCACCTGCCTTGAAGGTCCCCAGGACAAACTTTTAATATTTTCGTCTGTTATGTTATTTTGATGATCTTGCACCTACAACATATAAACAGTGTTATTTACTATTTAGAACAATTTTTCTTAAGCCTTGTTGATTACTACTCGACAAACAAAAACTTACATAAGCCCTGAACCATATGAGAAACTCGCCCTCAAATCTCCTATCAATTTCCTCTTCCGTTGTACAGGGGTCGGCAGACCGCAATTCAGCTCTGAATTTACTGTTTCATAGTCATTATATAAGTCGAGTGCTGTCAACCACGAAGAATCAGTAAACCAGTGAAAATATGAAAAAAAGACGTACGTTACCAACGGTTGTATCTCTTCACAATTGAGATATATGTAATTAACAGCTGCCTTAAATTCCTCAGGAGAAAGGTCTCTGGTAATTGTATTCCCGATCACCTTGCCTGCTGCATTACATATGGACAACCCACATCGTTCTGAAACACCTTCGTCATTTCGAGCCAGATTTGTATGTCTAGTCTGGACATGCGGCTCGAAGTAGTAAGAAAAAAACGTAGACGCCTCTTCAATCAAATATGCATTGCAAATTGATCCCTCGAGCCTTGCCTTATTTTTTACTTTCAACTTCAGGCGATATAAGAACCTGCACTTGGTCATTCTAACAGTGTTAGAAATTCTACGTCGAGTAGTTAAAACAAACAGTTTAAATGCTCATGTCAGAAGGCCTAACCTCTCAAATGGATACATCCATCTATATTGAACCAGACCAGCAATCCTTGCTTCGTAAGGCAAGTGAATCATTAAATGCTCCATCACATCAAAAAATGCAGGAGGAAATATCCTTTCCAACTTGCACAGTAGGATTACTATGTTCTTCTCCCACTCTCTCATACGAGATGTTGATAGTTTTGGAGCACATAAATCCCGATAGAAAAAACTTAATTCCGTTAGCACATTCCAAATAGCGGCGGGGAGGAACTCTCTAAATGCAATAGGAAGCAATCTTTCCATAAATACGTGACAGTCATGCGTCTTCATGCCCGACATCTTCAACCCATTCAAATCAACACACCGACCTAAGTTAGACGCATATCCATCGGGCAACCTCAAATCCCTAACCCACTCCAATACAACCCTTTTTTCTTGCTTCGTTAGAGAGTACTTAGCTTTCGGCATAGAAACTTTACCATTTCCAACACATGTAATATGTAACTCTGGCCTATTACAATACACCTCCAAGTCTCGCCGAGCCTTTATATTATCCTTTGATTTGCCCTTCACGTCCATTACAGTATTAAACGCGTTCTCGAACACATTCTTTTCATTGTGCATGACGTCAACATTGTGGCAAATTAAATTTGATTTCCAATACGGCAAGTCCCAGAAGATGCTACGCTTAGCCCAGTTGTGGTACACCCCTCTACCATCATCCTTGCCAACTTCAGCCGCAGTATCGACAATTCTCGGCAAACTGCTGACTCTATGCCACATCTCATCCCCGCACGATCGCTTAATCGGTTGAGATGTCTCACGACCGCGATCCTTTCGAAATGATTTTCCGTCTCTTCTGTATTGATGATCTAATGGCAAGAACCGGCGGTGAAAGTCAAACCAAGATTGCTTTGAACCATGTTGTAGATGAAATGACTTTGTTTGCTCCATACAATAGGGACAAGCCAGTCTTCCGGCAGTGCTCCAACCGCTCAACATACCATAGGCTGGAAAATCATTAATGCTCCATAGGAGGGCAGCTCGCATGTGAAAATTCTGTTTTTTGGAGACGTCATAAGTAGGCACTCCAACTCTCCACAAGTTTTGTAACTCTTCCACCAACGGCTGAAGGTAGACATCGATCTTATGCTTCGGGTTTCTCGGCCCTGGAATAATTACTGTCAAAAACATCACAGCATCCTTCATACACATCCATGGTGGTAAGTTGTACGGAGTGATAATGACAGGCCAACTCGAATATTGCTTTCCCGATATTCCAAATGGTGAGAACCCATCAGTACATAACGCTAAACGCACGTTGCGAACCTCTTTCGCAAATTCCTCGTGCACACAATCAAAATGATGCCATGTTTCACCGTCCCGTGGGTGACTCATCAATCCATCAGTCTGCACAGTTTCGGCGTGCCACCTCATGTGTTCTGCAGTCGTTTTTGATGCATACAACCTCTGCAATCTCGGAGTCAAGGGAAAGTAGTACATTTTCTTAAAAGGAACTTCTTTTTGCTGTCTATTCTTTCGAAATTTCCTCCTCTGCATGTACCGCAGACTCCCACAAAATTTACACTCCCGCAAACTAACATCTGCCTTCCAATAAAGCATGCAACTGTTTGGGCAACAATCTATTTCTCCACAGGCAAACCGAGTCCAGAAACCATCTTCTTGGTATGGTACAAGTCCTCCGGAAGCAGATTATCATTTGGTAGAACCTCCTTAATCTGCAATACCTGATTAAAACATCGTTCTGAAATATTATTCTCAGATTTAATATTCAACATCCGAGCAACAAATGATAACTGCGAGTGATTTGTGCATCCAGCCCACAAAGGAGTATCCGTAGCTTTTAACATATCATAAAATTTCTTGGCTTCTGCATTCGGCGGTTCTTCATTGTCGATCCCCGTCGGCCGGGTCTAATTGAGGGTCCAAACCAACACCCTCCATTACCATCTGCTGAAATGGATTAATAGGGGTAGATTGGGATTGAGAGATGGTTGGAATCATCCCTAGATGCAACGGAGTAAAACTCTCACCGTGACTGGTCCAACGGTGATAATCGGCGACAAATCCAAATCTGTACAAGTGCACCTGAACTTCATCCGGAGAAAGGTGCACCTTGTTCTTACACTTCGCGCAAGGACATCTCAACCACGAAGTGTGCCCGTTAGACAAACAGTATGCTATAAAACCCTTAACCCCATCTTTATATTCATTTGTAATTCCCTTAATCCCTTGCATATGCCGCTTATACATCCAACTACGATCATCCATCTACATCAAAAATTTTTGCCTATTAAATTTTACCAAATTCCAGGAAAAACATTTAGGAAATCGGCATGTCTTGTTAAAATATAGTCGAAAACTTAGACAAGTGTTAAGCAAGAAAAAAAAAATTCGGCAGCATCTCCCTTGTAAAATGGACGTTTTCTAGGCACAAGGCCACCACAATCAATCCCCAAAGCCAAATTTAGTTCTCCCAACAATTAATTCCAACTAAATATATCCAAAAATTCATAACGCCGCCTCAAAAATAGTATAAATATCTTCATAAAATTTAAAAATATTAAAGTTATGCTCAATTAAAGAATTAAAAATCAGCCAAAAAAATACCAAAGTTGAAAAAACATATGCAAATATTACAAGAAAAATAATAAATGTATAAAAAAGTAGAAACAAATACATCAAATAAGAGAACAAAAAAATCAAAAAAATAAGAAAACTTCTAAATTAAAACAAAAAGGAAACAAACATGTAATAATTTGCCAAAAAAAGAGAAAAATTAATACCCCATCTGCAATAATAATTTGCCATTTAAAATCATTAAAAAACCTGAAAAAAAAAAAAAGAAATCCAGAGAAATCTTACCTCGGTGGGCAGGCTGTGGGCGCGGCAGAGCTAGGCGGAGGCGGGCGGATACTGGGCTAGGCACGCTGGGTCGGCACGCTGGCTAGGCAGAGGCTGGGTCGGCACGCTGGCGCGGCTGGCTGGGTGGGGGAGCTGCGGCAAGCGGGCGCGGCGGCCTAGGTAGCACGCTGGGAGAGGCAACCGGGCGCGCACGCGCGGCGAGGGCTGGCGCTGCAGTGACGGTGGGCGAGGGGCGGAGGTTGGGTCAGCACGCTGGCGAGGCAGGGCTAGGTGCGGCAGTCGGGCAGCGACGCTGGCGAGGCTGCGCAGGCTGGCCGGGACGCGGGCGAAGCTCGTCGGGCGGCACGCGTGCGTAGGTCGTCTCATGCAGATGCTGGCGCCGGTGTCTGCAGTGTAGGGTGGGCAGCTGGCGTGCGGGAGGCAACGGGCTGGGCGGGCAGCGGCGAGGGGATGCAGTGGGGATTGGCAGAGGGCGGGCAGCGGTGAGGAGGGAAGAAGATTGGACGAAGGAATTAATGAAGAAATTAAAGACTCTGGGAAATAAATTGTTCAGTGTTTGCGACTGACTGTCGTCACAAATCCGTCGCCAAACTGCGACGGATTTGCGACGGAATTATTTTAAATTATTAATTATTTAACGGTAAAAATTCTGTGGCAAATCCGTCACCATTTTGCGACGGATTTGCGACAAAATTTTTCCTAAATATTATTTTATTAACGGTAACAATTCCGTCGCAAATACGTCGCAAATTTGTGACAGATTTGCGACGCATTTTTTTAATTTTTTTTTCCCGTCATCTAAAAATTCCTTAGCAAACTCGTCGTTATTTTGCGATGAATTTGCGACGGATTTAATTTCAATGTGGCGCCTTTTTTCCGATGTGAAAATTTTAAATTCCGTTGCAAATTTGCTACGGATTTGCAACGGATTTATCAGTCGCAAATTTGCGAGCGATTTGCGACAGATCTGCGACCAAATAAATTTTGTAATGTGTTTTCTTAAGTTCTTTTGTTTCCCTTCCACTCCTCCAATAAGTTTATTGTTACTATTTGTTAATAATCAATATTTATGAAATAAATTCATTTTAATTATAATATATGTTGTGCTATTATATGTATTAATTAACCCACCAACACTATATATTGTAGAACATTATATATTATAGATTGGTTCTACTCAAAGATATGTGTATATATTAATATTATACACATATGAAATACACATTTATATATTAGGTATCATGTGTCATTATAGTCAATAGATATGTTATATTAAAATAAATTACAAAATATATATTCGTATGTGTCTTTATAAAAAGACAATTAACTATAGAGTATCAATATTTCATATTACATATTACAAGCATAATATATTTATAAATATTTAAATAGTTCACTTATAAACACCGTGAGCTATGGCTCACAAAAAATAATTAAAGATACAAGAATATGAGGGAAAAAATTAATCCGTTGCAATTCCGTCGCAAATCCGTCGCAAAAAACATTTCGTCGTAAATCCGTAGTTAATCTGCGACGGATTTGCGACGGATTTAATATAAATTTTTGTTTATTTTTTAAAAATTAATCCGTAGCAAGTTCTGCGACGGAATTTATTTTAACTTTTTTTTATTTTTATTTTTCCATGCCGTCGCAAATTCGTCGCCAAATCCATTGCAGAATGGCGATGGATTTGTGACGGAATTTAATCCGTCGCTATTTTTGCCACTTATTTTCCCCGTAGCTGTTCTGTTGCAAAGCCGTCGCAAATCCGCGACGAAAAAAGACGTCGCAATTTTTCGTCGCAAAATTCATTTTTTCTTGTAGTGAATAAAAATACGTGATTTATTTTGATAGAATGACTATAACAATATATAATATGGCATCATAACTTTTAAATGATATCATTTCATTTGGCATCATTTAAATTCTATAACACCAAACATTGAGGTGTTATAGCCTTTATGTTTTCTTCTCCAATAACGGATGGCAGTAGCAGAGCAAGAACAGCAGCGGAGGCAGCATATTGTAGAGGCTGGCTAGAATAGCTGCGGCAGCGGAGGAGGTTAGCATTTTTGCTAGCTCTATTTTCTGTTGGATTCGATTGCCATTTTTTTCCCTTCTTCTCCTTCCCGCGGTGGCGTTGGTTTGTCATGTTCGCTGGCTGGAGTTTTGGTTTCTTTGTTTTTTTTTTCTTGGCTTCATTTTGAAGAAATCTGTAAGCTACATTTTTTGTTTTTGTTTTTGTTTCAATTTGATATTTCATTGAATTCTACAAGTTAAAATTTATGTTTAATTTATAATTTAAGTAAATATTGTGTATATATATTGTGTGTGAAAGGTTGCTTTGAAAAATATTTTTTGTTTATGTAATTTTTTTACTATTGTTTAGATATTATTATTGTTAGAATAAGTTGTTTTTTTCCTATATATTGTTTATAGTTTTTGGTAAATCTTGATTGGTATAACATGAGATTTATTCTGATGAAATAAATTTTTATTTAAATATTGATATATGCTACGAATAATAAGAAAAAATACTAGTATACATCATCAAAAAATATTTACAAACCACTCGTTTGAAAAACAGTCAGTTGGAGATTGATTATTTTAAACATTCATTCAAATTGAATAATCATAAATGAATGCGATTAGAGTACGTATTGATGTTCATTCTAGACCAATAGATAATTCAACCTTCGATAGAGGTTGTAGCTTATTCATTGCCACAAAACCAGTATGTTGGCTCCAGTAGCGGTTGCTATAACAATCACCGCACGTACAAATACTTACAAGATATGTGATCGGGGCATAGTTGCCAAAAAGATGAGCCTATAAGTGCTTGAAGTAATAATTGCTGATTTTGTCTCCTGCCGAGTACCGCTAGAACCTTCTATGCTTATCAATCTCAGGCATGTACTTTGCCGAATTGAAGGGCATAGTAAACTTGGTACCCTTATAAATCTTAGGTCCCTTCAATACATCAATCCAGATGTGTGGACGCAGATTGACACAATCAACCTAATAAATCTTCAAGAACTGGCCATAGAAAGAATAGACCAATCAACGAAGCTAGACTCGGTTGGCATGCCAAAGAACCTACGTAATCTGTTCTTGAATTGCTCGTACTACAGCTCTTTTCCGTCATTAGAACCTCTTTCCCAGTGTCAATGCCTCGTTAAACTTTGGTTGGATGGAAAAATAGACAATGCGGCATCGCTTGGGCATTTGCCACAATCAATTACAGATTTAGGGTGTACTTGTTTTGCATTTTAAACAATTTTTTTTAACTTTGAACCTCATTTTTTCTCTCATAAAAAATTTACTTTTATAATTCAATGCAACTTAACTCAAAGAAAAAAAACAACTCAATCTAATCTCACCCTTAACCCTCTCCACTTCGTGATTGGAGGATGATTCCATGCCTTTGTTGGAGAATCTTCAGAATCTATGAAGTCTTGACATGAGACGATGTTTCTATGGAAAAGAAAATGTCTGCAGCGCCAAAGGGTTCCCCCAGCTTGAATTCCTGCGTCTCTCCGAGTAGTTTGCTTTTGAGAAATAGCAAATTCACAATGAGGAATTGCCAGTAATTAGGGGTTATACACGAATGTCCACTGTTGAAGATGATTACGGAAAGACTTCGATCCGTCCCTATCCTTAAGAAGTTGGATGACAAATAGAATTATGATATCCGTAAACCAAGATTTGACTTATAACTTTTGAGAAATTTTTCAAAATATTCGAGTATGTAGTTCCCTTTTGTTGTGGAGTTTTCACGTTTGCTGTGTGATGCCTTAAAGAAATTTCTGGGTCGTTGCTTACAGATATTTCACGTCCACTTGCCGTATGCGTGGTATTGAATTTCATTAACTCATATTGCTTTTTGAATTTTTATTATTTAACATCGGGACTATTATGTGCACTTATACAAAATTAGATTTTAGTGCTTCTCTTTTCTACAAAATTATTTCGAACATATAACAAAAAGTAACGGATTGTGGAAGATATATAAACCCGATTTAAGATACCAGCGAGAAAGATTACATTAACCTGCAATTCGAACCCCTTCACACAAAACCATCAACTCAGAATATTCAACATTCACCAGACCCATAATTGATATAGAAGCGGCATCCAACACACTTCAGCAAGAATCTCTTATGATCACCCCGACATCTCCAACCCCCTTCTTGAAAAGCAGCTTCATCGTTCACTTTAAAGCTTCCCAAAGGAGGAGGCATTCACTGAGAACTTTCACACCCTACTTCAGGCCTAGTGGAACTAGTAAGCTTATCCCTATCATATTGCAACTGCTCACTATACTCATAAAACAATCCCATAGCCCTTGAAATCACCTCAGATGCCTTGTAAAACGGTTATTAATCTTCTCCTCCTAGCACTACAAGAAAACATGCAATTAGCGACGGAAAATTCCGTCGCTAAATTTTCAATTACTTTGCAAGCGAAAAGCTACCAATGCTATATTTTGACCAAAAATAAAATTCATCACTTATCCCTCGTAAATTTGAGAGGGATTAGGGACAGATTTTTTTTAATTTTTTCTAATTTAAAAACTAAGATGCCGTTTCTAATCCGCTGCAATGGATTAGCGATGGAAATGTGAAAAAAATTAAATATATATATATATATATATATATATATATATATATATATACTAATTTAAATATTATGAGTCGTTGCTAATCCGTTGCAAATTTGCAACAGATTAGTGATGAAAATGTGAAAAAAATTAAAAATATATATATACTAATTTAAAATTAAGAGGCTGCTAATTGCTGTAAATTTGCAACGAATTAGCGATGGAAATGTGAAAAAAATTAAAATATATATATACTAATTTAAAAAATAGGAGGTCGTTGCTAATATGTTGCAAATTTGCAATGGACTAGCAATGGCCTCTTAGTTTTTAAAATGTGAATATATATATTTAAAAATTATGAGCTCTTTATTGATCCGTTGCAAATTTGTGAGGGATTAGTAACGGATTTTTTATATTTTTTTCTAATTTAAAAACTAAGAGGTCATTGCTAATCTGTTGAAAATGTGAAAAAAATAAATAAATAAATAAATAAATAAATAAATAAATATATATATATATATATATATATATATATATATATATATATATATATATATATACATACATACATATATATATATACATAGACTAATTTAAAAATTATGAGCCCATTGCTAATCCGTTACAAATTTGCAATGAATTAGTGACGAAAATGTGAAAAAAATTAAAAATGTATATAATATTTAAAAACCAAGAGGCCGTTACTAATATGTTGCAAATTTACAATGACTTAGTGACAGAAATGTGAAAAATATAAAAAAATATATATTAGTTTAAACATTATGAGCCATTTGCTAATCTGTTGCAAATCCGTTACAAATTGTGAGGGATTAGTGACAGATATTTTAAATTTTTTTTTCTAATTTAGAAACTAAGAGGCTATTGCTGATTAGCGATGGATTTACAATGAATTTTTTTAAAAAATAATTTCTAAAACTAAATGTTAGCCCGAAGGGCAAATCATGTAGTTTTGATTAATGATAAATATTAATGAGGACTAATATGCTTGTATGTTATGTGATAGGTTTTGTGAACTAAGAAGTATGAAGTGTTTTGAAGCCAAAGTGCAAGAACAACTTCAGTAAAGCAAAGTGATTGAAGTTTGATGAAGGTTGTTCTTAGATGATCTAAAGGCATTGAAGACTTGAAGTGTAGAGTGTATATACTTAGTAGGTAAATCTCTATGTAAACTCTACACTTGTATGTCTTGGTTATCATTGAATGCATAAGAGAGCATAAAATGAGTCTTATGATCTTAAAAGGCTTTGAATGAATTTTTTCGATGAATGTGGTTTTGTGTCCCAAAAGTTTTTAAGTAAACTTTATATGATCAAAGGAGTTTGATTTTGGTTTTCAAACTTATATATGTCTAAATAAGTTTTCTATACATACCAAATGTTTTTCAAACTTATTGAGGTTAAATCTCAAATGATTTCACAAAGTTTGAATATGCTTCCAAAAAAATTCGGTCGTCCAAATTTTGTAGCAAAAGTTTGCTATTGTTCTTCCAGAGAAATTCGAAAGAAGATTCGGACGTATAAAAAAAATTCGGTCGTCCGAATTTTGGCCTTCAGCATGGTTACTGTTTTTCCAGAGAAATTCGGACAAAGATTCGGACGCAGCAGGAAGAATTCGGTCGTCCGAAAAATTTGGACGCAGAATTCGGTCGTCCGAATTTCCTGAAAATAGCCGTTAACTAGCTGTTTTATAGCTGGTAAAACTGATTTTCAAATTCTATAAAAGCTATAAACGTGTAATCTTTTGTAAGTTTTGAATTCTTGAAAACTCTAAGCATTCTAAAGCCTTTTACAAACATTTCTTAAGCTCTCTTATGTCCTGTGCATTCAATTGATCAATCCAAAGACATCAAAGTGTGAAGGTGCAACTTTGTGTAAAAATCTACCAACAAGTGGTAACATCTACACACTCTTATCTTTTTATCAAATTATGTTTTTCTACTAGCTTTTGCAAGGTTATCTTGATAACATAAAATCTTTTAGATAAAGGTGATCCTTGAAGTTGTGATTCAGGGTTGTTTGAGATATAAAACCATTGTGTGTGGTGAGCCTTGTTTGTAAAAGTTACTAGAAGAGGTTGTGAGTGTAAAACCATAGTGTGGTGAGCCTCTCTTGTAATATGTAAACCTGAGCATATAGTAGATTGATTGAAATCCTTAAGTGTAGGCTTAAGGTAGTGGACGTAGATCTTGAGGATCGAACCACTATAAATTGCTTGTGTTCTTTGATCTTACTTTCTTGTATTGCTGTGCTATAAATTGCTTATAACTTGACTCATATAATCTGTTCTTTGCTTAGACGTATAAAAGGTTTTAATTTGCAAAAATTAGCCAAATACATAATTCACCCCCTCTCCCTCTTAAGTATTTCAATTGGTATCACAGCAAGAACTTCTTTGTGTGGTTTGACAACCTAGAATACAAAGATCCTATGGCTAATATTTCAAACCTACCTTACCTTGAAGGATCATCTACAAATAGACCACCGTTGTTTGATGGAACAAATTACACTTTTTGGAAGTCTAGAGTTAAAATATATATTTGTTCTATCAATTTTGATTTGTGGAACATAGTTGAGAAAGGTCCTTATGTCCCAATGAAAATGAGAGTAGATGGAGTAACCTTAGAACCCAAATCCACTGATGAATTTGATGAGCATGATTCAAGGAAAATGACATTAAACTATCAGGCCATGAACATATTAAGTTGTGCATTAGATGTTACTGAATACAATAGAGTTAGTGGTGTGATTCTACTCATGATATGTGGAGATTACTCCAAATTACACATGAAGGTACTAATCAAGGTAAAGAATCTAAACTTGCTATGCTTGTTAGAGATTATGAGTTGTTTACCATGAAACAAGGTGAAAATATTAATGATACGTTTACAAGGTTTACTAACATTTTTAATGGCTTGAAAGCTTATGGTAAAAGCTATACTATGGGAGAGCAAAACAGGAAGATTTTGGATGCTCTACCAAAATCCTGGTAGCCAAAGACACTTGCTATTGAGGAGTCCAAAGATCTAAAAACTCTTCCTCTTGAAGAGCTTATCGGATCACTTCTCACACATGAAATGAAGATGAAACGGTTGAATGACAAGGAAGATGAAGAAAAAGGAAGAAAAGGAGTTGCACTCAACGCTTCAAATCACTTGAGTGAACAAGAACTATCTTCAAGTGAAGAAGAAGGAGGAAACAGTGGAGAAGAAGAGATTGCAATGGCAGTGAGGAAGTTCAAGAGATTCTACAAAAAGGAGTTTCTCAAGAAAGGAAGAAAGCCAGTCAAGAAGAGTGGACAATCTTCATCATATAAACCTCAATGCTTTGAATGCAAGAGCACAGAGCATCTTATTACTGACTGTCCCAAAGTGTTAGAGAGGGAAAGAGACAGCAAAAACAGAAAGAAATCTGCCAAGAAAGGAAAAGGATTAGCTGGAACGTGGGATTAATAAGAAAGCGAGGATGACAGTGAAGGGAAGGCCAACATATGCTTTATGGCCATTGATGATGAGGTACAATCTTCACTTTCTATTTCAAATTTCTGTGATAATGATATTGATTCTAGTGATTTGATTGTAGAACTGTATGAAGAGTTGAAAAAGGCTTCAAAAAGAAACAAAGAAATGAAATTCAAAATCAATGATTTATCAAATGAGAATTCAAAATTATGTGTTGAAAATGATAAACTTCTTGAGACCATTAATTGCCTTATCATTGAAAAAGAAGTTTTGAATACAACCATACAAAACGTATCTTTTGAAAACGAAAAGCTTTGTACAAGAATTATTTCTCTTGAATCAATGCTAAAAGATCATGAGTCTTTAAAAAGGAAAGTTAATGATCTTACTTTATGCATTAAGAGATTTACAAATGGAAGAGAAAATTTAAATAAACTACTTGGTTATCAAAGATCTTCATTTGTAAAACATGGTCTTGGTTTTACACATGATTGTTTTGATCCAAAATAAAAAAAGTTATTTGTTAAAGAATCTTCTCATTCTATGTCTCATACTTGTTGCACATATTGTGGTAAGCATGCACACAAGGTTTCCAGATGTTTTATAAAAAGAAAGATAAAAAATGGTGTTAAGACCATTTGGAAAGTCAAAGGAACTATTACTAACCCCCTTGGACCCAAGAAGATATGGGTACCAAATATCACTCTTTCTAATTTGGTATAGGTACAATTTGCCTCAAGATCAAGTGCCACTAAATGATTTCTTGACAGTGGCTGCTCAAGGCACATGACTGGAAATGCATCACTTGTTAGTGAGCTTCAAGCTACAAGTGAAAGTTTTGTCACACTTGGAGATGAGAAGAAAGGGAAAATACTTGGAATAGGTAACAGTGGTAAAGGTTCTTTCCCTCTTATCAAGCAAGTTTTACTTATTGATGGTTTAAAGTATAATTTACTTAGTATTAGTCAATTATGTAACAATGGTTGCAAAGTTGAGTTTAAATGTGATACTTGTACTATTCTTGACAATGCAAGTAATAAAACTATTATTGTTGCTAAAAGAGTTAGTAATGTATATGTCTTATATCTTGATGAGCTTATTACTAATGATATTAAATGTCTTGCCATTCACGACAATGATGGATTTTTATGGCATAGAAGATTAGGACATGTGAGCATGGATTTATTAAACAAAATTTCTACACAAGAACTAGTTAGAGGATTACCAAAAATGCATTTTGATAAAACCCGTATTTGTGATGCTTGTCAATATGGAAAACAATCAAAAACATCTTTTTCGCTATTTGATGTTTGATTCCAATCATGTCCTAAAGAATCTCATCCAATCATGTCCTAAAGAATCTCATCTAATTTCTGTCAAATGTATTTTTCGCTATTTGATTGATACACATGACTATGGCCTTTGGTTTTCAAAAACATCATCTTTTGAACTTATTGGATACTCTGATGCTGACTATGCTGGATGCAAAGTTGAACGTAAAAGTGCAAGTGGTCATTGTAATTTCTTGGTAGTTGTCTTGTATCTTGGTTTAGTAAAAAGCAAGCTTGTGTGTCTTTATCCATTGCAGAAGCTGAATACATAGCTGCAGGTAGTTGTTGTGCACAATTGTTATGGATGCAGCATACCTTACTTGATTATGGTCTTTAAATTCAATTGTGTGCCTATACTATGTGATAATACTAGTGCTATCAGTTTGAGCATAAATCCCATTCAACATTCTAGGACTAAGCATATAGAGATAAAACATCATTTCATTCGTGATCATGTGATTAAGAAAGATATATGCTTAGAATATATAAATACAAATGATCAAATTGCTGACATATTTACAAAGCCTTTGGCTGAGAAAAGGTTCAATTACCTAAGAAGACTCTTAGGAATTTCAAAATTCAATGACTAATGTGTGTGTTGAAGTTTTGATGAAAATAGGAAATTTTCGGATCAAGAATTCGGACGCAGGTCAGAAAATTCAATCGACCAAATTTTCTGAACTGAAGAAACATAAAACTTTCCACCGAAAATTCGGACGCAGACCTGAGAATTCAGTCGTTTGAATTTTACGGATGCGACTGTTTAAATGAAAATTAAACAATTTTTCTCAACACTTCAACTTCCGAATTTCACATCCTTTTAAAAGGCTCTCGTACCCATTCACATCCGAATCAAAATCCCTTCAAAACCACACATTCTCATCCTGATTTGCCTTCACGTTTGAACTTCTAACCCTAAATTCATACAAAAAATCAGTACTTCTCAACAGAAAATATCAATAGTGAGAACAAAGAAGCCAAATGTTGAGAAAGGGAAAGGAAAGGCTAAGGAAGGAGATGGAGACTCAATCCTCAACCAACCAAGAAGAATTTGAATCCCTCAAACATTATCTGGAGTTGACAGGTTTGTCTCAATCAAGGCTACTCATGAATTTGATGAATGGAATAAAAATAGCAGAAAGATTATCCCTGGATATAAGGTGGATGTTGATAAATTCTCTAGCATGGATATTGTTCTATCTTGTTTCAATGATGTTGGTTGGAGTAGTTTGTTGTTCATTGATGAAGAATTTTATCCTACCTTGATATATGAATTCTATGCAAACCTAAAAGAGGAAAGAATTGAGATTGTAGGGGATAATGTGATACAATGGTATTCATCTAGAGTATCCCAAGTTGACATTGAATTTAGTGAAGCATTGATAAACAGAATTTGTGGAGTAGGTGACAATGGAGCTAGATATTATTCACCTTCTATGCTTTGCTATGATCGTGAACTCTTTACATATGCTAGATTTGAAGAGGCATCTACCAATGGAAGAGAGTTTAGATCTATAAAAGAGAGGGAAATCAAGAACTTGGATGCTAGAGGTAGAGTGTAGCATCATATGGTCACTACTATGATTGTTCCTAACTTTGGACATAAGTCATCAGATGGAAATATGCATATGGTAATCATGTTAACCTTGCATGAGCAGAGGAGATTGAACTTTGGTTATATAGCCTTGAAACACATGATTACTACCAGAAAAACAGTAACCAACGCATTCCCATTTGGAAGGTTGTTGACAAGAATCTTTAAGCATTTTAAGATTAAACTTCCGAGAAGAGGGCAAGCTTTTAAGAATGGGGAGATTTACACCAATGAAACTCTTAAGAGAATGCAGTTAGTTCTTGATGAGGATAATGTATGGAGGACAAAAAGAGAAAACCCTCCAAAAGGAATAGGAAGAGAAGAAAAGATAGAAAGTGAAGAAGAGGATGAAGAAGAAACCCTTGCTAGAGAAATGAAGACAAAGAGGAAGCAAGACACCTCAAGTGAGGGGGAGCAACCTCCAACAAAAAGGAGATTGTCTGAAGAAGAAACTGGAATTGGTTCAAGTGGTGAAGAAGTAACTAGAGCTGACACCATAGTGGCCAAAGCATTCCAAGAAGCCTTGAACAATCATGTCAAGGAAATTGAGAAGATGTATAAATTTTTTGAATCATTTGCTCCAATGGTTCTTGGAAAGTTAGATGGACTGGAGAGTAGGGTAAAGCATATTGAAGAAATCCTTATGAGAAATGCTCAAAGTGGTGAAGGACCCTCTAAGTCTCAAGATAGAAATGAGGAAGAAGGAGATAAGGAAGAAAAGAAAGGAGATGATAATGACAGTAATGATGAAGATGATGATCAAGGTGGAAATGAAGATACTGCAGCAGAAGAAGAAGAGGAAGAACATGCACATGAAGAGCCACAAATAGCAGGCAGTCAAGTAGCTCAAGCTGAAATAGTCTCTCCATCAACAATCTCTTTTAGTCACGGAAGAGTGAAGTACTTGGCCATCAAGAAAAGAGTGAGCTGAGCCTCTCCATCAACATCAGCATCACAAGACTAAGCTTTCTTTCCTTCTATTCTATTTACTGCTTTTAAGTTGCTTATCTGTACTGAATTTTTTATATGTTATGTATTTACTGTTGTTATGTGTTATGTATTCTGAACTTGTTAAATATTTTGCTGCATTTCATGTAATAGTGAAGCTCAATGATGAAATCTCAGTGATGAGAGCTTCCTTTATGTGCTAAAATTGTTAGTCTCATTTTCATTGATCCCATTTTTATTTTTTTTTTTGATTGATGACAAAAGGGGGAGAAAAAAGATGAATTATGACTGTAATGATGATATGATGATGATATGATGACTGCAATGATGATTCTGTGATGAACTTGATATTCTGTGATGAACTCGATTATACAAAATGCATTTTGCATCTATGCTTGAATTTTTATTTTAACAAATGAATGCATGAGTCTTGAAATTTTGTAAAGCTAAACTGAGTGCCATTGTCGACATACATGTTTGAGTACTTGAACATTTCATTTTAAAAGGCAAAATCACCTTTTCAAACTTGTTGCAAAAATTTGGACTCAAAATTCGGATGCAAGGTTTAAAAATTCGGATGCATGTTTTGAAATTCGGATGCATCCATATTGTGTTGTCAAAATGTGCTCCTTTGTTGTTCAAAGTGATTCAAATATGTTTTAATCTCTTCTAATATGTTTGAACAACCTTAGGAAAGCTTATTTTCAAAAATTGCAGCTTTCATTTCTCCTATTTTATTATTTGGACTTGATGTGTCAGATTCGAATGCTTAGCATCACAAGTCCAAACTTGTTGAAAAATGAGCACAATCTAAGGGGGAGCATTGTTAAGCTTTTACAACCTTAAAACCTCTCTTAGAACTTTTTCTAAATGCTTAAATGCTATATCTTCTATCTTTGTTGGAAGGAAGGAGGTAAATGGAGGTTGGTTGGGTCATAGGCTCATATTGAGCCTTTTGTATGTCAATGTACTAAATTGGTTATTTTCTATCATTGACATTAATACTTCTATGTACTACATTATTTTAATCTATCACATTTTGCATCAAAGTTTGTCATCATAAAAAAGGGGGAGATTGTTAGCCCTAAGGGCAAATCATGTAGTTTTGATTAATGACAAATATTGATGAGGACTAATATGCTTGTATGTTGTGTGATAGGTTTTGTGAACTAAGAAGTATGAAGTCTTATTGCTTTGAAGCCAAAGTGCAAGAACAACTTCAGTAAAGCAAAGTGATTGAAGTTTGATAAAGGTTTTTCTTAGATGATCTAAAGGCATTGAAGACTTGAATTGTAGAGTGTATATACTTAGTAGGTAAATCTCTATGTAAACTCTACATTTTTATGTCTTGGTTATCATTGAATGCATCAGAGAGCATAAAATGAGTCTTATGATCTTAAAAGGCTTTGAATGAATTTTTTTTATGAATGTGGTTTTGTGTCCTAAAAGTTTTTAAGTAAACTTTATATGATCAAAGGAATTTGATTTTGGTTTTCAAACTTATATATGTCTAAATAAGTTTTCTATACATACCAAATGTTTTTCAAACTTATTGAAGTTAAATCTCAAATAATTTTACAAAGTTTGAATATTCTTCCAAAAAACTTTGGTCATTCGAATTTTGTAGCAAAAGTTTGCTACTGTTCTTCCAGAGAAACTCAGAAGAAGATTCGGACACATGAAGAAAAGTTCGGTCGTCCAAATTTTGGCCTTCAGCATGGTCACTGTTTTTCCAGAGAAATTCGGACGAAGATTCGGACGCAGCAGGAAGAATTCGGTCATCCGAAAAATTTGGACGCAGAATTCGGTCGTCCGAATTTCCTGAAAATAGCCGTTAACTAGCTGTTTTATAGCTGGTAAAACTGATTTTCAAATTCTATAAAAGCTATAAACATGTAATCTTTTGTAAGTTTTGAATTCTTGAAAACTCTAAGCATTCTAAAGCCTTTTACAAACATTTCTTAAGCTCTCTTATGTCCTGTGCATTCAATTGATCAATCCAAAGACATCAAAGTGTGAAGGTGCAACTTTGTGTAAAAATCTACCAACAAGTGGTAACATCTACACACTCTTATCTTTTTATCAAATTGTGTTTTTCTACTAGCTTTTGCAAGGTTATCTTGATAACATAAAATCCTTTAGATAAAGGTGATCCTTGAAGTTGTGATTCAGGGTTGTTTGAGATATAAAACCATTGTGTGTGGTGAGCCTTGTTTGTAAAAGTTACTAGAAGAGGTTGTGAGTGTAAAACCATAGTGTGGTGAGCCTCTCTTGTAATATGTAAACCTGAGCATATAGTAGATTGATTGAAATCCTTAAGTGTAGGCTTAAGGTAGTGGACGTAGATCTTGAGGATCGAACCACTATAAATTGCTTGTGTTCTTTGATCTTACTTTCTTGTATTGCTGTGTTATAAATTGCTTATAACTTGACTCATATAATCTGTTCTTTGCTTAGACGTATAAAATGTTTTAATTTGTAAAAATTAGCCAAATACCTAATTCACCCCTCCACCCCCTCTTAGGTATTTCACTAAATTTCCATAAAATTGATGGTAATTTTTATTTTTAAACCCGTCTCAAATCCGCCACTAAATTATTTACTATATAGCCATTTGACTACTTTTTTCCATCGCAAATCTGTCGCTAAATGCGATGGAATAATGATACCGTCGTATTTACTGACTTTGTATTTAGCGAGTGATGAATATGTTTGTCACTAATTGCGCATTTTCTTTTATTGTAGTAATAGCTACCAATAAAATTATAAATGTATTAGTGTATTGCATCCAATTACGAACGCACGTTGAAGGTGTGGGTCTATTTTCTGAAAAAAAATTCTTCTCTATAGATATTATTGTTTATGTGAGCAGCTTTATCTTAGTAGGTTAGTAATTTATTGACATCTTAATAGTTGTTTACCTACCAATGAAAAATACACATGTAGATGAAACAGTCAACTTAATATATGGTGTGGCATTTTTATTTTGGTAGTTTTGTACACATGTAGTTTTACTTAGGTAGTTTTATTTACATGCACTCTTTCTATTAGTAAGTGGGTAACTATTAAGATGTCAATAAGTTACTAGCCTACCAAAATAAAATTAGTTTATGCTACAACATAGAAAAAGTATAATATATACATAAAATGCCGTCCTAAGAAGTCAGCACTCTTTGTTATTAAGAATCCAAAAAAGTTTATCTTTTCTTTTTTTAGTTTTTGATGAGAAATTATAAATTTAGTATTTCTCTTTCTTTATAAAATCCACAAAATTCATCTGTTTTTTTTTCTATAAATGAACTTTTATTTTTCAGTTGTAATTGTCCACAATTGGTTTATTTAACTCTTCTAATACTAGGTGACTAGAACTATTGCTTACTAAGTGAACAAAAGTACAAATATACTCTCTGAAAATAAAAGAATTGGAAAGCATGATTAATGTATCCTAGTGAAATCCATTAATTGTCCGCAATTGGTTTATTTAACTCTTCTAATACTAGGTGACTAGAACTATTGCTTACTAAGTGAACAAAAGTACAAATATACTCTCTGAAAATAAAAGAATTGGAAAGCATGGTTAATGTATCCTAGAGAAATCAATAAATTAAGTTAAATTAGAAACAAAAAACTCAAAAATTTGTAACCAACTCTACGTCTTAATAAAAAACAAGTAATAGGAATTAGTTCCTTAAAAAACCGAACTAGGAATTACTACTTGATGGAAACTATTGCAAGAATTGAAATTTGTTGTTCTTTTTTCTTACAAGAGTTTTAATCTAAAACAAAATGATAAATTGGCAAATGTCGATTGTATTGAAAGAAGAAAAGAATAATAAAATAAACTACTCAATTTTTTATCCTAATTTTTTAATATTTAAATATGATGTATTCTAATAAGCTTATCTATTGATTCTGTAAACAGTTGAATCCTACGTCTGCTCAGAGCTGCATTGAACGCGTAAATTAGCTGCCAATATAACATAGTTTGTTGAACTTTGTATAGCTTGGCTAAATTATTAAAAAAATAAAAAATATAAAGAAAATTAGAGCTAGATCAACAATAATAGGAAAATAATGGCAATAAATTGTAAGAGGAAAGAGTTAAGGGCGTAAAAAATAGATGAAAACTAATAGGCAGCCAAGCTAGGTATTTATCCAAGTGATAGGATTAAGCGTTGAACTTCTTTTTCATCAGCGCAATATCCTCAATTTTATTTTCTATTGACTTTTGCGACATGGACGTTTTTTTGGCAACTGTAAATATGTTGTTGAAATTGTACCTTTTCAAATCCAACTACAGTTGCAACATGAGGTAAGTCTGTGTTTTACAGGCATACTTTCTCAGCCGGCAAATGATTTTCTAAATAAGTAATCTTGATCATTGGTTTATTAGAGATATAAACCAAGAATGTCGTGGAAACGGGTTACTCCAGTAACTGATCTATACTATATTAAAAATATAAATAAGAGTTATGAAAATTTAAACTTATTTTATTTCTTTCTTTTTTAAATATCATAAAATGTCCTCTGATAACATTATTTTTTTTATTTTTTTAAAATGCATTATTATCATTTTGATAGTTTTTGACATTTAAATGATAATTATTTAGGAGTTAAATGGAAACAATTAATTTGTAGAAATAGTTGCAAGTTAGTTTTAATAAAGACAAAATAACAAATCAAAGAGAAAAGTAAGTTACTAAAAAAGAGTACTAAATAGAAAGACTTTATTGTTATAAATAGTTATTAGTTTTTTTTTCTAATTGCAATTATTAAATTAGTATATATACCTCTCAAATCATAACTTGATTACGTTTTTATACAAAACTAAAAGTATGGATAGGGGGTCATGGGGATTTAAACTTGTTTGGTTTCTTCCTTTTTTGAATGACCTAAAATACTTTATAAAATTATTTTTTCATTTTTTTAAATACATTATTAACATTTTGATAGTTTTTTACATTTAATAAAGATAAAATAAAGAATTAAAGAGAAAAGTAAGTTACTAAAAAAGAGTATTAAATAGAGAGACTTTATTGTCATAAATAATTATTAATTTTTTTCTAATTACAATTATTAAATTAGTATATATATACCTCTCAAATCATAACTTGATTATGTTTTTACAAATTTACAAAATCAATAGACAAGTATTGAAATTTTCACAAAAAAATATTTGAAAAGTTTTAAAAAATCCAATATTAGAATGGAATAGTGGTAGTTGTAGTAGGTTAAATATGATCTATACTACACTAAAAGTAAGGATAAAGGTCATGGAAATTTAAATTTTATGTTTCTTTTTTTAATATCATTAAATGCCCTTTGGTAAAATTAATTTTCCATTTTTTGAAATGCATTATTGTCATTTTGATAGTTTTTGACATTTAAATGATAATTATTTTGGAGTTATATAAAAATAATTAATTTGAAGAAATTTGTTTTAAGCTAGGTTTAATCTATATCCATCCATATCTATACTATTATAAATGTATAGATAGAGTCATGAAAATTTAAACTTTATATGTTTCTTCCTTTTTCGGATGATCTAAAATACCCTTAAAATTAACTAGCCACTATTATATCATTTCGTTAATTAATTAATCACTATACAAAATTAAGTAATAGATAGTTGGGAGTTACATTAGTTAAAGAATTACAAATAAAAAAAATAATAGTTACACATAAAGAATTAATAGAATGCTTTGTAACTATTAAACAATAAGTATATTAACAACCCCCACTTAAGTTACACATTTTTTAACCCTAAAAGTCTATACTATACTAAAAATATGGATAGGAGTCATGGGGGTCATGTCTTATACCATTGTATTTTTTGTCAAATAACATTACTTTTTTATTTTTGTCAATAAAATGGACAAATGATTTGCTAGAAGAAAAACTCTACACATTAAAGACACGAATAATGAAGTACTAGAGAAAAGAGGAAAACATTTTAAGTGTTGAAGAGAAAAATAACAATTATCAAAAAATAGAACATTGAAGATAATGACGTAGATAATACATTACTACATTTTAAAAAAACATTGACATTGAGATTCTGTGATATATTACTACTTAATATATTAAAATAAAATTTAAAATTTCTATCTTTGATTGTTATAGAAAGAACAATAAATAAACCATAAATAAGTGGCTAAACAGGTCCTATAATAATGAGAAACGTCAAATATCACTCAAATTTTCTCCAATATTAAGTGTCCTTAGAAAAATATTTTACTATTTTTATTTTGAGAATTTCAACTTGTATGTTTCTTTCTTTTTTGAATGCCCTAAAATTTTCTTTGATAAAATTATTTTTTATTTTTCTGAAATGTATTATTGTCTTTTTGATAGTTTTTGACATTTAAATGGTAATTATTTAGGAGTTACATAGAAACAATTAATTTGGAGAAGTTATTTGTAAGTTATGTTTAATAAAGATAACTTAAAGAATTATAGATAGAGTTAAGTTACTAAAAAAAGTATTAAAGAGAAAGATCTTATTGTCATAAATAATTATCAAAAGTCAATTAACTTCTTTGTTTTTTCCCTATAATTGGATGCATGCATATGGTGCTTTGTATAATTAATAGTTACACTTAATAATATTAGATATTTGCTAAACAATCAGTTATTGAAATGAATAAAAATAGAGTTTAAAAACTCTATGTAATTCTTTAATATAAGTAATACAAACATGTATATAATTGGAATATCATCAAAATAATAAAATAAAAAGGTAAAAAAAGTACATTTGGACCGCTACTATTATGTGTGTGTGTGCGCGTGTGTGTTAGAGAGAAAGAGAATAAATTTTTAATTTAAAAATTTTAAATGCCAATATAATTTATTAAAATTTAAAATATGGTAGAATTTGATTAAAAAGAATGACCATTTAACATCAATGAAATAGTTTTTACAAAATTAGAAAAATATTAATCTTTTGTGAATATTTTGAAAATAATTACATGAGTGAAGAAAATTACACATAGTCTCTAGCATTGAAAAAATAGTATATTATTATTTTACAAAATAAACTAACATGATTACGTCAAAATATTACGCTGATTAACAATTTCAAATACAAATATTACTTATAAACGATCTAAAATATAATCTCACGTAAGGTGGGAAACAATTCACTCTATAACTATCACAAAATAGTTTAGATAATTAGTAAAAATATGAATTGTATCAAAATATTATCAGAATAATACACTTGCTAGCACCACTTCACTTCTTGCCTTTGGAATCTTTGATTTCAACCTTTGAGCATAAGGCAATTTGAGAGCTTTTCAAATGAATTTGATATAAAACTTGTTAGAGCATTTAGTATTTCAAGAATTCAAAATTATACTTAAAATCTAAAGTTTGGGATTTAAATAGAGTTTAATAATCAGTTCCAACATTCGCAAAATGGCTAGAAACTACTAGTAACAGTAAAATTCGGTCGACCGAATTTGGACTCCTGCGTCCGAATTTCTTTGGAATTTCCACTATAGCACAAATTTGGTGGACGGAATTTGGGCATCCTCGTTTGCATTGATCGTCCGAATTTCTCTGAAATTTCTACTGTAGCACGAATTCAGCCAACCGAATTTGGACACCATCATCCGAATTGGTCGTCCAAATTTCTCTCAAAATTCAGCTTTCAAGAGGTAAAATTCACACGTCCGAATTAGAATTAGAATTTTTTAAACATAGTTTTGAATGACTTGAAATAAACCACAATAAGTTTAAAAACATTCTGTCATCAAAGATAAGTAATTAAAAACCTTTTAGATGTAAAATCCATTAATGAAAACTTTATAATTCCAGTTCAAATCTGTCCTTGTGAGTTTTGATTAATCTAACATTTATCATGAAAGAAGAGATGAAGATGATGTAAGTACTTGAATGAAAGATAATCAAGCTCATCTTCAAGCATCAATTATAGAAGACCATGCTCATGAAAAGAAAATGATTGAACAAGAACAAGAACAAGAAAGTCAATCTAGTAGTGACCAAGAGCTTCTTAAGGAGCAAATCATTAGTAATGTCTCCCAAGGAGTTAAAATAAGGTAGTACTTTATCAATAACTTTGCCCATTTATCTCATACTAAGCCTGAAAACATTGATGATGCATTGTATGATGATCACTACAAGAAATTTTAATTTTTGCGACGGACTATTCCATCGCAAATCTGTAGAAAATCATAAATTGCGACGGATTTGCGACGAAATATTTCGTCGCAAAAATATATCCCCTATTTGCGACGGAACCAATCCGTCTCGAATTTGCGACGGATATATTCCATCGCGGATTTGCGACGGCAATATTCCATCGCAAATCTGCGACAGTAATATTCCGTCGCAGGTTTGCGACTGAAACAGTCCGTCGCAGTTTTGCGACGGAATAGAGCCGTCACAAAATCGCAACAGGTTATATCCGTCGCAAATCGGCGACGGATTTGCGACGGATATAATCCGTCGCAACTCAATTTACAATTTAATTTTTAATTAAATATTTTAAAATTTTTAAATGATAATTTTCAATAATTTTTAAATAATTATTTTTAAAAACTAAGCATAATCAATAGAATAAATAAAAATAAATATAATAAATCCGTTAAATGTCAATATTTTATGTGTACAACATTAAAAAAAATGAAACAAAATCTATGTAACTATAGTAGGCGGCGCTGCAGACGGTGGAGGAGGCGGAGGTGGATCTGTAGGGCCAGTCATTGGAGGATGTTCGTCAGGCGGATCGATCGTGTAATCCTCATCAGCCCCGTCTGTCTGCTCTTCAGAATCTGGTATCGAAAAAGGAGGTGGAGGTGGAGAAGGCGGCGGAGGTAGATGTAGTGCCTCAGTCATAACTCGCAAATACTGGTCCAAACTAGCAAAGCGTTGCTGGAAATAATCGCGCATCGACCTCTCTCTCTGTAACTGACTGTGAAGAGATGCGTACTCTGGATGCGAGGTAATCGAGCAAGCTGTTGGAACAGAGGGTGACGTGGACTGACTTAACCTCCGTCGCATGTGAACTGCCTCGGAACCCAATCCAAAAATCCGATTCTTCGAAACACCGCCAGCAACCTCCATGAATAGGGACTTCTCATCTGGTGGTTGCTGAGAAGTCACCGAATCCTGAGACTCCACCTACGAATAGCGCTCCTTCAAAGCGTTGACGCTATCCTGCAAATTGTATACATCATAAATTTATAACGGTGTCTAACAATAAAACAATTAATATAAAATACAGAGTAATATAATATGTAAACTTACCAACGTATGCTGTGATTTCTCACTGACAAACGTGCCCTTTTTTGGGCCATTCTTGTATGTGTGTGTCGCCTCGTACATATCGGTGAAGTGGAAGTCATCTCCGCGCTTCTTACGCTGCAAATATATTAATATAAATATTAAGTAATTATATTAGAATTAAATAACAAGAAAAATAATCATTACAATCCGGCGCTCGTGCTCGCTGAACGAAATGCATCCTCCCGTGTGAGTCGGTCCAGGCGCGGTTGCTCTGTTCCGCTTAGCAGCAGCTGAAACATTCTTGAATTGTTCCGTGCTCCAGTGAGATATCCACGGTGGACATTTCCCTTTTCACCGAGCCTTTGAGAACTGATCAGATAGACGACGAGTGCATTTGTCGTCTCAAATTCGTCGTATCTGATCAGCATGTTCTGGAAGCCATCGATAACGTCTCTGCAATGTCATTTTAAAAAATCAAAAAAATAGAATATATATAGATATATATATATTAAAATATATATATATAATTTATAATTTGTTACTTACACTCCACATCTGGAACCACATGTCCCAAAGCTCTAATGGGACCGCCTCAAAATTAGGAAACGGTCCAGTGAAATGCCGGTGAAACGTATCCGATATCGAATGCACCGTCCCCTCTGCTGGGAAGAAACTGTTCCATTACACAAATGAACAGTTAGTTATTCAACAAAAAATTTGAATATATTTTTGCAAAAGTAAATAGAAACTTACTCGTCCCCACTCGGGGCTATCAGAATGCGGACTTCCTCTGTCTGAGTCCCACCTGTAGAAGCAGTCGTAGAGGGTACCACAGAAGCTGTGGTCAAAGGTGTATGCTCGGACTCCGCTGCACGTGTGTCATCCTCGCTCGGTAAAGACACCGGGCCGGGTAAAGACGGAGAAGGGTACGATCACCGATCCTAATCGAACGTGATCTACGTGGAGGCATCTGAAAAAGAATAAAATTTTCGTTAGCTAGTAATCATTAGTAATATGTAAAAAATAATATAAATTAAAATTTAAAAATAAATAAGTAACGTAGTATATGTAAGGAAATGCATACATACAAACAATAAATTATTCACTATTTTCGTCCTCACTCGAATCATCTTCTGATTTCCATTCACTTTCAACTTCAGTATCAGAATCAGCCAGGTCATCATATTCCGTATTTCCTGGTTCATTATCATCCAGAATCTCCCCTTCACCTGTTTCATGCACAAGTTCGCCGATTATGTCATCTTCACCACGTACACTAAATGTCATCGATTCATCTACATCTTCTTGGTATGGTCTCTCAACAACAGGTGCATCGATGACATGACGCGCCTTCGATTTGCATACTCCCATCCAATCAAACTTATTTCTTTTACTTCCAGGATAAGTGGCATAGTATACTTGTTGAGCTTGCACAACTAATACAAATGGATCATATTTGGGGTACCTTTTCCTGCAATTAACATCCACAATTTGGTAATGTGGATGAATTATGACGCCCCTGTTAAGCACATGATCATACCAGTCACACTTAAATAAAATAACATCCCTAGATGGAATCCCCGGAAACTGCACTTCAATGATCTCCTTCAAAATCCCATAATAGTCGCTCCTGCTGCCAATATCTTCGTCCTCGCCCTTAACCAAGACTCCACAATTAATAGTCCTCTTTCCGACTCCATGATCTTGCGTATGAAATCTGAAACCATTTATTACATATCCCTTACAAGATTTCACCTGCCTTGAAGGTCCACACGACAAACTTTTAATATTTTCATCTATTACGTTATTTTGATGATCTTGCACCTGCAACATATAAACGGTGTTATTCACTATTTAGAACAATAGTTCTTAACCATTGTTGTTTACTACTAGACAAACAAAAACTTACATAAGCCTTGAACCATATGAGAAACTCGTCCTCAAATCTCCTATCAATTTCCTCCTCCGTTGTACAGGGGTCGGCATACCGCAATTCGGCTATGAATTTCCTGTTTCATAGGCATTATATAAGTCAAGCATTTGCAACCACGAAGAATAAGTAAACCAACGAAAATATGAAGAAAAAGACGTACGTTACCAATGGTTGTATCCCATCACATCAAAAAATGCAGGAGGAAATATCCTTTCCAACTTGCACAGTAGGATTACTATGTTCATCTCCCACTCTCTCATACGAGATGTTGACAGTCTTGGAGCGCATAAATCCCTATAGGAAAGACTTAATTCTGTTAGGACATTCCAAATCGAGACGGGGAAGAACTCTCTAAATGCAATAGGAAGCAATCTTTCCATAAATACGTGACAGTCATGCGTCTTCATGCCCGACATCTTCAACCCGTTCAAATCAACACATCGACCTAAGTTAGACGCATATCCATCGGGCAACCTCAAATCCCTAACCCACTCCAATACAACCCTTTTTTGTTGATTCGTTAGAGAGTACTTAGCCTTCAGCATAGAAACTTTACCATTTCCAACACAGGTAATATGTAACTCCGGCCTATTACAATACATCTCCAAGTCTCGCCGAGCCTGTATATTATCCATTATAGTATTAAACACGTTCTCGAACACATTCTTTTCATTGTGCATGACATCAACATTGTGGCAAATTAAATTTTATTTCCAATACGGTATGTCTCAAAAGATGCTACGCTTAGCCCAGTTATGGTAAACCCCTCTACCATCATCCTTGCCAACTTCCGCCGCAGTATCTACAATTCTCGACAAACTGCTTACTCTATGCCACATCTCATCCCCACACGATCGCTTAATAGGTTGAGATGTCTCACGACCGCGATCCTTTCGAAATGATTTTTCGTCTCTTCTATATTGATGATCTATCGGCAAGAACCGGCGGCGACAGTCAAACCAAGATTGCTTTGAGCCATGTTGTAGATGAAACGACTTTGTTTGCTCCATACCGTAGGGACAAGCCAATCTTCCGACAGTGCTCCAACCGCTCAACATACCATAAGCTGGAAAATCATTAATGGTCCATAGGAGGGAAGCTCGCATTTAAAAATTTTGTTTTTTGGAGACGTCATAAGTCGGAACTCCAACTCTCCACAAATTTTGTAATTCTTCCACCAACGGCTGTAGATAGACATCGATCTTATGCTTCGGGTTCCTCAGCCCTGGAATAATTACTGTCAAAAACATCACAGCATCCTTCATACACATCCATCGTGGTAAGTTGTACGGAGTAATAATGATAGGCCAACTAGAATATTGCTTTCCCGACATTCCAAATGGTGAGAACCCATCAGTACATAGCGCTAAACGTACGTTGCGAACCTCTTTCGCAAATTCAACATGCACACAATCAAAATGATGCCATGCTTCACCGTCCCGTGGATGACTCATCAATCCTTCATTTTGTAAAGTTTCAGCGTGCCACCTCATGTGTTCTGCAGTCATTTTTTATGCATACAACCTCTGCAACCTCGGAGTCAAGGGAAAGTAGTACATTTTCTTAAAAGGGACCTCTTTTTGCTGACTATTCTTCCGAAATTTCCTCCTCTGCATGTACCGAGGACTCCCACAAAACTTACATTCCCGCAAACTAACATTTGCCTTCCAATAAAGCATGCAACTGTTTGGGCAACAATCTATTTTCTCCACAGGCAAACCGAGTCCAAAAACCATCTTCTTGGTATGGTACAAGTTCTCCGAAAGCAGATTATCCTTTGGTAGAACCTCCTTAATCAGCTGCATTACCTGATTAAAACATCTTTTTGAAATATTATTCTCATATTTAATATTTAGCATCCGAGCAACAAATGATAACTGCGAGTGGTTTGTGCATCCAGCCCACAAAGGAGTATCGGTAGCTTTTAACATATCATAAAATTTCTTGGCTTCTGCATTAGGAGGTTCTTCATCGTCGATATCCGCCGGCGGGTGTAATGGATGCTCCAAACCAACCCCCTCCATTACCATCTGTTGAAATGGATTAATAGGGGTAGATTGGGATTGAGAGGTGGTTGGAATCATCCCTAGATGCAACGGAGTAAGACTCTCACCGTGACTGGTCCAACGGTGATAATCGGAGACAAATCCAAATCTATATAAGTGCACCTGCACTTCATCCGGAGAAAGGTGCACCTTGTTCTTACACTTCGCACAATGACATCTCAACCACGAAGTGTGCCCGTTCGACAAACAATACGCTATAAAACCCTTAACCCCATCTTTATATTCAGTTGTGATTCCCTTAATCCCATGCGTATGTCGCTTATACATCCAACTACGATCATCCATCTACATTAAAAATTTTTTCCTATTAAATTTTACCAAATTCCAGGAAAAAAATTTAGGAGTTCGACATATCTTGTTATAATATTGTCGAAAACATACACAAGTGTTAAGCAAGCATAAAAACAATTCGGCAGCATCTCCGCTGTAAAATGGACGGTTTCCAGGCACAAGGCCACCACAATTCATCTCCACAGCAAAATTTAATTCTCTTAAAAATTAATTTCAAGTAAATATAGCCACATTTCATAACGCCGCCTCAACAATATTATAAACATCTTCAATAAATTGAGAAACATTTAAAAAACCAAACCAAAAAAGAGAATAGAAAAAATAGATAAATACGAAATCTTTAAAATTAAAAGAAAAAGACAAAAAAAATATCGCCACAAAAACAAAGAAGCAGAAAAAATATGTCCCGAATTTACAAGATAAATAGAAAAAATAATAAAAAAAGAAAAAAAAATAGGAGATTAAGAAAAAGATAATAACGGAAATAAAAATTGCAGAAAAAACAAAAATTTGATCAGCAGTGCGTGGGAGGGAGCTGGCAAAGACAGCGCGCTGCTGTTGTCGGGCAAAGCAGTAGGTGAGGGCAGCGCGCGCGTTGCTCGGGCGGTGCAGAGGCGAGGGCAGCGCGCGCGGTTGCTAGGGCAGCGGCAGCGCCAGGGTGTGGGAGGCGCAGTAGGCATGGGGGGCTCGACAGGTAGGGGAGCTCGACAGGCGGGGGTCTCGGCAGGGTTAGGGGCTCGACGACTGGGAGCTCTGCAGCAGGGGGCTCGGCACGCAGGGGGCTCAGCAGACAAGGAAGCTCGGCACGCGGGGTGGGCTCTGCGACGCCGTGGGCTCTCGGCAGGGCGTGGGGGAGGCGCCGGCAGTGGGAAAGTAGGAATGAATGGGAAAGTGTTCAAATTCTGAATAAGAAGAAGGTGTTTGCGACGGATTTGCGACAGATTTTTTTCTCATTTTTTCAAATTAACGGTAAAATTCCGTCGCAAATCCGTAGCAGATCTGTGACGGATCTGCAACAGATTTGCGATAGAATATTTTTCATATATTTTTTTAATTAACGGTAAAAAATCCGTCGCAAATTCATCTAAAAAATGCAACGGATTTTTTTTTAATTTTTTTCCAAACGGCTAAAAATTCTGTCGCAAAATCGTTGCAAAATAGCGACGATTTTGCAACAAAATTAATTTCAATTTGGCAGAACTTTTCGCTGGTTATTTAAAAATCAAATGTCGTCGCAAATCAGCGACGGATTTGCGATGGAATTTATTTCTAATTTTATATATTTACGGTAAAAATGTCGTCGCAAATTCGTCTCAATTTTGCGACAGATTTACAACCTAATTTAATTTCTAATGTGTTTCTTAAGTTCTTTTTTTTTCTCTTCTACGCCTCTAATAAGTTTATGGTTACGATTTGTTAATAATCAATAATTATGATATATATTCATTTTAGTTATCATATATATTGTGCTAGTATATGTATTTACCTCATCAACACTATATGTTGTACAACATTATTACATATTATAAATTAGTCATATACTTAAAACTTTAACTATTAGTGTTACACACATACGTAATATACCTTTATATGTTTTGGTGTGATGTGCCATTATAGTCAACAGATATGTTATATCAAAATAAATTACAAAGTACATATTCGTATGTGTCTATATATAAATACTATTAAATATTTAATTAATCAATTCCTTATGAACATCGTGAGTTATGGCTCATAAAAAACAAATAAGGATGCAAGAATATGAGGAAAAAAATTAATCCGTTGCAAATTTGTTGCAAATCCGCCACAACTTCGTCGCAGATCAGCGACGCATTTGAGATGGAATTTATGTAAATATTGTTTTATTGCTATTTTTAAATTTCGTCGCAAATCTGCTACGTATCTGCGATCGATTTGCGACGGAATATTTGTTAATATTTTAATATTTTTATTTTTTATTTTCCGTCAGAAATTCGTCGCAGATCAGCGACGAATTTGCGACGGAAGATTTGTAAATATTTTTATATTTATATTTTTAAATTCCGTCGCAAAGCCGTCACAGATCTGTGACGGATTTGCGACGGTATTTATGTAAATATTTTTATATTTATATTTTTAATTTTCGTTGCAAACCGGTCGCAAAAAATATTTACAAATCTTCCGTCGCAAATTCGTCGCTGATCTGCGATGGATTTGCGACGGAAAATAAAAAATAAAAAAATAAAAATATTAACAAATATTCCATCGCAAATCGGACGCATATTCGTAGCAGATCTGCAACAGAATAATATCCGTTGCAATTTAATCCACTTATTTTGCAACGGAATAATATCCGTCGCAGATCTGTTGCAAAACCGTCGCTATTTTGCGACAAAATTTGCCGTCCCAATTTTTCGTTGCAAAATTCATTTTTTCTTGTAGTGGATTTTAGGATTGTTATTATGCAAAAGGAATTAATTTAATTTGAAAGAAATAAATTTTGGAACATTGTTCTTAAACCCTGCGATCCCCCCGTTATTGGTACAAAATGAGTTTTTACAAACAAATTGAATGAACACAGAGAAGTTGCTAGAAATAAAACTAGACTTGTTACCTAAGGTTTCAATCAAGAAAATGGCATTGATTATGATGAAACTTTTGCTCCATAGCTAGACTTGAGTCTATAAAGATGCTTTTGGCATTTGCTTGCTTTAAAGGCTTTTAAACTCTTTCAAATAGATTTTAAAAGTGCTTTTCTAAACTGCTTTACTGAATAAGAAGTTTATGTGGAACAACCTCTCAATTTTATTCATGAAAAGTTTCTAAATCATGTTTATAAAATTTCAAATACTTTATATGGTTTGAAGCAGGCAGTGCTTGTTATGAAAGACTTACTAGTTTTTCTATTTTCAAAAGGATCAAGAGTCTATAGGATTTGGCCTTCTTGGGAAAAAGAAGGATTAACATTTCTTGAAGTCATTGAAAGTGAGATTTTGTGTCCTAACAGTCATTACATTGTATACGAGTACATGAAGAATGGCAACTTGCAAGATTTATTTGTTAAAGTTAAAGAAGGGCAAAATAAGTTGAATTGGTTACAAGGTACAAGATTCGTTTAGGTATTTTAGCAAGCCATGAATATCTCCATCTACTTCAAATTCCAAGTATATCATTCACTCTAATCTGAAGCTATGATGTTCGGACATAACAGACCATTTTGGTTGGACTAGTGGCAACTAAGACTTCAAAAGGAAGAACTTGAAGATGATGATGAAGTATATGAAAGAGGTACATCTTGGGGCGAATGCTGCTTAAGGTTATGATTTCTTATAAATTATTTATTTTGCTGGCGAATTGGATGCTAATTTTTGTGTATCTGGGATAACATGTATCTAGCATCCTTCCTGTGCGGTCTTTCTTTTGTATTTTTCATCGTGCGAGACAAGCTTGAGAACTAAAAGCCTTTCATCCTCGTGTCTATTTCCCAATACTGGATTATCAATTGCTCTCATTGGATCTTCAAAATTAATGACATTAGCACTACAAGAAAATAGCAAATTTAAAACCGAATTTTGAAAATAAAAAATCAATTTACCTATTTGAAACCGTTACGATTTCAAATCAGTTTCAAAATGAATCCTTCTTTTATGTTTGCGGAGGTTTTAAAATTGGTTTCTAATTACAAATTGATTTTTTTATTTTCAAGATTCAGTCTCAAATCGATTTCAAAAAGAATTCTTTTTGTGTTTAAAGAGATATTTCAAATTGGTTTCTAAATCAATTAGTTTCAAATTAGAATTTAATTAGAAACTGATTTGTTTCAATTTCAAATTTGTTTAAAAGAAAACTGATTTCAAATCCATTTCTAAATTTTTTTTTTATGTTTGAAGAAGTTTTTGAAAATCAGTTTCGAATAAAAATTGATTTCCTTTATTCCAAAGTTCGGTCTCAAATCAGGTACAAATATATTCCAAAGGAAATCGGTTTCAAAATGAATTTTATTTTATGTTTGAAGAGATGTTTAAGATTAGTTTCAAATTTATTTCTAATTAGAAATCAGTTTTATTTAGGTTTAAATTGGTATCAAAGAAAATCCGTTTCTAAATGAATTTTTTTTATGTTTGAAGAGGTGTTTAAAAATTATTTTCTAATTAGAAACCGATTTTTTTCGTTTTCAAAATTCGGTCTCAAATTAGTTTCAAATGAATTTAGTTTCTAAACCTTATACTCTAGAGCGGCTCTAAATAGGTTTCTAATAAGTAATGCTATTTCAAATTAGTTTCAATATGATTGCTGGTCTCAAATCAGTTTCTAATAAGTTTGAAACACAGTATCTAATATTAAGATTTGTAGATTATAATTAAGGTTTGTGATATGACATCCTATACCTTTAATTAATTTAGATGAACAACTGTGATCAACATATTATTAATATATGTCTATCTATATATAATTATCCATGGTCGAGTAAACAACTATACAACATAGAAGTTGGTTTCTGTGAGGATTCAAATCGGTTTCAAAATGATATATTAAAATATAATATAATAAGTTGCATCTTATAATATTTTATTTCTCGAAGTTCTATTATAAATAAGATTGTTGAAACATGTTATATCATCTATTACTTAAGAAATAATTATAATACGTATTATTGATTTAAAAATATAATATACATGCATATATAATATAAATAAAAATAATTTTAGAAGAATATCACAAAAACAAACCTAACCTGGTAGAGGAGCACAAGCTCCGCACACAAGCAACGCGGGTTCAAATTATGAAGGGGAAAGTTTCACCCAGATTGCCAGTTCTTCGCTAAAAAGTGATAGCTTCTGATCTAGCCAGTTGTTCCAAGTAAGGTCCCTAGGCTGGGCAAGTTCGTCCGACCCGGTCCATTTGATCTTTTTTTTTTGGTATATCATTCTTTATTCTTTTCAAATTAGTTCCAATGCGGTTTCAAAACTTGGTGCTATATTTGGTTAAAAAAGTTGGTTCTCTGAGTCAATTTTGAAACTGACTCTATTCGGTTTCAAAATTGGCTTCAAATCAGTTTTAATTCAGTTTCAAATTTGAACCGTCTTTATTCGGTGTCAATATCAGGCTGTGATCAACAAAATTGAAACTGATTTTGCGCTGTCTCAAATCGTATTGAATCCTTCTTTTGAAACCAATTTGTGGGTTTCAAATTTGTTTGTTTCTTGTAGTGTTGTCAAACATGTCATTAAATTCATTTCAGCTATCTCTTGGAAGTCATCTAATTGGACATTTTCTCACTAATATAGCCGACAAATATCCAAAACTGTTAAATTTCACACTTGTCCGTGAAATTCAGAATTTGACACTGCTCCTAAACAATATACCCTATGGTTCCTACCACATTTGAAGTAGTAACATAAGCATATTCTTCAGGCATTGCTTTAGCAAGTTTAAAATCCTTTATTCGAGATTCCATATCATCATCAAGATGAATTTTGTTAGCATAAAATCATAGAGAATGATACATGGAGTTCAAAGAAGATGGTGATATTTAAGATCTGCTGTTACACAAAGCAATCCTTTACCTTGTCGATCAATGCGATACTATCAAGAGTGCAACATTTGTGGCTATGAGACGAAGAAGATTTATGTGTCTAATTTGACCTTCAGTTTAAAGTTTTTATTTGATCTGGCGCATTTTATTATTTATAGCTTTGATATCGTTTTCACTCAACTTTGCAAGATCTTTGGCACACTCGACGACTTTTTTTTATGGCAATCTGATGTTGTTATTTCAATGGCTTCAAGAGATGTAAAACTCTATTTATTCTCTAAGAATGTTAAATCCCCAACTTTTTGGATCAATAGATTGACAATCGTCAAACTCATCTTCTTCTTTGTTTCTCTAACGAAAAGCGTATACCTATTAAAAGGTATAGATATGAGAAACCTCAATATCCTCCCTGTCAGAGTTCCAACAAGAAACTCAAGAACCCATTGGTTAAATTTCCTCCATAAACTTATAACATAATTAGATATCATAAATCTTGATGTAATTATCATGTTTAAAAAATTCATGTATCTATTAAATAAGATCAATGAATGTATCTTACTAATTATGCTATGAAAGATCATTCAATCTATCTACTTTTAGTGAGATATAGAATCAAGAAAATTAATAAATGATACTCTAGTTATAAATGAAAAATAATAATCTCTTCTCTTGATTAAAGATACTTCTCTATTGCATGCTTAAGCATATATACGAATACATAATTTAAAATAATTGTCTAAGCAGAAAAATTGAAGAAATTAATTTTACAACAAAGTTAGTACATGAATATATAATTATTGCATTAAATACATAAATTAAAGTGATTTGAATTTTGAAGAATACACTTTCATCAATATCGAGCTTTAATGTCAAAATTATTTTATTAAGAACCAAGTGGGAGGCAAGTACTACATCTTTAATCAGAGTATGGAAAGCTGTGGAAGATGGTGTTGTTATGACATACTTCCAAATGGGAGATTGAAGATGTATTTGGAAAGTCTCTTGGCATTAGGATTTGATGAGATATTATTTGCCTAGAAGAATTTTATGGCATATAGAAGTCCACTTTGAAAGTTTTCATTACGTGAGCAACAGTCCATTATGGCAAGAAGAAGATATTTGGTAAATTCTAAAGCGTCTAAGATTTGGAGAATCCCATGAAAATCCATCTACACCAAATATGAAAGATTGTCTTCTTATACTCTTGGGATTTCTTGCTATATTTTAGGGAAAACAATCTTGGAAAAGAAGGAAGCTCAAGACTCTTGCATATTATATATATGAGCTTTAAGGCAAAGCAAAATCATCTCTCCAAATCACAACTCACCGGATTAAATCTTTGCAAACCTTTTTGATACTCACAAAATATTTTTGGAGAGAACTCTCATGAAGCTCTCGACAATTCTCATGTCAACATTCTAACGAGAGGCTTCCATGTCTTTCATGTAATACTGTTAAGAGAGTTAATTCTTTGAATTCATGTTATAGAAGCTATATTCTAGGAGAGTTCAGCAACACAATTTATCTTCTTGTTATGCTATTCATGTAAATTGTAATGTTTCTTTTCAAGTGCTAGAAACTGAAGTTCAACGATGCTAGAATGCACTTGATAAGGTTTTGATCAAACCACCTCATGGATTAGAAGGGTACTGCGACTGATTGAGATTAATTGAGAGCAGTAAGTGCAAGTGGGATCTTGCCGCATCCTGTTGAAAGGTGTTCGACACATCCTGTTGAAGAGACTTTAATAGAAGCAAGCTATGGTAGGATGATAGTTCAATAATCGTTGAGGCAAGAGTTGTGGTTGGTGTGTTTCCAATTGTGAAGGCAATACTATGGTTGTTAGATTTCTGGTTATTGATGCAACTTTGGCAAAAGAGAGTTTTGCCTAGTCCACTAGCAGAATCACTAGAGGAGATTGAGAGCGTATTTCTTTATTATTGAAACATAAAATCTAGTGGATTGTTTTTCTGGGTGTAGCCCCTCAAATGTAGGCTATTGAGTCGAACTGCATTACTAATTTTACTATGTCAAAATTTATTTTTTTGTTTGTGTTGTTGTGTTAAACTGTACAGAATTAATATCAACACACCGAGTTTGATAGACACAAAAAAGTTACATAAACCTATTCATACAAGTGGTATCAAAGAAGGTCACGAATTGTTGAAGTTTTGCTATTCAATTAGCAGATGATACCGCGGGAAGGTAGGTTGTGCAATTATGTCAAAAGAAGCAGGATCCATAATGAAAGACCTAAGAGAGGGGTGAATTAGGTCTTTGGCTAATTATAAAAAAAATTTTCCTTTTTTGCAAATCCTTTGCTTTAATAAAAGCTCTTCTTTAAATTCATAAACTTCAAGTTTTATATGTGATTTGATGGTTGAGACAAGATGATCAAACAATAAGACTACGGGGGATGAATTAGGTCTTTCGCTAATTTTTTTTAACAATAATTTCCTTTTACAATGTTTAAGCTAGATCAGATTATGTGTGTTTGTTTCAATGAGAGAATATATCAATCAATGGCAAAGCAATAAACAATTCAAGATCAATAAACACAAGCAATTTATAGTGATTCGATCTCTTCAAGAGCTACGTCCACTAACTTGAGCTAGACTCAAGGATTTCAAACAATCTACTAAGTGCTCAAGTTCAACAATTACATAAGAGGCTCACCATACAATGGTTTTACACTCACAACCTCTTTTGCAATTTTACAAGCAAGGTTCACCCTACCAAAGTATTTTATATCTACTAACAACCTTGAGTCAATGTCTCAAGGCTCACCCTTATCTAAAGGATTTTATGTTTTCAAGATAACCTTGCAATGAGTTAGTAGAAAACACAATTGAGTGAAGAAAGGAGAATGTGTAAGATGTTACCACTTTGTTGGTAGATAAATACGCAATGTTGCACCTTCACGCTTTGTTGTCTTTGGAATCTTGAATGATCAATTGAAAGCACAAGACAAAAGAGAGCTTTAATTTTTGCTAAATGAAATACCTAAGAGGGGGGGGGTGAATTAGGTATTTGGCTAATTTTCTCAAAAAAAAACTTTTTATAAGTTTAAGCAAAGAACAGATTATATGTATCAAGTTAAAGACAGTTGATAGCACAGCAATAAAGGAATGTAAGAGCAAAGAACTCAAGCAATTTATAGTGGTTCGATCATTAAGATCTACGTCCACTACCTTAAGCCTACACTTAAGGATTTCAATCAATCTACTATATGCTCAAGTTCACAAATTACATGAGAGGCTCACCACACAATGGTTTTACACTCACAACCTTTTCTAGTAACTTTTACAAACAAGGCTCACCACACAATGGTTTTATATCTACAAACAACCTTGAATTACAATTTCAAGGATCACCCTTATTTAAAGGGTTTTATGTTATCAAGATAACCTTGCAAGAGCTAGTAGAAAACACAATTTGATAAAGAGAGAAGAGTGTGTAAATGTTACCACCTGTTGGTAGATGTTTTACATAAAGTTGCACCTTCACACTTTGATGTCTTTGGATTGATCAATTGAATGCACAAGACACACGAGAGCTAAAAATGTTTGCTAAAGGCTTTGGAATGCTTAGAGTTCACTTAGATTCAAAACTTACAAAAGATTTCAAGTTTCTAGCTTTTATAGAATTTGAAAATCAGTTTTAACAACTATAAAGCGGCTAGTAATGGCTAGTTTCAGAAAATTTAGATGACCGAATTTTGCGTCCGAATTTTTCGGACGTTGCTGTTGCATATTCTGGCTGCCTTTGAATCTTCGTTTGAATTTCTCTGGAAAAACAGTAACCATGTTGAAGACAAAAATTCGGATGACCGAATTTTTCTTCATGCGTCCGAATTTCTCTGGAAAAACAGTAACCATTTTTGCTACAAAAATCGGACGACCGAATTTTTTAGAAGCACTTTCAAACTTTGTGAAATCATTTGAGACTAAAATTCAATAAGTTTGATAACATTTGATATGTATAGATAAATTATTTAGACATATATAAGCTCGAAAACCATAATCAAATTTCTTTGATCATGCAAAGTTTACTCAAAATCTTTTAAGATACAAAACCACATTCATCCAAAAAATTCATTCCAAGCCATTTAAAATTAAGGAACTTATTTTATGCTCTCTTATGCATTCAATAGATTCCAAGACACACAAGTGTAGAGTTTACATAGAGATTTACCTATTTTGCATATATACTCTACACTTTAAGTCTTCAATGCCTTTTGATCATCTTTGAACAACCTTCATAAAACTTCAATCACTATGGCTTATTGAAGTTGTTCTTGCACTTTGGCTTGAAGGCAATGAGACTCCATACTTCTTAGTTCACAAATCCTATCATACAATATATAAACATATTAATCCTCATCAATATTTGTCATTAATCAAAACTACATGATTTGCCCTTAGGGCTAACAATCTCCCCCTTTTTGATGATGACAAACTTTGATGCAAAATGTGATGGATTTAAACAATGTAACACAAAGAAGTATTGATTTCAATGATAAAAATAACCAATTTAGCACAATGACAGATAAAAGGCTCAATATGAGCCAATTACCCAACCAACCTCCATTAACCTCCTTCATTCCAACAACTAAGATAGAATACACAATCATTTTAGCATTTAGAAAAGATTCTTAGAGAGGTTTTATGGTTGTAAAAGTTTAACAATGCTCCCCCTTAGATTGTACTCATTTTTCAACACATTTGGACTAGAGATATCATGCATCCGACTTTTAACATAGCAAGTCTAAATTTTGAAATAAGATAAATAAAAGCTCCAAATTCTGTAAATAAGTTTTCCTAGGATTGTTCAAACATATTATGAGAGATTAAAACATATTTGAATCAATTTGAACAACAAAAGAGCACGTTTTGGTAATAAAATATGGATGCATCCGAATTTCAGAACATGCATCCGAATTTTTTGTCCAAATTTTTTGGTAACAAGTTTGAAAAGGTGATTTTGCATTTAAATACAAATATGTATGATCACAAAAGCACTCAGTTTAGCTTTGCAAAACCACAAAATTCATGCATCCAAACTTTAATTCTTTAGCTTTGCAAAACCACAAAACTTATGCATCCAAACTTTAAGGCACATAAATAGTCATAGCACACAAACAGTACATTTTGCACACAAGTTGTCCAATTTTCTCCCCCTTTTGTCATCACTCAAAAAAATGGGATCAATGAAAATGAGACTAATAATGTAGCATATATAACAATTTAAACAAAGCTCTCATCACTGAGATTTCATCATTGAGCTTCACTATTACACAAAATGTAGCATAATGACAAATAGCATAGATGGATATTAAAACATATAAGTTAAAGCTTAGTACAAATAAGTAAGTAAAAGCAGTAAAAAAAGGATGAGGTTGAAGAAATGCTCAGTCTTGTGATGTTGATGGAGAGGCTTTGCTAAATCCTTTCTTGGTAGCCAAATGCTTTACTCTTCCTTGGCTGAAGGATATAGTTGAAGGTGAGACGATGTTTGCTTTTTCGATTTGACTTCCTCCTTCTTGGGGCTCACTTCCTCCTTCTTGAGGCTCTTCAAGAACTGGTTCACTTTCTTCTTCTTCTTGCCTTGCCACATTCTCTTCATCGCCTCTTTGATCATCATCTCCATCATCACTGTCATCATCTTCATCTTCTTTCTTTCCTCCCTTATCTTCATCATCCTCATCTCTATCTTGATGCCTAGAGGGTCCTTCATCACTTTGTATATTCCTAATTAGAATTTCTTCAATATGCTTCCTCTACTTTCTAATCCATCTAGTTTTCCAAGAACCATTGGAGAAAATGATTCGAAGAACTTATACATCTTCTCTATTTCGTTGACATGATTATTCAAGACTTCTTGGAATGCCTTAGCTACTATGGTGTCACCTCTAGTTATTTCTTCACTTCTTGGGTCAATCCCAACATTTAGTTGAGAGACTTCTTCAAATAATCTTCTTTTTGTGGCAGGTTGCTCCCCCTCACTTGAAGTATCATGCTTTCAATTTTGTCTTCATCTCTCTAGCAAGAGTTTCTTCTTCATCTTCTTCTTCCTTAGTTTCTTCACCTTCTTTAATCTTCTCTTTTCTTGGAGGGGTATCTCTTTTAGTTCTCCATATACCATCATCATCAAGAACTAGCTGCATTCTCCTAAGAGTTTCATTAGTATAAATCTCCCCACTCTTAAATGCTTGCCCTCTTCCTGGAAGTTTAGCCCGAAAATGCTTTAAAATCCTTGTCAAAATCCTTCCAAATGGGAATGCCTTGGTTACAGTTTTTATTGCAGTAATCATGTGCTTCAAAGCTATATATCCAAAATTCAATCTCCTATGTTCATGCAGGGCTAACATGATTACTATGTGCATATTACCAACAGATGACTTATGTCCAAAGTTTGGAACAATCATAGTAGTAACCATGTGATGCAATACCCTACCTCTAGCATCTAAGTTCCTGATTTCCCTCTCTTTAATGGACCTAATTCTCTGTCATTAGTGAATGCGTCTTCAAATCTTTCATTTGTGAAGAGTTCACGATTATAACAATGCATGGAAGGTGAGTAATATCTTGCCCCACTATCACCTACTCCACAAATTCTGTTAATCAAGGCATCACTAAATTCAAAGTCCACTTGGGATACTCTAGATGAGTACCATTGAATCAAATCATCCCTTGGCAGTTCAGTTCTTTCTTCCTTTAGATTTGCATAGAATTCATATATGAGGGTGGGATAGAATTCTTCATCAATGAATAATAAGCTACTCCAACCAATATCACCAAAAAATGACACAACATTATCCATACTTGATAGTTTATCAACATCCAACTTATACCCAGGGATAATGTTTTTGCTATTTTTGTTCCATTCATCAAATTCATGAGTAGCTTTGATTGAAATAAACCTGTTAACTCTAGACAATGTTTGAGGAATTTGAACTTTTCTTGGTTGATTGATGATTGAATCTCCATCTCCTTCCTTGGTTTTCCCTTTCCCTTTTTCAACATTTGGCTTCTTTGTTCTCACCATGATGTTATTGCGTGAAAACTAGTTACTTTTAGAATAAATCTAGGGCTTGGAATTCAGAAATGAAGAAAAATCGAAGTAAAAATGGTGAAATTTTTGAGAGATTTTGATTCGGACGTGAATGGGTGGGTACAAATGGCTTTGAAAAGGGAGAGAAATTTGGAAGTTAAAATGTCAAGAAAACTATTTGATTTTCATTTAAATTGTTGCATCCGTAAAATTCAGACGACCGATTTTTCAGGTCTATGTCTGAATTTCCGATCGAAAGTCTCTGTCTCTTTAACTCAGAAAATTTGGTCGAACGAATTTTCTATAGTGCATCCGAATTCTAAGTCCGAAACTTTCTGTTTTCACAAAACTTCAACAAACACATTAGTAATTGAATTTAGAAATTCCTAAGAGCCTTCTTAGGTGATTAAACCTTTCCTCAGACAAAGGCTTTGTAAATATATCAGCAATTTGATCATTTGTACTTATATATTCCAAACATATATCCTTTTTAGCCACATGATCACGAATAAAATGATGCTTAATCTCTATATGCTTTGTTCTAGAATGTTGTATGGGATTTATGCTCAAATTGATAGCACTAGTATTATCATATAGTATAGGCACACAATTGAATTTAAGATCATAATCAAGTAAGGTATGCTGCATCCATAATAATTGCGCACAACAACTACATGCAGCTATGTATTCAGCTTCAGTAGTAGATAATGACACACAATCTTGCTTTTTACTATACCAAGACACAAGACAACTACCAAGAAATTGATAGTGACCACTTGTACATTTACGTTCAACTTTGCACCCAGCATAATCAACATCTGAATATCCAACAAGTTCAAAAGATGAAGATTTTGAAAACCAAAGACCATAATCATGAGTATCGATTAAATAACGAAAGATACGTTTGATGGAAATTAGATGAGATTCTTTAGGACAAGATTGAAATCTAGCACATAAGCACACAGCAAACATAATATCTGGTCTACTTGCTGTGAGATAGAGTAAACTTCTATTCATACCTCTATAGGATTTCTCATCAACATTTTTACCTTTTTGATCTTTGTCAAGTTTAGTTGATGAACTCATTGGAGTACCTATTTCTTTTGCTTGATGCATTCCAAATCTTTTCAAGAGCTCCTTGGTGTATTTTACTTGATTGATGAAAACTCCATCTTTGGTTTGCTTAATTTGCAGCCCAAGAAAGAAATTCAGTTCTTCCATCATGCTCATTTCAAATTCATTTTGCATAGAATTGGCAAATTCTTCACAAAGAATTGTGTTAGTAGTACCAAAGATAATATCATCAACATAAATTTGCACGAGTAAAATATCATTGTTATTAGATGTTCTTATAAAGAGAGCTGTGTCCACTTTTCCTTTTGCAAAACCTTTTGACAGAAGAAAACCACTCAACCTTTCATACCAGGCTCTTGGAGCTTGTTTCAATCCATATAGAGCTTTTGTTAATTTAAACACATGATTTGAAAAGTTTTCATGAATAAACCAGGAGGTTGTTCTACATGAACCTCTTCTTCAATAAAGCCATTTAGAAAAGCACATTTGATATCCATTTGAAATAAATTAAAACCTTTAAAGCAAGCAAAAGCCAAAAGCATTCTTATAGACTCTAATCTGGCCACTGGAGCAAAGGTCTCATCATAATCAATGCCTTCTTCTTGGCTGAACCCTTGAGCAACAAGTCTAGCCTTATTTCTAACAACTTCTCCTAGTTCATTTAATTTATTTCTAAAAACCCATTTTGTACCAATAATGGAATGATCATGAGGTCTTGGAACAAGAGTCCAAACTTTGTTTCTTTCAAACTGATTTAACTCTTCTTCCACAGCAATGATCTAAAAGTTAGCACACAAAGCATCATCAATATTTTTAGGTTTAATATGAGATAAAAGGGCAAAATTATCAATAAAGTACCGCCTTGTTTTGACTCCTTGGGAGACATCACCAATGATTTGCTCCTTAGGATGGCCCCTTGCATATGTTAGATCCTTTGGAAGCTCTTGATCATTACTTGGTTGACCATCTTGTTCTTGCTCCATTATTTCTTCTTCCTTGGCATGTTCTTCCAAAGTGGGTACTTGATGATGAGTTTGATTTTCAACCATTGAAGAACCTACATCATCTTCACTTCTTCTTTGAAGGTAAATGTTAGATTCATCAAAAGTTACATGTATGGTTTCTTCAACACATAATGTTCTTTTATTATAGACTCTATATGCCTTTTTATTTGAAGAATAGCCAAGAAATACACCTTCATCAGATTTTCTGTCAAACTTACCAAGATTATCACTAGTGTTTAAGATAAAACACATATAACCAAAAACTTTAAAATAGACAATTGAAGGAGTTTTATGAAATAAAAGTTCAAAAGGTGTTTTTGTTATGAAATGTCTTAATAAAACTCTATTCATTACATAGCAAGCAGTATTTACAGCTTCAGCCCAAAACTATTTTGGTAAGGAATTTTCACAAAGCATTGGTCTAGCCATCTCTTGTGTAAAGTTCTGTTTTTCCTCTCAACAACACCATTTTGTTGAGGTGTTTTGGCAGCTGAAAAATTATGAGTAATACCATATTCATCACAATATTTTGTAAAATCTTGATTGCAAAATTCTCTTTCATTGTCACTTCTAATAGAAATCAGTTTAAATTCAAGAGATGTTTGAACCTTTTTAAAAAGTTTTGTAAATTCATGAAATGTTTCATCCTTTTGAGCTAAGAAGAGTACCCAAGTAAATCTTGAAAAATCATCTACAATCACATAAGCATATCTTTTACCCCCAAGACTAGTGGTCCTCATTGGTCCAAATAAGTTCATGTGAACTAGTTCAAGAGGTTTTGAAGTAGAGACCATTTTCTTTGGTTTAAAAGATTTATTTTGATTGTTTTCCACAATGACAAGTATCACAAAGATGTGTTTTATCAAAATGCATTGTGGGTAATCCTCTAACTAGCTCTTGGGTAGATAGTTTATTTGATAAATCCATGCTTACGTGTCCTAATCTTCTATGCCACAAAAATCCATCATTATTATGAATGGCAAGACATTTGATATCAATTGTGATCAGTTCATCAAGATATAGCACATATATGTTTCCAACTCTTTTAGCAACAAAGATGGTTTTGCTACTTGCACTATCAAGAATAGTACAAGTATCACATTTGAATTTACTTTACATCCATTGTCATATAATTGACTAATGCTAAAGAAAGTATACTTTAAACCATCAATGAGCAATACTTGTTTAATAAGAGGAAAGGAACCATTACCAATGTTACCTATTCCAAGTATTTTTCCTTTCTTCTTATCACCAAATGTGACAAAGCCTTCATTTGTTGCCTGAAACTCACTAACAAGTGAGGCATTTCCAATCATATGTCTTGAACACCCACTATCAATGAACCATTTTGTGACACTTGATCTAGAAGCAAATTGAACCTACACCAAATTGGAAAGAGTGATTTTTGGTACCCATATTTTCTTGGGTCCAAGGGGGTTAGTGAAAGTTCCTTTGACTTTTCAAATAGTCTTAACACCATTTTCTATCTTTCTTTTCACAAAACATCTAGAAACCTTGTGTCCATGCTTGCTACAATATGTGCAACAAATATGAGACCTAGAATTAAAAGTCTCTTTAACAAAAGAGTTTTTATACTTTGGAATATAGCTATCGTGAGAAAAACCAAGACCATGTTTTGCAAATGAAGATCTTTGATAACCAAGTAATTTATTTAAATTTTCTCTTCCATTTGTAAATTTTTCAACGCATGAAGTAAGATCATTAACTTTTCTTTTTAAAATCTCATGATCACCAAGCATTTTTTCAAGAGAAATAACTTTTATGCAAAGCTCTTTGTTTTCAAAAGATATGTTTTGTAAGGTTGCATTTAAAACTTCTTTTTCAATGTTAAGACAATTAATGGTCTCAAGGAGTTTATCTTTTTCAACACGTAATTTTGAATTCTCATTTGATAAATCATTGATTTTAGATTTCATTTCCTTATTTCCTTTTGAAGCATTTTTTAATTCTTCATACATCTCTATAAGTAATTCACTAGGATCAACATCATCATCATAAAGATTAGGCATAGAGGGAGAAGAATGTACCTCATCATCAATTGCCATAAAACATATGTTGGCCTTTCACTTCACTATCATCTTCACTTTCTTGTTGATCCCACGTTCCAGCCAGTCCTTTTCCTTTCTTGGCAGATTTCTTTTTGTTCTTGCTGTCTCTTTCCCTTTCAAAAACTCTAGGACAATCAGCAACAAGGTGTTCTGTACTCTTGCATTCAAAACATTGAGGTTTGAAGGATGAACACTGTCCACTCTTCTTGGTTGGCTTTCTCCCTTTCTTGATGAATTCCTTTTTGTGGAATCTCTTGAACTTCCTAACCGCCATGGCAATTTCCTCTTCTCCACTGTTACCATCTTCTTCTTCACTTGAAGATTTTTCTTGTTCACTCATGTGATTTGAAGCCTTGAGTACAACCCCTTTCCTTCCCTTTTCTTCATCTTCTTTGTCATTTAATCTTTTCATCTTCATTTCATGTGTGAGCAGAGATCCAATAAGCTCTTCAAGTGGAAGAGTTTTTAAATCCTTGGACTCCTCAATAGCAAGTGTCTTTGGCTGCCAAGATTTTGGTAGAGCATCCAAAATCTTTCTGTTTTGCTCTCCTATAGTATAGCTTTTACCATAAGCTTTTAAGCCATTAAAATGTTAGTAAACCTTGTAAACATATTACTAACATTTTCACCTTGTTTCATGGTAAATAGCTCATAATCTCTAACAAGCATAGCAAGTTTAGATTCTTTAACTTGATTTGTGCCTTCATGAGTTATTTGGAGTAATCTCCACATATCATGAGCAGAGTCACAACTACTAACTCTATTATATTCAGTTACATCTAAATTACAACTTAAGATGTTCATGGCTTGATAATTTAAAGTCAAATTCTTTGAATCATGCTCATCAAATTCATCAGTAGACTTTGGTTCTAAGGTCACTCCATCTGCTTTCATTTTCATAGGAATATAAGGACCTTTTTCAACAATATTCCACAAATCAAAATTGATAGAAGAAATTGTAAGCCCTAAGGGCAAATCATGTAATTTTGATTCATGACAAATATTGATGAGAACTAATATGTTTATATTATGTGATAGGATTTGTGAAGAAAGAAGTTTGAAGTCTCATTGCCTTCAAGAGGAAGAGCAAAGAACAACCTCAGTAAGCTATGAGTCTTTTGAGGTTTATTCAAAGATGAACTCAAGGCATTGAAGACTTGAACTGTAGAGTAGGTATGATGATAGGTAATATCTATGTGAACTCTACACTTGTATGTCTTGGAGTCTATTGAATGCATAAGAGAGCATAAATTGGTTTCTTAAGTTTAAAAGTTTGTTGAATGAATTCCTAGTAAATGTGGTTTTGTGTCCTAAAAGTTTTTAAGTAAACTTTTAATGATCAAATGAGTTTGATTTTGGTTTTCAAACTTATATTTAGCTAAATAAGTTATCTATATATACCAAATGTATTTCAAATACTTGGAAGATTGATTTCAAATGATTATACAAAGTTTGAACACAATTCCATAAAATTCGGTCGTCCGAATTTGGTAGCAAAAGCTTGCTACTGTTCTTCCAGAGAAATTCGGAAGAAGATTCGGACGCATGAGAAAAAATTCGGTCGTCCGAATTTTGGTCCTCAGTATGGTCACTGTTCTTCCAGAGAAATTCGGAAGAAGATTCGGACGAAGCAGGAAGAATTCGGTAGTCCGAAAAATTCGGACGTAGAATTCGGTCGTCCGAATTTCCTGAAAATAGCCGTTAACTAGCCGTTTTATAGCTGTTTCAACTGATTTTCAAATTCTATAAAAGCTATAAACGTGCAATCTTTTGTAAGTTCTGAATCCTTGAAAAATCTAAGCTTTCTAAAGTCTATTACAAACATTTCTCAAGCTCTCTTATGTCTTGTGCATTCAATTGATCAATCAAAAGACATCAAAGTGTGAAGGTGCAACTTTGTGTAAATTCTACCAACAAGTGGTAACATCTACACACTCTTCTTTACTTATTCAATTGTATTGATCTACTAGCTCTAGCAAGGTTATCTGGATAACATAAAGCCCTTTAGATAAGGGTGATCCTTGAAGTTGTGATTCAAGGTTGTTTGAGATATAAAACCATAGGTTGGTGAGCCTTGTTTGTAAAATTACTAGAAGAGGTTATAAGTGTAAAACCATAGTGTGGTGAACCTCTCTTGTAATCTGTAAACTTGAGCACATAGTAGAGATTATTGAAATCCTTAAGTGTGGACTTAAGGTAGTGGAGGTAGATCTTGAGGATCGAACCACTATAAATTGCTTGTGTTCTTTTGTCTACATTTATTATATTGTTGTGCCATAAACTGTTTTTTCTCTTATTCACCTAATTTGCAATAGGTCTACTCATTTATAAAGTTTGAATTTGCAAAAATTAGCCAAATACCTAATTCACCCCCCCTCTTAGGTATTTCAATTTGGTATCAGAGCTAGAACTTCTTTGTGTGGTTTTACAACCTAGAAGGCAAAGATCCTATGGCTAATATTTCAAACCTACCTTACCTAGAAGGATCTTCTACAAACAGACCTCCATTGTTTGATGGAACAAATTACACTTTTTGGAAGTCTAGAGTTAAAATATATATTTGTTCTATCAATTTTGATTTATGGAACATAATTGAGAAAGGTCCCTATGTCCCAATGAAAATGAGAGCAGATGGAGTAACCTCATAACCCAAATCCACTGATGAATTTGATGAGCATGACTCAAGGAAAATGACTCTAAATTATCAGGCCATGAATATATTAAGTTGTGCATTAGATGTTACTGAATATAATAGAGTTAGTGGATGTGATTCTGCTCATGATATGTGGAGATTACTTCAAATTACACATGAAGGTACTAATCAAGTTAAAGAATCTAAACTTGCTATGCTTGTTAGAGATTATGAATTGTTTACTATGAAACAAGGTGAAAATATTAGTGATATGTTTACAAGGTTTACTAATATTTTCAATGGCTTGAAAGCTTATGGTAAAGGATATACTACGGGAGAACAAAATAGAAAGATTTTGGATGCTCTAGCAAAATCTTGGCAGCCAAAGACGCTTGCTATTGAGGAGTCCAAAGATCTAAAAACTCTTCCTCTTGAAGAGCTTATTGGATCACTACTCACTCATGAAATGAAGATGAAACGGTTGAATGATAAGGAAGATGAGGAAAAGGGAAGAAAAGGAGTAGTTCTTAATGTCTCAAACAACTTGAGTGAACAAGAACAATCTTCAAGTGATGAAGAAGGAGGAAACAGTGGCGAAGAAGAAATTGCAATGGCAGTGAAGAAGTTCAAGAGATTCTACAAAAAGGAATTTCTCAAGAAAGGAAGAAGGCCAGTCAAGAAGAGTGGACAATCTTCATCATATAAACCTCAATGCTTTGAATGCAAGAGTACAGAGCATCTTATTGCTGACTGTCCCAAAGTGTTAGAGAAGGAAAGAGAAAGCAAAAACAGAAAGAAATCTGCCAAGAAAGGAAAAGGACTAGCTGGAACATGGGATCAACAAGAAAGTGAGGATGAAAGTGAAGGGAAGGCCAACATATGCTTTATGGCCATTGATGATGAGGTACAATCTTCTCCTTCTATTTCAAATTTATGTGATGATGATATTGACTCTAGTGACTTAATTGTAGAATTGTATGAAGAACTGAAAAAGGCTTCAAGAAGAAATAAAGAAATGAAATCCAAAATTAATGATCTTTCAAATGAAAATTCAAAATTATGTATTGAAAATGATAGACATCTTGAGACCATTAATTCTCTTACCATTGAAAAGGATGTTTTGAATACTACCATACAACATGTATCCCTTGAAAACAAAAAGCTTTCTTCAAAAATTACTTCTCTTGAATCATTGCTGAAAGATCATGAGATTTTAAAAAGGAAAGTAAATGATCTTACTTTATGCATTGAGAGATTTACAAATGGAAGAGAAAATTTAAATAAATTACTTGGTTATCAAAGATCCTCATTTGTAAAGCATGGTCTCGGTTTTACACATGATTGTTTTGATCCAAAACCTAAAGGGTTATTTGTTAATGAATATTCTCATTATAGGTCTCATACTTGTTGTACATATTGTGGTAAGCATGGACACAAAGTTTCTAAATGCTTTATAAAAAGAAAGATAGAAAATGGAGCGAAGACCATTTGGAGAGTTAAAGGAGCTATTACTAACCCTCTTGGACCCAAGAAGATATGGGTACCAAAAATCACTCTTTCCAATTTGGTATAGGTACAATTTGCCTCAAGATCAAGTGCCACTAAATGGTTTCTTGATAGTGGCTGCTCAAGGCACATGACTGGTAATGCATCACTTGTTAGTGAGCTTCAAGCTACAAGTGAAGGTTTTGTTACTTTTGGAGATAAGAAGAAAGGGAAAATACTTGGAATAGGTAACATTGGTAAAGGTTCCTTCCCTCTTATCAAGCAAGTTCTACTTATTGATGGTTTAAAGTATAATTTACTTAGCATTAGTCAATTATGTGACAATGGTTGCAAAGTAGAGTTTAAATGTGATACTTGTACCATTCTTGATAGTACAAGTAATAAAACTATTTTTGTAGCTAAAAGAGTAAGTAATGTATATGTGCTATATCTTGATGAACTTATCACTAATGATATTAAATGTCTTGCTATTCATGACAATGATGGATTTCTATGGCATAGAAGATTAGGACATGTAAGCATGGATTTGTTAAACGAACTTTCTATTCAAGAACTAGTTAGAGGATTACCAAAAATGCATTTTGATAAAACTCGTATTTGTGATGCTTGTCAATATAGAAAACAATCAAAAACATCTTTTAAACCAAAGAAAATGGTTTCTACCTCAAAACCTCTTGAACTAGTTCACATGGACTTATTTGGACCTATGAGGACTACTAGTCTTGGTGGTAAAAGATATGCTTATGTGATTGTTGATGATTTTTCCAGATTTACATGGGTAATCTTTTTATCACAAAAAGATGAAACATTTTATGAATTTTCAAAACTTTTCAAGAAGGTTCAAATTTCTCTTAACTGCAACTTAATCTCTATTAGAAGTGATAATGGAAGAGAATTTTGCAACCAAGATTTTACTAAATTCTGTGATGAGTATGGTATTACTCATAATTTTTCAGCTGCCAAAACACCTCAACAAAATGGTGTTGTTGAGAGGAAAAATAGAACATTGCAAGAAATGGCTAGATCAATGCTTTGTGAAAATTCATTACCTAAATACTTTTGGGCTAAAGCTGTAAATACAGCATGCTATGTAATGAATAGAGTTTTACTAAGACCTTTTATAAGAAAAACACCTTTTGAACTTCTATTTGATAAAACTCCATCAATTGTCTATTTTAAAGTGTTTGGTTGTAAGTGCTTTATTTTAAACACTAGTGACAATCTTGGTAAGTTTGATAGAAAATCTGATGAAGGCATATTTCTAGGCTATTCATCAAATAAAAAGGCATATAGTATCTATAACAAAAGGACATTATGTGTTGAAGAAACTATTCATGTAACTTTTGATGAATCTAATATTTATCTCCAAAGAAGAAATGAAGATGATGCAGGTTCCTCAATGGTTGAAAATCAAACTCAACACCAAGTACCTACATTGGAAGATCATGCTAAAGAAGAGGAAATAATGGAGCAAGAACATGATGGTCAATCAAGCAACAATCAAGAACTTCCAAAGGATCTCACATATGCAAGAAGTCATCCTAAGGAGCAAATCATTGGTGATGTCTCTCAAGGAGTCATAACAAGACGGTACTTTATTGATAATTTTGCCCTTTTATCTCATATTGAACCTAAAAATATTGATGATATATTGTGTGATAATTTCTGGATTATTACTATGGAAGAAGAATTAAATCAGTTTGAGAGAAATAAAGTTTGGACACTTGTTCCTAGACCTCATGATCATTCTGTTATTGGTACAAAATGGATATTTAGAAATAAATTAAATGAACTAGGAGAAGTTGTTAGAAATAAAGCTAGACTTGTTGCTCAAGGCTTCAATCAAGAAGAAGGTATTGATTATGATGAAAGTTTTGCTCCAGTGGCCAGATTAGAGTCTATCAGAATACTCTTGGCATTTGCTTATTTTAAAGACTTTAAACTATTTCAAATGGATGTCAAAAGTGCTTTTCTAAATGGTTTTATTGAAGAAGAAGTTTATGTAGAACAACCTCCTAGCTTTATTCATGAAAAATTTCCAAATCATGTTTTCAAATTAACTAAAGCTCTATATGGACTGAAACAAGCTCCAAGATCTTGGTATGAAAGATTAAGTGGTTTTCTTCTTTCAAAAGGTTTTACTAAAGGAAAAGTAGATACAACTCTTTTTATTAAAACATCCTCTAAAAATGATATTTTACTTGTACAAATCTATGTTGATGATATCATTTTTGGCGCTACTAATACTTCTCTTTGTGACGAGTTTGCTAAAACTATGCAAAATGAATTTGAGATGAGCATGATGGGGGAACTTAGTTTCTTCCTTGGACTGCAAATTAAGCAAACCAAGGATGGAGTATTCATCAATCAAGCAAAGTATACTAAGGAGCTATTGAAAAGGTTTGGAATGGATCAAGCAAAAGGGATAAGTACCCCAATGAGTTCATCAACTAAACTTGATAAAGATGAGAAAGGTAAGAGTATTGATGAAAAATTATATAAAGGTATGATCGGAAGCCTACTCTATCTCACAGCTAGTAGACCAGATATTATGTTTGCTGTATGTTTATGTGCTAGATTCCAATCATGTCCTAAAGAATCTCATCTAATTTCTGTCAAACGAATTTTTCGTTATTTAATTGATACTCATGACTATGGCCTTTGGTTTTTAAAAACTTCATCTTTTGAACTTATTGGATATTCTGATGTGGATTATGCTGGTTGTAAAGTTGAACGTAAAAGCACAAGTGGTCATTGTCAATTTATTGGTAGTTGTCTTGTATCTTGGTTTAGTAAAAAGCAAGCTTGTGTGTCTTTATCCACTGCAGAAGCTGAATAAATAGCTGCAGGAAGTTGTTGTGCACAATTGTTATGGATGCAGCATACTTTACTTGATTATGGTCTTAAATTCAAGTGTGTACCCATTTTATGTGATAATACTAGTGCCATTAACTTGAGCATTAATCCCATTCAACATTCTAGGACTAAGCATATAGAGATAAAACATCATTTCATTCGTGACCATGTGATTAAAAAGGATATATGCTTAGAATATATAAATACAAATGATCAAATTGCTGATATATTTACAAAGCCTTTGGCTGAGGAAAGGTTCAATCACCTAAGAAGACTCCTAGGAATTTCAAGATTCAATGATTAATGTGTGTATTGAAATTATGGTAAATGCAGAAACTTTTGATTCAAGATTCGGATGCACTGCAGAAGATTCAGTCGACCGAATTTTCTGAGTGTCAAGAAACAGAAACTTTTGCTTGAAAATTCAGACGCAGACCTGAAAAATCGGTCAACCGAATTTTACGGACGTAACCCTTTAAATGAAGATTAAACAATCTTCTCAACATTTCAACTTCCGAATTTCACATCCTTTTTAAAACCTCTCATACCCATTCACATCCGAATCAAAATCTCTTCAAAATCACACACTCTCATCCCGATTTTCCTTCATTTTTAAACTTCCAAGCCCTAATTTCTTACAAAAAACCAATCATTCTCTAAAGAAAACATCCTGGTAAGAACAAAGAAGCCCAATGTTGAGAAAGGAAAAGGAAAGGCTAAGGAAGGAGATGGAGACCCAATCCTCAATCAGCCAAGAAGGATTCGCATTCCTCAAACACAATCTGGAGTTGACAGGTTTATCTCTATCAAATCTACTCATGAATTTGATGAATGGAATAAGAGTAGTAGAAAAATCATTCCTGGATATAAGGTGGATTTTGATAAACTGTCAAACATGGATATTGTTCTATCTCATTTCAATGATATTGGTTGGAGTAGTTTGCTATTCATTGATGAAGAATTTTATCCTACTTTGATATATGAATTTTATGCAAACTTGAAAGAGGATAAAATTGAGATGATAGGGGATAATGTGATACAATGGTATTCATCTAGAGTATCACAAATGGACATTGAATTCAATGAAGGATTGATAAATAGAATTTGTGGAGTGGGTGACGAGAGAGCTAGATATTATTCAGCATCCATGCATTGCTATGATCGTGAACTCTTCACATATGTTAGATTTGAAGATGCATTTACAAATGGAAGAGAGTTTAGAGCCATAAAGGAAAGGGAAATTAAGAATTTGGATGCTAGAGGTAGAGTTTTGCATCACATGGTGACTACAATGATTGTTCCTAATTTTGGACACAAGTCATCAGTGGGAAATATGCATATGGTAATCATGTTAGCCCTGCATGAGCATAGAAGAATGAACTTTGGGTATATAGCCTTGAAACATATGATTGCTGCCAGAAAAATAGTAACCAAGGCATTCCCATTTGGAAGATTATTAACCAGAATCTTCAAGCATTTTAAGATCAAACTTCCTGGAAGAGGGCAAGCCTTTAAGAGGTGAAATTTATACAAATGAAACACTTAAGAGAATGCAACTAGTTCATGATGAGGACAATGTATGGAGGACAAAAAGAGAAACCCCTCCGAAAAGAATAGAAAGAGAGAGAATCATAGAAAGTGAAGAGGAAGAAGAAGAAGAGGATGAAGAGGAAACCCTTGCTAGGGAAATGAAAACAAAAAGAAAGCATGACACCTCAAGTGAGGGGGAGCAACCTCCAACAAAAAGGAGGTTATTTGAAGACGAAACTGGAATTGGGTCAAGTGGTAAAGGAGTAACTAGAGGTGACACCATTATTACCAAAGCTTTCCAAGAAGCCTTGAACAATCATGTCAAGGAAATGGAGAAAATGTATAAGTTCTTTGAGTGATTTGCTCCAATGGTTCTTGGAAAATTAGATGGATTGGAAAATAGAGTAAAACACATTGAAGATATCCTTATGAAAAACACTCAAAGTGGTGAAGGACCCTCTAAGCCTCAAGATGGAAATGAGGAGGAAAGAGATAGAGAAGCAGAGAAAGAAGACAGTGAGGATAGCAGTAATGAAGAGGATGATCAGGGTGGAAATGATAAGACCACACCAGAAGAAAAAGAACAAGAACATGCTCATGAAGATCTACCAGTGGCAGGAAGTCAAGTAGCTCAAGTTGCAATAGTATCTCCAGCAACACTCTCTTTCAGTTAAGGAAGAGTTAAGCACTTGGCAATCAAGAAAGGAGTGAGCCGAGCCTCCCCATCAACCTCATCATCACAAGACTAAGCTTTCTTTTCTAATCTCTTTACTGTATTTTGTTCAGTTTTCTAAGCATTTTGCTGCACTTTCTATTCTGAACTTGTTAAATATTTTGCTGGTTTTTATGTAATATGGTTTTTATGTAATATGTAATATGGTTTCTATTCTGAAGCTCAATGATGAAATCCCAGTGATGAGAGCTTCTTTTATATGCTTACTTGAACATCTCATTTTCATTGATCCCTTTAATTTTTTTTATGATGACAAAAGGGGGAGAAAATCTGATGCAATATGATGCAATACATGTGAAACCTTAGTCATTATGTGAACTTAGTTTAATACAATTCGGATGCAAGGCTTTAAGATTGGATGCATTCATATTTATGGTCAAAATTTTTTTTGTTTATCCAAATTGGTTCCAACCTGTCTTACTCTATTCCATTATGTTTGAACAACATTATGAAACCTTTATATCATTTCAAAACTTCAATTATATTGAATCTGTTACAGTTTGGACATGAGATTAAAAATTCGGATGCATGTGATTCAAATTCGGACGCATGTGATTCAAAATTCGGATGCATGTTCTAAAATTCGGATGCATCCATATTGTGTTGTCAAAATGTGCTCTTTTGTTGTTCAAATTGATTCAAATATGTTTTAATCTCTTACTATATGTTTGAACAACCTTAGGAAAGCTTATTTACAAAATTTGGAGCTTTCATTCATCTTATTTTAAAGTTTGGACTTGATATGTCAAAATTCGGATGCATAGTATCTCTAGTCCAAATTTGTTGAAAAATAAGCACAATCTAAGGGGGAGCATGAGAAAAAATTCGGTCGTCCGAATTTTGGTCCTCAGTATGGTCACTGTTCTTCCAGAGAAATTCAGAAGAAGATTCGGACGAAGCAGGAAGAATTCGGTCGTCCGAAAAATTCGGACGCAGAATTCGGTCGTCCGAATTTCCTGAAAATAGCCGTTAACTAGCCGTTTTATAGCTGTTTCAACTGATTTTCAAATTCTATAAAAGCTATAAACGTGCAATCTTTTGTAAGTTCTGAATCCTTGAAAAATCTAAGCTTTCTAAAGTCTATTACAAACATTTCTCAAGCTCTCTTATGTCTTATGCATTCAATTGATCAATCAAAAGACATCAAAGTGTGAAGGTGCAACTTTGTGTAAATTCTACCAACAAGTGGTAACATCTACACACTCTTCTTTACTTATTCAATTGTATTGATCTACTAGCTCTAGCAAGGTTATCTGGCTAACATAAAACCCTTTAGATAAGGGTGATCCTTGAAGTTGTGATTCAAGGTTGTTTGAGATATAAAACCATAGGTTGGTGAGCCTTGTTTGTAAAATTACTAGAAGAGGTTATAAGTGTAAAACCATAGTGTGGTGAACCTCTCTTGTAATCTGTAAACTTGAGCACATAGTAGAGATTATTGAAATCCTTAAGTGTGGACTTAAGGTAGTGGAGGTAGATCTTGAGGATCGAACCACTATAAATTGCTTGTGTTCTTTTGTCTACATTTATTATATTGCTGTGCCATAAACTGTTTTTTCTCTTATTCACCTAATTTGCAATAGGTCTACTCATTTATAAAGTTTGAATTTGCAAAAATTAGCCAAATACCTAATTCACCCCCCCTCTTAGGTATTTCAGAAATGTATATCTTAACTCTAGATTTCCACAAAGTGTAGTTTGTTCCATCAAACAAAGGTGGTCTATTTGTGGAAGATCCTTCTAGGTAAGGTTGGTTTGAGATATTAGCCATAGGATCTTTAACTTCTAGGTTGTAAAACCGCACAAAGAAGTTCTAGCTCTGATACCAATTGAAATACCTAAGGGGGGGAGGGGTGAATTAGGTATTTGGCTAATTTTCGCAAACAAAAACCTTTTATAAGTTTAATCAAAGAACAGATTATATATATCAAGTTAAAGACAGTTGAAGGCATGACAATAAAGGAATGTAAGAGCAAAGAACGAAAGCAATTTATAGTGGTTCGATCGTCTAGATCTACGTCCACTACCTTAAGCCTACACTTAAGGATTTCAATCAATCTATTATATGCTCAAGTTCACAAATTACATGAGAGGCTCACCACATAATGGTTTTACACTCACAACCTCTTCTAGTAACTTTTACAAACAAGGCTCACCACACAATGGTTTTATATCTACAAACAACCTTGAATCACAATTTCAAGGATCACCCTTACCTAAAGGGTTTTATGTTATCAAGATAACCTTGCAAGAGCTAGTAGAAAACACAATTTGATAAGTAGAGAAGAGTGTGTAGATGTTACCAGTTGTTGGTAGATGTTTTACACAAAATTGCACCTTCACACTTTGATGTCTTTGGATTGATCAATTGAATGCACAAGACACACGAGAGCTCAAAAATGTTTGCTAAAGGCTTTGGAATGCTTAGAGTTCACTTAGATTCAAAACTTACAAAAGATTTCAAGTTTCTAGCTTTTATAGAATTTGAAAATCAGTTTTAACAGTCATAAAGTGGCTAGTAACGGCTAGTTTCAGAAAATTCGGATGACCATGCTGAAGACAAAAATTTGTCCTGCATCTGAATCTTCATCCGAATTTCTCTAGAAAAACAGTAACCATGCTGAAGACAAAAATTCGGACAATCGAATTTTTTTTCATGCGTCCGAATCTTCGTCCGAATTTCGCTGGAAAAACAATAACCAATTTTTGCTACAAAAATCGAACGACCGAATTTTTTGGAAGTACTTTCAAACTTTGTAAAATCGTTTGAGATTTAATTTCAATGAGTTTGAAAACATTTTGTATGTATAGATAACTTATTTAGACATATATAAGCTTGAAAACCATAATCAAATTTCTTTGATCATGCAAAGTTACTCAAAATCTTTTAAGATACCAAAACTCATTCATCAAAAGGTTCATTCAAAGTCATTTAAGATTAAGAAACTTATTTTATGCTCTCTTATGCATTCAAAAGATTCTGAGACACACAAGTGTAGAGTTTACATAGAGATTTACCTATTTAGCATATATACTCTACACTTCAAGTCTTCAATATCTTTCGATAATCTTTGAACAACCTTTATCAAACTTCAATCACTATGACTTATTGAAGTTGTTCTTGCACTTTGCCTTGAAGGCAATGAGACTCCATACTTCATAGATCACAAATCCTATCATACAATATATAAACCTATTAGTCCTCATCAATATTTGTCATTAATCAAAACTACATGATTTGCCCTTAGGGCTAACAATTAGTGTTGAGAGCTTCTTTGGTTAATGATACTTTGATCACCCCAAGTTTAATTGATGCTAGAAAGGGGAGAAGAAGTTGATTTACAAGAATGTGCTGAAACTGTTACATGTTGCTTATTGTTGCTCAGTTAAGATGTTAATTATTTGACTTCAGATTTGCCAAAATATGCTAAATGGTTACATGCTGCTTATTATTGATCAGTTGAGATGTTAATTCTTTGACTTTAAATTTGCTAAATGTTGCCAATAGTTGAAAAATACCAAATGAGAATTGATTGATATGCTACTTATATGAAGCTTACTCATGCTGAGTATGATAATGCTGTACCATTTTCATTTACCCCATCTTTGAGTGATGACAAAAGGGAAAGAAAAATATGATGACAAAATGTGTTTATGCCAAATGAAGTATGTTTATATAAATATGATGACAATATGTGTTTATTCCAAATGAAGTATGTTTATATTAAACATATTGCAGTTATGTTATGACTAAATAAGTTTATATTGCAGTTGATGATTATGATAATTATTGATTGTGCATATATGATTTGGATTTATAACTGCATTTTGAAGTTTAAATTGGCTACATTTGGAGTTTAACTTGTGTGTATTGTATATATGAAATATGATGATATATGATGTTATGATAGTATGGATTTATATGCCGCATGAAATATGATTGTGCATATGGCTGCTTTTGTATTTGAAAGACCTAAGGGGGGTGAATTAGGTATTTGACTAATTTTCAAAACTATTTCCTTTTATAAATTGAGTTAGAGCAGATTATGATGACTTGTTTCAATGAGAGAATATTCAAATCAATGACAAAGTAATAAACAATTTAAGCACAATGAACACAAACAATTTATAGTGGTTCGATCTTTTCAAGAGTTACGTCCACTACCTTGAGTCTACACTCACGGATTTCAATCAATCTACTATATGCTCAAGTTCAATAATTACATAAAAGGCTCACCACACAATGGTTTTACACCAACAACCTCTTTAGTAATTCTACACACAAGGCTCACCCTACCAAAAGGATTTTATATCTACAAACAACCTTGAATCACAATTTCAAGGATCACCCTTACCTAAAGGATTTTATGTTTACAAGAAAACCTTGAAGTGAGCTAGTAGAAAACAAAATTAAATGGAGAATGGATAAGGTGTTACCACTTTCTTGGTAGATGGTTACACAATATAGCACCACTTCACTTCGTTGTCTTTGGAATCCTTCTACCTCTACTTGTTGTGATGATGATGTTGATGATCCTAGTGAATTATTTGTTGAAATGTATGATGAATTAAAAAAGGTCTCAAAAAGAAATAAGGAAATGAAATTCAAAATTAATGAGTTATTGAATGAAAATTCAAAATTATATTGTAAGACCTAAGGGGAGGGGTGAATTAGGTCTTAGGCAAATTATCAAAAATCTTTTCCCTTTTTGCTAATGCTTCGCCGTAATAAAGGCTCTTCTTCAAATTCACAAGCTCTAAGTTTATATGTAATTTAATGGTTGAGACAAGATGATCAAATAATAAAACCACAACCAATTAACAATTAAGAACAAACATAATAACACAAGTATGTAAACAAGTAAAGCTGTAAATAAATGAACTCACAATTTATAGTGGTTTGATCTTTCTAAGATCTACATCCACTACCTTGAGTCAACACTCAAGGATTTCAACCAATTCACTATATGCTTAATCCAAACAATTACATAAGAGGCTCACCATTCAATGGGTTTTACCACAACAACCTCTTTTCAATCTAATAAACAAGGTTCACTCTTATCACTAAGAGTTTTATGTCACTAGACAACATAGACCAATCTAATCTAAGGCTCACCCTCACCAATGGGTTTTACACAACAACCTTGATTAATCTAGTCTATGGCTCACCCTTCACAAGGGTTTTAAGTCTCTTAACAACCTTGTATCAATCACAACAATAATGTAAAGAAAAAGTTTGAATGTTACCAACACTTCTTGGTGGATGAATACACAATGTTGCACCTTTACACTTTGTTGTCTTTGGAATCTTGAATGATCAATTAAAAGCACAAGTCAAAAGAGAGCTTAAAATGTTTTCCAAAGGCTTTGGAATGTTTAGAGTTCACAAGGATTCAAAACTTGCAAAAAATATGAAGTTTATAGCTTTTATAGATTTGAAAAATCAATTGCAACGGCTAAAAAACGGCTAGTAACGGGTACTTTCAGAGAAGTTCAGACATCCAAACTTTCTGCCATGCGTCCGAATTTGCATCCGAATTTCACTGTGCCAAGCTATCTGGAAAAGTTCGGACGTCCGAACTTTTCCTTATGCGTCAGAACATTCGTCCGAAATTCTCTGCAAAAATAGTGACCATGCTATCATATAAAGTTTGGACGTCCGAACTTTACTCCATGTGTCCGAATTTCTCTGGAAGCATAGTGATCATTTTCAAGGTTTGGATGACCAAACATGCATCCAAACTTATCAAATTTTGTCAAATCATTTAAAAATCATCCTTAATAACATTGAAATCGTTTTGTATAAATAGATAATTCATTTTAGCACTTTTAAACACAAAAACCGTTACCAAAAATTTTAATCATCCAAAGTTTACTTAAGATCATTTGAGACTTCAAAAACATACTTGTTGTTAAGAAGTTCATTGAAAATCATTTCAAAAACAAGTTTTTTGCTCTCTTATGCATTCAACTAATTCGAAGACATACAAGTGTAGAGTTTACGGAAAAATATACCTATTTAGCATATTAACTCTACACTCCAATTCTTTAATGCCTTCAATCATTTTGAACATACTCTTCAATCTTCAATCACTTTTGGCATAGTTGAGTTGTTCTTGCACTTCATGCTTCTCAGTCCATCAATCCTATCACTCAATCATACAAGCACATTAGTCCTGATCAATGTTTGCCATTATTCAAAACTAATCATAACTACATGATTTCCCCTTTTTGATGATGACAAACTTTGATGTAAAATGTGATAGATTTAAGCAATGTAAAATAAAGAAGCATTGATGTCAATGATAGATAATAGCCAATTTAGCACTTTGACATACAAAAGGCTCAATATGAGCCTATGACCCAACCAACCTCCTTTTACCTCCTTCCTTCCAACAAACAACTAGGATATGATATATAGCATTTAATCATTTAGAAAAAGTTGGCAGAGAGGTTTTAAGGTTATAAAAGTTTAACAATGCTTTCCCTTAGATTTTGCTCATTTTTCCACAAGTTTGGACTTGAGATGTTGTGAATTCGCATTTTGACATATCAAGTCCGAACTGTAAAATAAGTGAAATGAAAGTTGCAATTTTTTAAAATAAGCTTTCCTAAGGTTGTTCAAACATATTAGAAGAGATTAAAACATATTTGAATCAATTTTAATTACAAAAAAGCACTTTTTGGCAACAAAGTGTGGATGCATCCGAATTTTTTACTACTTGCTGTCAAACATAATATTGGCACTACTTGCTATCAAATATAGTTAACTACTCCTATGAAACCTTTTTTATTCTTGTCAAGCATAGTTGATAAACTTATAGAAGTACTTATACCTTAACTTGATTCACGAAAGTGCCATGTTTGGTTTGCTTGATTTGTAGGCCAAGAAAGAAATTGAGTTTTCCTATCATGCTCATTTCAATTTTACTTTGCATTAACTTGACAAACACATCACAAAGTGAAGTATTAAAAGAACCAAAATTTGTATCATATATTTGGACAACTTATAGATCATTGCTACAAGAGGTTTTTATAAAAAAATAGTATCAACCTTTTATCTTGAAAATCCTTTTGAAAGAAGAAAACCACTCAATTTTTTCATACCAAGCTCTAGGAGTTTGTTTTAAATCATACAAAACTTTGGATAATTTGAAAACATGGTTAGGAAACTTTTCATGATCAAAACTGGGTGGTTGTCCCACATAAACCTCTTCCTCACAAGAACCATTTAGAAAAGCACTTTTGACATTCATTTGAAAGAGTTTGAAGCCTTTAAAACATGCAAATGCCAAAAGCATTCTAATTGATTTAAATCTACTAATCGAAACTAAAGTCTCATTATAATCAATGCCACGTTCTTGATTGAATCCTTAGGCAACAAGGCTAACCTTGTTTCTAACTGTTAGCCCTAAGGGCAAACATTGATGAGGACTAATGTGCTTGTATGTTGAGCGATAGGATTGATTGATTGAGAAGCATGAAGTCTTATTGCCTTGGAGCCACAATGCAAGAACAACTCAACTATGCCAAAAGTGATTGAAGATTGAAGAGTATGTTCAAGATGATTGAAGGCATTGAAGACTTAGAGTGTAGAGTTCAAATGCTAAATAGATATATTTTTCTGTAAACTCTATACTTGTATGTTTTGAAATTAGTTGAATGCATAAGAGAGCACAAAACTTATTTTTGAAATGATTTTTAATGAACTTCTTAACAACAAGTACGTTTTTGAAGTCTCAAATGATCTTTAGTAAACTTTGGATGATTAAAATGTTTTGGTAACTGTTTTTGTGTTTGAAAAGTGCTTAAATGACTTATCTATTTATACAAAATGATTTCAATGTTATTAAGGATGATTTTTAAATGATTTGACAAAATTTGATAAGTTTGGATGCAAGTTTGGTCGTCCAAACTTTGAAAATGATCACTGTGCTTCCAGAGAAATTCGGACGCAAGTTCGGACGCATGGAGTAAAGTTCGGATGTCCAAACTTTCTCTTATAGTATGTCACTGTTTTTCCAAAGAATTTCAGACGAATGTTCGGACGCATCAGAAAAAGTTCAGATGTCCGAACTTTTCCTGACAGTTTGGCAGAATGTTCGGACGTCTAAACTTCTTTGAAACTAGCCGTTACTAGCCGCTTTATAACCGTTGCAATTGATTTTTCAAATCTATAAAAGTTATAAACTTCAGATTTTTTGCAAGTTTTCAATCCTTGTGAACTCCAAGCATTCCAAAGTCTTTAGCAAACATTTTAAGCTCTCTTTTGTCTTGTGCTTTCAATTAATCATTCAAGATTCCAAAGACAACAAAGTGTGAAGGTGCAATATTGTGTAAACATCTGCCAACAAGTGGTAACATCTACACATTCTTTTTTCTCTATTAAATTGTGTTTTTCAACTAGGTCATTGCAAGGTTATCTTGTGACGTAAAATCCTTTTGATAAGGGTGAGCCATAGACTAGATTAATCAAGGTTGTTGTGTAAAACCCATGTGTGGGTGAGCCTTGGATTAGATTGGTTTTTAGGTTGTCTTTAGATATAAAATCCTTGTGAAAGGGTGAACCTTGTTTGTATAATTACTAAAAGAGGTTGTGAGTGTAAAACCATTGTGTGGTGAGCCTCTTATGAAATTTGTAGACTTGAGCTTATAGTAGATTTTTTGAAATCCTTAAGTGCAGGCTTAAGGTAGTGGATGTAGATCTTGAAAAGATCGAACCACTATAAATAGCTTGTGTTCTTTGCTATTGTATTGCTCTACTACTTTGCTATTAATTGCCTTACTCTTCTATTGAACCAAGCACATACAATCTGTTTTTTTCTTAGACTTATAAAAGGACTGTGTTTGCAAAAAAATTAGCCAAATACCTAATCCACCCTTCCCCCTCTTAGGTATTTCAATTAGTATCAGAGCAAGGACTTCTTGTGTGGTTTTACAACCTAGAAGTTAAAGATCTTATGGCTAATATTTCAAACTTACCTTACCTAGAAGGGTCTTCCACAAATAGACCACTTTTGTTTGATGAAACAAACTATACCTTTTGGAAATCTAGAGTTTAGATATATTTGTTCTATCAATTTTGATTTGTGGAATATTGTTGCAAAATGTCCTTATATTCCTATGAAAATGAGAGCTGATGGAGTAACCTTAGAACCAAAGTCTATTGATGAATTTGATGAACATGATTCAAAGAAAATGACATCAAATTATCAGGCCATGAACATCTTAAGTTGTGCATTAGATGTGACTGAATATAATAGAGTTAGTGGTTGTGATACTGCTCATGATATGTGGAGATTATTCCAAATAACACATGAAGGTACAAACCAAGTTAAAGAGTCAATGCTTGCCATGCTAGTAAGAGACTATGAGTTATTTACCATGAAGCAAGGTGAGAATGTTAGTGATATGTTTACAAGGTTTACTAACATTTTCAATGGCTCAAAAGCTTATGGGAAGAGCTATACTATTGGAGAGCAAAACAGGAAGATATTGGATGCTTTACCAAAATCTTGGCAACCAATGACACTTGCAATTGAGGAATCAAAGGATTTGAAAACTCTTCCACTTGAAGAGCTCATTGGATCACTCCTCACGCATGAGATGAAGATGAAGAGACTAAATGACAAAGAACATGAAGAAAAATGAAGAAAAGGAGTTGTACTTAAAGCTTCAAATCACTTGAGTGAACAAGAAAAATCATCAAGTGAAGAAGAAGATAGAAACAGTGGAGAAGAGGAGATTGCCATGGCTGTTATTAAATTCAAAAGATTCTACAAGAAGGAGTTTCTCAAGAAAGGAAGAAAGCCAACCAAGAAGAGTGGACAGTCTTCATCCTTCAAACCTCAATGTTTTGAATGCAAGAGTACAGAACATCTTGTTGCTGATTGTCCTAAAGTTTTGGAAAGGGAAAGAGACAACAAGAACAATTAGAAATCTGCCAAGAAAGGAAAAGGACTGGCTGGAACATGGGATCAACAAGAAAGTGAAGATGATAGTGAAGAAAAGGCCAACATATGCTTTATGGCAATTGATAATGAGGTACAATCTTCTCCTTCCATTTCTAATATCTATGATGATGATGTTGATCCTAGTGAATTACTTGTAGAAATGTATGAAGAATTAAAAAAGGCTTCTAAAAGGAATAAAGAAATGAAATTCAAAATCACTGATTTATCAAATCAGAATTCAAAATTATGTGTTGAAAATGGGAAACTTCTTGAGACCATTAATTGTCTTAATATTGAAAAAGAAGTTTTAAATGCAACCATACAAAACATATCTACTAAAAATAAAGAGCTTTGCATAAAAGTTGTGTCTCTTGAAAAAATGCTTAATGATCATGAGATTTTAATAAGGAAAGTTAATGATCTTACATCAGGCATTGAAAAATTTACAAATGGAAGAGAAAATTTAAATAAATTACTTGGTTATCAAAGACCTTCATTTTAAAACATGGTCTTGGTTTTACTCATGATAGCTATGCTTCAAAATATAAAAACTCTTTTGCTAAAGAAATTTTTAATTCTAAGCCTCATATTTGTTGTACATATTGTGGCAAGCATGGACACAAGGTATCAAAATGTTTTGTAAAAAGAAAAATTGAAAATGGTATTAAGACCATTTCGAAAGTCAAAGGAACTTTCACTAACCCCCTTGGACCCAAGAAAATATGTGTACCAAAAATCACTCTTTCTAATTTGGTGTAGGTTCGCTTTGCTTCAAGATCAAGTGCCACAAAATAGTTTCTTGACAGTGGCTGTTCAAGACAGATGACAGGAAATGCCTCACTTGTTAGTGAGCTTCAAGCAACAAGTGAAGGCTTTGTCACATTTGGTGATAAGAAGAAAGGAAAAATACTTGGAATAGGTAACATTGGTAAAGGTTCCTTCCCTCTTATTAAACAAGTATTGCTTATTGATGGTTTAAAGTATAATTTACTTAGCATTAGTCAATTATGTAACAATGGATTTAAAGTAGAATTCAAATGTGATACTTGTACTATTCTTGATAGTGCAAGTAGCAAAACCATCTTTGTTACTAAAAGAGTTGGAAACGTATATGTATTATATCTTGATGAACTTATCACAAATGATATAAAATGTCTTGCCATTCATGATAATGATGGATTTATGTGGCATGGAAGATTAGGACATGTAAGCCTGGATTTATAGAATAAACTTTCTACACAAGAGCTAGTTAGAGGATTACCCAAAATGTATTTTGATAAAACCCATCTTTGTGATGCTTGTCAATATGGAAAACAATCAAAAACATCTTTTAAACCAAAGAAAATGGTCTCTACTTCAAAACCTCTTGAACTAGTTCACATGGACTTATATGCTTATGTGATTGTAGATGACTTTTCAAGATTTACTTGGGTGCTCTTCTTAGCTCAAAAGGATGAAACATTTCACGAATTTGCAAAATTTTTCAAAAAGGTTCAAACTTCTCTTGAATATAAACTGCTTTCTATTAGAAGTGACAATGGAAGAGAATTTTGCAATCAAGAGTTTACAAAATTTTGCGATGAATATGGTATTACTCACAATTTCATAGCTGCTAAAACACCTCAACTAAATGGTGTTGTTGAAAGGAAAAATAGAACCTTACAAGAGATGGCTAGATCAATGCTTTGTGAAAATTCCTTGCCAAAATACTTTTGGGCTGAAGCTGTAAATACTGCTTGCTATGTAATGAATAGAGTCTTATTAAGATCTTTTATAAGAAAAACACCTTTTGAACTTCTATTTAATAGAACTCCTTCAATTGTTTATTTTAAAGTGTTTGGTTGTAAATGTTTTATTTTAAATACTAGTGATAATCTGAAAAAATTTGATAGAAAATTAGATGAAGGAGTATTTCTTGGCTATTCATCAAATAAAAAGGCATATAGAGTCTATAATAAAAGAACATTATGTGTTGAAGAAACCATACATGTAACTTTTAATGAATCTAAGATTTACCTTCAAAGAAGAAATGAAAATGATGTAGGTTCCTCAGTGATTGAAAATCAAACTCATCATCAAGTACCCACATTGGAAGAACATGCCAAGGAAGAAGAAATAATGGAGCAAGAACAAGATGGTCAACCAAGCAATGATCAAGAGTTTCCAAAGGATCTAACATATGCAAGAGGCCATCCTAAGGAGCAAATCATTGGTGATGTCTCCCAAGGAGTTAAAACAAGGTGGTACTTTATTGATAAGTTTGCCCTCTTATCTCATATTGAACCTAAAAATATTGATGATGGATTGTGTGATGATTTTTGGATTGTTGCAATGCAAGAGGAGTTCAATCAGTTTGAAAGAAATAAAGTTTGGACTCTTGTCCCTAGACATAATAATCATTCAATTATTGGTACAAAATGGGTATTTAGAAATAAATTAAATGAACTAGGAGAAGTTATTAGAAATAAGGCTAGACTTGTTGCTCAAGGCTTCAACCAAGAAGAAGGTATTGATTATGATGAAACTTTTGCTCCTGTAGCCAGATTGGAATCTATAAGAATACTTTTGGCTTTTGCTTGTTTTAAAGGATTTAAGCTATTTCAAATGGATGTCAAAAGTGCTTTTCTAAATGATTTTATTGAAGAAGAGGTTTATGTAGAACAACCTCCCAGTTTTGTTCATGAAAAATTTCCTAATTATGTTTTTAAGTTAACCAAAGCTCTATATGGTTTGAAACAAGCCCCAAGAGCTTGATATGAAAGATTGAGTGGTTTTCTTCTTTCAAAAGGATTTGCAAAAGGAAAAGTGGACACAACTCTTTTTATAAAAATATCTAGTAGTAATGATATTTTACTTGTGTAAATTTATGTCGATGATATTATTGTTGGTGCCACTAACACATCTCTTTGTGAAGAATTTGCCAAATCTATGCAAAATGAATTTGAAATGAGCATGATGGGAGAACTGAATTTCTTTCTTGGGATGCAAATTAAGCAAACTAAGGATGGAGTCTTCATAAATCAAGCAAAGTATACCAAAGAGCTTTTGAAAAGATTTGGAATAGATCAAGCAAAAGGAACAGGTACTCCAATGAGCTCATCAACTAAACTTGATAAAGATGAAAAAGGTAAAAATGTTGATAAGAAGTTATATAGATGTATGATTGGAAGTTTACTGTATCTCACAGCTAGTAGACCAGATATTATGTTTGATGTGTGCTTATGTGCCAGATTTCAATCATGTCCTAAAGAATCTCATCTAATTTCTGTCAAACGTATTTTTCGTTATTTGATTGATACACATGACTATGGTCTTTGGTTTTCAAAATCATCAAAAGATTGGATATTCGGATGCTGATTATGCTGGATGCAAAGTTAAACGAAAAAGTACAAGTGGTCATTGTCAATTTCTTGGTAGTTGTCTTGTGTCTTGGTTATAGTAAAAAAAAAGCTTGTGTGTCTTTGTCTACTGCTGAAGCTGAATACATTGCAGCTGGTCATTGTTGTGCTCAATTATTATGGATGTAACATACACTACTTGATTATGGTCTTAAATTTTATTGTGTACCAATACTATGTGATAATACTAATGCTATCAATTTGAGCATAAATCCCATTCAACATTCTAGGACAAAGGATATAGAAATCAAGCATCATTTTATTCGTGATCATGTTGCTAAAAAAGACATATGCTTAGAGTATATAAATACAAATGATCAAATTGCTGATATATTCACAAAGCCTTTGGCTAAAGAAAGGTATAACTATCTATGAAGGCTTTTAGGAATTTCAAAATTCAATTACTAATATGTTTGTTGAAGTGTGACAAACTTTGACAGAAAATTCTGGACAGAAAAGTTCAGACGCATGACAGAAAGTTCGGGTAAATAGAATTTGTGGAGCGAGTGATGTTGGAGCAAGATATTTTTCTTTGGGATAACACTGCTATGAACAAGAACTATTTAAAATGAGGCTTTCACCAATGGTAGAGAGTTTAGGACCATTAAGGAAAGGAAAATCAAAGATTTAGATGCAATGGGAAGAGTTATGCATCATATGATAACAACCATGATTATTCCTAACTTTGGTCACAAAACATTTGTGGGAAACATTCATATGGTGATTATGCTTGCTTTGCATGAGCATAGGAGATTGAATTTTGGATACATGGCATTGAAGTATATGTTTGGGGCTAGAAAGACTGATAACAAGGCTTTACCATATGGAAGACTTTTGACAAGATTTTTCAAACATTTTCAAGTCAAGCTTCTTGTTGGAGGACAAACTTTTAAAAGATGACAAATTTATACAATGGCTCTCTCAAAAGAATCCAATTGACTCTTGATGATGAGGGAGTATGGAGAACTAGAAGAGAGACCCCTCCAAAGAGAGTTGAAGCAGAGGAAAGTGAGGAAGCTGAAGAAGAAGAAGAAGATGAGGCAGAAACATGGGCAAGAGAAATGAAAACTAATAGAAGGCATGATTCAACAAGTGAGAGGGAGCAACCTACCTCCACAAGAAGACTCTTTGAAGAAAAGCCAACTTCTCAATCACATCCTATTGCTGGGGAAGGTACTAGTGCTGAAGAGATTTCAAGAGAAAATAAAATTCAAGAAGCACTAAACAACCACATAAAAGAAATGGAGAAAATGTACAAATTCTTTGAAACATTTGCTCCCATGGTGCTTGGAAAACTAGACAGTTTGGAGAATAGAGTCAAGCACATTGAGGAAATATTGATAAGAAATCCTCAAAGTGGTGTAGGGCCTTCTAGAACTCAAGAGGAAAAGGATGATGAGAATGATGAAGATAACAAGAAAAATGAAGAAGGCAGTAACAGTGATGATTAAGATGATGATAATGATGGTGACCAAGGAAATGGCAATGAGTAGGTCATGGAGTCTCAAGGAGGAGATCAAGGATTACAGCAAGCTGGAATCAGTCAAGAAGGAGGTCAAATTGCAGGAACTGAAATAGCAACCCTATCAAATCCAACATTTGGCCATAGAAGAGTCAAGCATGTTGCTGTCAAGAAGAAACCGAGAAAGGACTCTCCATCAATATCCAAAGACTAAGCAGATCTTCACTCTCATTTTCATTTACTACTTTTATTTATTTTGAACCTTTACTAGCATGTTTTATGCAAATCTCTCTGTTTTGCACTTTAAATTTCTGCACTCCATCACTAGTTTAATATGGCCTATGTAATAGCTTAATGAAGCTCAATGATGAAACCTTAGAGTTGAGAGCTTCCTTTAGTAATTATTAGTCTCATTTTCATTTTCCCATTCTTCAGTGATGACAAAAGGGGGAGAAAGAAGATGAGCTGCTGCAAAATGCAAAAATGTGCTGCAAAAAAAAATGTGAAATGTGTATGCTTCTGCAATATGTGTTATATGTGCAATGTGTGTTAATATGAGTAAGTGATACACTGTGAAAACTTTTTAGCATATTTGACTATATTTATACATTTGAAATTTAAACTGAAAAGAATTATAATATGTGAAGATAGAGTTCATAAGTTTGGACTTGAAGTTCGGATGCAAACCAAAAAGTTTGGAACGCATCCAAAACTTTCTTGCCAAAAATATTTTTCTGTTGTTCAAATTGTTTGAAAACTGTTTTAATCCTTCCTATCATATTTGAACAACCTTAGAAAAGCATATTTTCAAAAATTACAACTTCCATCTCACATATCTTACAGTTTGGACTTCAAATTTCAAAATTCGGATGCATGTTTCAGAAATTCGGATACATCCATATTTGTTGCCAAAAAGTGCTCTTTTGTTGTTCAAATTAATTCAAATATATTTTAATCTCTTCTAATATGTCTGAACAACCATAGGAAAGCTTATTTTCAAACATTACAGCTTTCATTTCACTTATTTTATTGTTTGGACTTGATATGTCAGAATTCGGATGCTTAGTATCTCAAGTCCAAATTTGTTTAAAAAATGAGCACAATCTAAGGGGGAGCATTGTTAATCTTTTCTGACCATTAAAACCTTTCTTAGAAGCTTTCTAAATGCTTAAATGCTATATCTTCTATCTTTGTTGGAAGGAATGAGGTAAATGGAGGTTGGTTGGGTCATAGGCTCATATTGAGCCTTTTGTATGTCAATGTGCTAAATTGGTTATTATCCATCATTGACATCAATGCTTCTTTGTACTACATTTTTTAAATCCATCACATTTTGCATCAAAGTTTGTCATCATCAAAAAGGGGGAGATTGTTAGCCATAAGGGCAAATCATGTAGTTGTGATTAGTTTTGAATAATGGCAAACATTGATGAGGATTAATGTGCTTGTATGTTGAGTGATAGGATTGATGGATTGAGAAGCATGAAGTCTTCTTATTGCCTTGGAGCCACAATGCAAGAACAACTCAACTATGCCAAAAGTGATTGAAGATTGAAGAGTATGTTCAAGATGATTGAAGGCATTGAAGACTTAAGAGTGTAGAGTTGAAATGCTAAATAGGTATATTTTTCTGTAAAATCTACACTTATATGTCTTGGAATTAGTTGAATGCATAAGAGAGCACAAAACTTGTTTTTGAAATGATTTTCAATGAACTTCTTAACAACAAGTACGTTTTTGAAGTCTCAAATGATCTTAAGTAAACATTGGATGATTAAAATGTTTTGGTAACGTTTTTTGTGTTTTAAAAGTGCTTAAATGACTTATCTATTTATACAAAATGATTTCAATATTATTGAGGATGATTTTTAATGATTTGATAAAATTTGATAAGTTTGGATGCAAGTTTGGTCGTCCAAATTTTGAAAATGATCACTGTGCTTCCAGAGAAATTCGGACGTGTGGAGTAAAGTTTGGACGTCCAAACTTTCTCTGATAGCATGGTCACTGTTTTTCCAGAGAATTTCGAACGAATGTTCAGACGCATAAGAAAAATTTCAGACGTCTGAACTTTTCCAAATAGTTTGGCACAGTGAAGTTCAGACGCAAGTTCGGACGCATGGCAGAAAGTTCAGACGTGAGAACTTCTCTGAAACTAGCCGTTACTAACCGTTTTATAGCCGTTGCAATTGATTTTTCAAATCTATAAAAGCTATAAACTTTAGATTTTTTGCAAGTTTTGAATCCTTGTGAACTCCTAACATTCCAAAGTCTTTAGCAAACATTTTAAGCTCTCTTGTGCTTTCAATTAATCATTCAAGATTCCAAAGACAACAAAGTGAGAAGGTGCAACATTGTGTAAACATCTACCAATAAGTGGTAACATCTACACATTCTTCTTTCTCTATTAAACTGTGTTTTTCTACTAGCTCATTGCAAGGTTATCTTGTAATGTAAAATCCTTTTGATAAGGGTGATCCATAGACTAGATTAATCAAGGTTGTGGTGTAAAATCCGTGTGTGGGTGAGCCTTGGATTAGATTGGTGTTTAGGTTGTCTTTAGATATAGAATCCTTGTGAAATGGTGAACCTTGTTTGTATAATTACTAAAAGAGGTTGTGAGTGTAAAACCATTGTGTGGTGAGCCTCTTATGAAATTTGTAGACTTGAGCTTATAGTAGATTGTTTGAAATCCTTAAGTCTAGGCTTAAGGTAGTGGACGTAGATCTTGAAGAGATCGAACCACTATTAATTGCTTGTGTTCTTTGCTCTTGTATTGCTCTACTGCTTTGCTCTTAATTGCCTTACTCTTCTATTGAACCAAGCACATACAATTTGTTTTGTGCTTAGACTTATAAAAGGGCTGTGTTTGCGAAAAATTAGTCAAATACCTAATTCACCCTCCCCCCCCTAGGTATTTCACTAACAACTTCTCCGGATTCAATAAGTTTATTTCTAAAAACCATTTAGTTCCCATAATTTAATGATCATGAGATTTAGGAATATCCAAATTTTCTATCTTTCAAATTTACTTAATTCCTCTTGCATAGCAATAATCCAAAAATTATCACACAATGCATCATCAATACTTTTAGGCTCATATGAGATAAAGCAATAAAGTTATCGATAAAGTACCGTCTTATGTTTACTCCTTGGGTGATATCACCAATGATTTTCTCCTTAGGTGGCCTTTTTGGATATCCTAAGTTCTTTGGGAGCTCTTGGTCACCACTAGATTGGTCATCTTGATTTTGTTCAATCATTTCTTCCTCATTGGTATGATCTTCCAAAGTTGGTGCTTGAAGATGGGTTTGATTGTCATTCATAGATGTACCTACATCATCTTCATCTTTTCTTTTCAAGTAAATGTAAGATTCATCAAAACTAACATGAATGGTTTCCTCATCATGTAAGGTTCTTTTTGTTATAAACTCTGTATGTCTTTTTGTTAGAAGAATAGCTAAGAGATATACCTATATCCGTCTTTCTATCAAATTTAAGTAAGTCATCACAAGTATTCAAGATAAGACATTTATAACCAAACACTTTAAAATATGCAACTTGAAGAGTTATATAAAAGAGAACTTCAAAAGATGTTTTTCTTCAAAATGATCTTAAAAGAATTCTATTCATCATAGCATGTGTCGTTTATGGCTTCGGCTCAAAACATATTTTTGAAGAAGAATTTTCACAAAGCATAGATCTAACAAATATTTGTAAAGTTGAAAATTTTTTAATTAATAACACATTATGTTGTGGGGTTTTTTTTTTTCTGGATGCAAACAAAACCAGCCCAAGTAATGAAAAAAATAAAAAACTGATGATGAATGCCATTTTCTTGGATGTTTACTCTGTTGCATAAATTTTTGTGACATTAGGTTAACTTAGTCAGTATCTATAAAATGCAACTTTAGACCATGGCAAGTTAACTTTTGCTATGTAAGTCAGAATTTTTAATTTTTTGTGAAAGAAATAAGGCAGGTTATCTAATACTCTCTCTATCCACAGTTAAATATCTCATTTTTACTCGAATATAAAACTTTAGCCACTATTCACATTTAGAAGTTTCATTATCAAATACCTAGGCTTGATTAAGCAAGCATTAAAATTTCATACTAGTGATTTGTACCTAGGCTTGAATAATAAATTTCCAATCTTAGAAATATGAAACCCAAAATTAGCCATTAATCAACTACCATGGGGACCTTCCAAAAGTCACAGTAATGCAATATTAATAAAAACGTTGAAGTGATCAACATCTTTGCTTATATATAATATCAGGAAACACTATTACTTAGCGGCAGTGGTGGAACTATCAATTGTATAGGTGATTTTTTTTAATAAGTTACGATTTATTTTTGATTTATTTTCATCTGCTTATTCTCTTTCACTTTTAGTTTATTTTCATATGCTTATTTCCATTTGCTTATTTTCATCTGTTATGGAGTTGAATTTGTAGTGGCCTCTGAGCCTGAAAAAGTTGACCGGTTTAGGGGAGACTCTGTCAAAATTTTCTTGAGAATTTCTTACTTGAGAACTTTTGGATAATATTGCTGCTTAATGTGGATGGATGATCGTAGTTGGATGTATAGGAGACATGTGCAAGGGATCAAAAGGATTGAAAGACCTAAGAGGGGGGGGGGTGAATTAGGTCTTTGGCTAATTATCGAAAATCTTTTCCCTTTTTGCAAATCCTTTGCCTTAATAAAAGCTCTTCTTTAAAATCACAAACTTCAAGTTTATATGTGATTTGATGGTTAAGACAAGATTATCAAATTATAAGACCACAACCAATCAATCAACAATTATGAACAAATAATAATAATACAAGTATGTAAACAAGTAAAGCTATAAAGAAATGAACACGCGATTTATAGTGGTTCGATCTCTCCAAGATCTACATCCACTACCTTGAGTCCACACTCAAGGATTTCAACCAATTCACTATATGCTTAATCCAGGCAATTACACAAGAGGCTCACCCTTCAATGGGTTTTACCACAACAACCTCTTTTCAATCTAATAAACAAGATTCACCCTTATCACAAAGAGTTTTATGTCACTAGACAACCTAGACCAATCTAATCCAAAGCTCACCCTCACCAATGAGTTTTAAACAACAACCTTGATTAATATAGTCTATGGCTCACCCTCCACAAGGGTTTTATGTCTCTTGACAACCTTGTATTAATCACAACAATAGTGTAAAGATAGAGTTTAGATGTTACCAACACTTCTTAGTGGATGAATACAATTGCTAGCACCTCTTCACTTCTTGCCTTTGGAATCTTGAATTTTAATCTTTTAGCACAAGGCAATTTGAGAGCTTTTGGTAAAATTTTGATGTAAAACAAGTTAGAGCTTCAAGGATTTCTTTTATGCAAAAGGTCTTTCAAAAATCTAGAGTTTCTAGCATTTATAGAATTTGAAAATCAGTAAAAACGGCCATAAAACGGCTAGTAAAGGCTAGTTTCAGAAAATTTGGACGACCGAATTTTTAGTCGAAAATTTTTGGACGCACTATTCAAGGCACTGTTCACAATGCAGTGAAAATTTGGACGACCGAATTTTTCCAACTGCGTCCGAATCTTCTTCCGAATTGGGTACTGTTCATTGTGCAAGAAAATTCGGACGACCGAATTTTTCATCCTGTGTCCGAATCTTGCATCCGAATTTTTCAAACTTTGTCAAAACATATTCAAATCAATTCAAACAAGTTGGAAAACATTCTAGCCTCAAAGATAAGTCATTAAAGCCCTTTCAAGTGCAAAAACCATTTATGAAAACTTGATAATTTAGGTAAGTTCAAAACCATTGAAACCATTTAAATCAAGTTTTGTGTTCTCAATTGCAAATCATAGATTCCAAGGCTTAAGAGTGTAGGGTTTACAAAGTTTAACTATTAAGCACGTGCAACCTACACTTCATGTCTTCAAAGATTTCTAACATCTTGAACAAACTCTTCAATCTTCAATCACTTTGACATATTGGAGTTGTTCTTGCGTTTTAGCTTCAAGGCAATGAGACTTCAAACTTCTTAATCCACAAATCCTATCACACAACATACAAGCATATTAGTCCTCATAAGTGTTTGTCATTAATCAAAACTAATCATAACTACATGATTTGCCCTTAGGGCTAACAATCTCCCCTTTTTTGATGATGACAAACTTTGATGCAAAATGTGATGGATTTAACAAAGTAGCACAATGAAGTATTAATGTCAATGATAGAAAATAACCAATTTAGCACATTGATTTACAAAAGGTTCAATATGAGCCTATGACCCAACCAACCTCCATTTACCTCCTTCCTTCCAACAATTAGGATAGAAGATATAGCATTTAAGCATTTAGAAAAGATTCTAAGAGAGGTTTTAAAGGTTATAAATGTTTAACAATGCTCCCCCTTAGATTGTGCTCATTTTTCAACAAGTTCGGTGTAGAGATACTATGCATCCGAATTTTGAGATTTCAAGTCCAAACTTTAAAATAAGTAAATTAAAAGCTACAAATTTTGTAAATAAGCTTTCCTAAGGTTGTTCAAACATATTAGAAGAGATTAAAACATATTTGAATCAATTTGAACAAGAAAGTAGCACATTTTGACAACACAATATGGATGCATCCAAATTTTAGAACATGCATCCGAATTTTTAAACTCATGCGTTCGAATTTTTAAACTCATGCATCCGAATTTTGACATTCCATGTCCAAATTGCAATAAATTCAATATAATGAAAGTTTAATGTGAAATAAATCTTTCCTTAGGTTGTTCAAACATAATGGAAGAGAATAAAACATATTTGAATCAATTTGAACAACAAAGAAGCACTTTTTGGCAACAAATATGCATGCTTCCGAATTTTTGGTCCAAATTTTAGACAACAAGTTTGAAAAGGTGATTTTGCATTCAAATGAAATGTTGATGTACTCAAATATGTATGTCCACCATAGCATTCAGTTTAGCTTTGCAAAATCACAAAATTCATGCATTCAATTGTTTTCTTGAAGTAATTCAAAATCATAGGTCAAGTCAAGAACCAAGTTCAAGATTTCAATCTCAACTTAACCATATTCCAAAATCTAAGAAAACAACTAAAACATCACATATTATAACACTTTCAATTTAAATTCAAATGCAAAAATGCAGCCAAATATTTTCACATTACTCATTACATATTGCACATCAACATATACACAACACACAACACATTTACAGCAAGCACATAGCACATTTTGTAGTCATTCTTTCTCCCCCTTGACATATGCATGGATTTTCAGAAAATTCACACATTTCTCTTCATGCATGAGGAATTCCACTGCTATTTCATATTTTCACACATTTTGTCATCACATTTCTTCTCCCCCTTTTGTCATCAATCAAAGGTGGGGTAAGAGTACTTGGACAACAAAAGTGAAACAAAAGAAGCTCTTATCACAAGGATTTCATATATTGAGCTTCAAAACAGTATAATGACTAAAAAGGCACAAGTAAATTTCAATGTTAAAGCATAACATGTGCATCAAGGCATAAACTAAGATAAGCAACAAAATAGAGTTTAGGGATAGAAAGGCTTAGTCTTGGATGTGCTTTATGGTCTTCACTTCCAAATTTGTTCATTGTGATGGCCATGTTTGCTTGATCTCTTGGCTGAAGGAAATTGGTGATGGATTTGTGATTTGACTTTGTTGAACTTCCTTCACCTCCTTCTTCTTGCTTGTTCTTTGCTCTTCATTCTCATGCTCTTCTCCTTCTTGGGATGCTTCACTGCCTTTTCCTTCATCTTGTCTTCTTCTTTGGCAACAAATTGATAGCCATCTCAATTTTCACCGTCATTACTATCATCCTAGTTGTTGCCATCTTCACCCATATTATCTTCTTGATCTTCTTCATTTGGCTTTATAGGAACTTTCACCATTTAAAACTACTTGAGAAATCTTCCTCAAGTCTTCTTCCGTATTCTTGACTCTAGCTTCAAAACCATCAAATTTGCCAAGAATCATTGGAGCAAAGGACTCAAAGAATTTGTTCATCTTCTCCACTTCATTTACATGACTGTTCAATGTCTCTTGAAACAGCTTGGCAACTATGATATCACTTCTAGTGAGATTATCACCTTCAACTTCTTTTCCTTCAATAGAGGGTACCTCTTCAAATAGTCTTCTTTTTGTGGGGAGTTGCTCCCCCTCACTTGGTGACTCATGCCTCATTTTAACTTTCCTTTCTCCAGCAAGGATTTTCTCTTCATTCTCTTCTTCTTCTTCATTTTCTTCTTCCTCAACCTCCTCACTTTCTTCAACATCACTAGCATCTCTTCTATCACCCATTAGAGGAGTTTCTCTTCTAGCCCTTCATACATTATCATCATCAAGTATCCAAAGCATTCTCTTTAGTGAGTTGTTGGTGTAGATTTCTTCACTCTTTATTGGTAAACCACTAGAAGACAATTGCACTTGGAGATGCTTGAAAAATCCTGTTAATAACCTTCCATACGACAATGTCTTATGCTTGGTTCTTCTAGCTGCCATTTCATTCTTTAGCACTATATGTCCAAAATTCATTTTTCTTTTCTTATGCATGGCTAGCATAATTACAGCATACATATAATCAACAGAAGATTTGTGCCCAAAGTATGCTATAATCAAGGTAATAAGCATGTGATTCCAAATTTTTTTTTCCCATCAAAAAGCTTTTATCTCTCTCTCCTTTCTAGTCTTGAGGCTTCTACCATTTATATAGGCATTCTCAATTCTTTCATGTGAGTATAACCGACTCATAAAATAATGTCCCCCGGAAGAATAATGCCTAAACCCAACATCCTCAACATCACAAATTCTATTGAGCAATGCATAATCAATCTCAAAAATTAACTTGTGATATTCTTGAAGAATACCACTGAATATCTTTATTATCAACTTGCTCAACTCTTTCTTCCTTAATATTTGCTTAAACTTCATAAACTAAGGAAGGTAATAGCATTCATCAAACACAAGCAAACTAATCCATCTCACATCATTTAAAAATGAGAGTATATTACCCATTTCGGATAGTTTGATGACATCCACCTTGTGGCTTGGATTTGTCTTATGGTTCTTTTTTTTTTGTCCAATCATCAAATTCAATAGCAGCCTCCACTGTGACAAATCTATCTAGGCATGACATGCTTTGAGGAACATAAACCTTCTTTGTTCATTGATCGCTGGTCCTCCTTTTCTTTCTTTTGCTTTTCCCTTTCCTTTTCCCATGTTAGGCTTCATTGTCCTCACTTGGAGCTACAACACTTAATGCACTCATTAGTTATTGAATTTTGAAATCCCTAAGCATCTTCTAAGATTGGTCAAACCTTTCTTCAGCCAATGGCTTAGTAATGATATCATTAATTTGTTCATTAATACAAACATGCTTTAAACAAGTATTACCCTTAGTAGAGTGATCTCTAATGAAATGAAATTTGATCTCTATATGCTTTATCCTAGTTTGTTAAATAATATGATGGTCAAATTTGTTGCATTAGTGCTATCACATAACATAGCCACACATTTGAAATATAGACCATAATCACTTAGAGTATCAATAAGGTAATACAAAATGTGTTTAACAACAATCAAATGAGACTCTTAGGACAAGATGAAATCTAGCACACAAGCACATGACAAATATAATATTGGTTCTACTTGTTGTCAAATATAGTTGACTACTCCTATGACACCGTTTTATTCTTGTCAAGCATAGTTGATAAACTTATGGAAGTGCCTATACCTTAACTTGATTCATGAAAGTGACATTCTTGGTTTTCTTGATTTGTAGGCCAAGAAAGAAATAGAGTTTTCCTATCATGCTCATTTCAAATTTACTTTGCATTAACTTGGCAAATACATCACAAAGTGAAGTATTAAAAGCACCAAAAAAAAATTGTATCATATATTTGGACAACTTATAGATCATTGTTACAAGAGGTTTTTTTTTTATGAAAATAGTAGTGTCAACCTTTCCTCTTGAAAATCCTTTTGAAAGAAGAAAAACACTCAATTTTTTTTATACAAAGCTCTAGGAGCTTGTTTTAAATCATACAAAGCTTTGGATAATTTGAAAACATGGTTAGGAAACTTTTCATGATCAAAACCGGGTGAGTGTTCCACATAAATCTCTTCCTCAATAGAACCATTTAGAAAAGCTCTTTTGACATTCATTTGAAATAATTTAAAACCTTTAAATAAAGTAAAAGTCAAAAGCATTCTTATGGACTTAAGTCTAGCATTCGGAACAAAGGTTTCATCATAAATAATTCACTCTTCTTGATTGAATCCTTGGGTGACAAATCTTGATTTATTTCTTACACCTTCCTCGGATTCATTGAGTTTATTTCTAAAATCCATTTAGTTCCAATAATGGAATGATCATGAGATTTAGGAATTTCAAAATTTTGTATCTTTCAAATTGATTTAATTCCTCTTGCATAGTAATAATCCATAAATCATCACACAATGCATCATCAATACTTTTAGGCTCATATGAGATAAAAGGAATAAAGTTATTGATAAAGTACCGCCTTATTTTTACTCCTTGGGAGATATCACGAATGATTTGCTCCTTAGGGTGCCCTCTTAAATATCTTAGGTTCTTTGAGAGCTCTTGGTCACCACTAGGTTGGTCATCTTGATTTTGTTCAATCATTTCTTCCTCATTGGTGTGATCCTCCAAAGTTGGTGCTTGAAGATGGGTTTGATTGTCATTCATAGATGTACCTACATCATCTTCATCTTTTCTTTCCAAGTAAATGTAAGATTCATCAAAACTAACATGAATAGTTTCCTCATCATGTAAGGTTCTTTTTCTTAGAAACTCTATAAGCCTTGTTGTTAGAGGAAAAACCAAGGAATATCCCATTATTCAATTTTTCTATCAAATTTTCCAAGTTATCGCACATATTCAATATAAGGCACTTGTAACCAAAACTTTGAAATAGACAATACAGGCAAGTAGTATTCAATATAAAGTACTTTGTTACACGTATTCATGTATATTTGATACAACCAGTCATGTATGTTTAAATTCTAGAGTATTCTATCAAATATAAGTTCAAAAGATTGTGAGCAATCCCATTCTCATCACAATGTTTTGTAAAATCTTGATTGTAAAATTCTCTCCCATTGTGACTTCTAATAGTAATCAATTTGCACTCAAGAGAGATTTGGACCCTTTTGAAAAGTCTTACAAATTCATGAAAGAACTTCATCTTTTTGAGCTAGAAAGATCACCCATGTAAATCTAGAGAAATCATCAACAATCATATATGAATTCCTCTTACCATCAAGACTAGTGATCCTCATTGGTCCAAACAATCCATATAAACAATTTTTAAGAGGTTTTGAAGTGAAAGTCATTTTCATAGGTTTGGAAGATTCTTTTGTTTGTTTTCCATATTGACAAGTATGTGAAAGACAATTTTCTCAAAACACATTTTTAGCAATCCTCCAACTAAATCTTGAGAAGAAAGTCAACAAGTTCATGCTCACGTGATCAAATCTTCTATGTCAAGAAAATCAATCATTATCATAAGCAACAAGACATTCAAGCTTTTCAAGATAAAACACACATTAAAACATTTTGTGAGTAATGGATCAAAATCACAAAATATCATTTTGTCATACAAGTTCGGGCGACCGAACTTATGGTCTACATTCAAACTTCAAGTCCAAACATTTTGTAAAGTTTCATAAAGATATTTTTGGCCAAGCAAATGCATAGATATTCCATCATAACTATTTTAATCATTTTATCATGACATATAATCAATTTCAAAAAGTTTTGAGGTGAAATCACTTTCTTAGGTTTGAAAGAAAATTTTGTTTGTTTTTTTTTTATATTGACGAGAATTACAAGGATGCTTTTTCTCAAAACGAATTTTTGATAATCCTTTAACAAGTAAAAACAATATTCAACAAGTCCATGCTAACATGATCAAGTTTATTATGCCGTAAATAAACGTCATTATCATGAGTGAAAAATCATCTAACTTTATAAGCAACAAGTACATCAAGGCAAGGCACATAACCATTACTAATACAATTTGCAACAAAAATAGTTATACCATTGACACCATCAAGTATAGTGCAAGTATTACATTTAAATTCAACTTTTCAATCATTGTCACATAATTGATTAATGCTAAGCAAGTTATTGTTCAAATCAGCACTAAGCAACATTAGTTTAAAAAGAAGAGAGGAACCTTTACCAACATTGGTTACTCCAAGAATTTTTACTTTCTTCTTGTCTCAAAAACAAGTCCTTCATTGGTTGCTTTGACCTTGATTGTGAATAAGGTGTTTTCCGTTATTCTTTAAGCCAACATCATCAATATACCTCTTAGTGGTGCTTGAGTTTGAATTGAAGTGTACCTGCAATAAAGGAGAGGAAGTATCCTTTGGTACCCATACTTTCTTGGGTCCGTGGGGGTTAGTAATAGTTCCCTTAGCTCTCCAAATGGTTTTTACACCATTCTCTACTTTTCTTTTAACATAACATTTGGTGACTTTATGTCCATGTTTTCCACAATAAGTACAACAAGTATGATGCATGGAAGTAGAAGTATTAACAAAGAATTTGTTATATTTAGGCACATTGTTTACATAATTGTAACCAAGATCATTTTTGACAAGAGAAGATCTTTGAGATCCAAGTAGTTTGTCAAGATTGTCTCTTCCATTTGTAAATTTTTCAACACATAACATAAGATCATCAACTTTCTTTTTCAAAAATTCATGATCACTAAGCATTTTTTTAAGAGAAGAAACTTTTGTACAAAGAGATTTATTTTCAAGCGATATGTTTTTCAAAGAAACATTTAAAACTTCTTTTTCAATATTTAAACAATCAATAGATTCAAGAAGTTTTTTGTTCTCACAAAATAATTTTGAATTTTCATTCAATAACTCATTAATTTTGAGTTTCATTTCCTTATTCCTTTTCGAAGCCTTTTTTAATTCTCCATACATCTCAACAAGTAATTCACTAGGATCATCAATATCATCATCATAAGAAGTAGAGGTAGATAGAGTAGGTTGTACCTCATCTTCCATTGCCATGAAGCACACATTTACTCTTTCTTCTTCATGAGTGACTTGAAGTAGCTTCCACATTTCATGAGCAGAATCACATTTCATCACTCTATTGTATTCATTTACAACCAACGTACAACAAAGAATGTTCATCGCTTGGTAGTTTAATGTCATCTTCCTTGAATCGCTCTCATCATATTCCTTCATGGGCTTTGGTTCCCTTGTAACTCCATCTGCTTTCATTCTCAATGGCACATAGGGACCTTTCTCAATAATATTCCACAATTCATAGTTAATAGAACAAATGTAAATCTCAATCCTAGACTTCCAAAAAATATAATTAGAACCATCAAAAAATGGAGGTCTATTAGTGGAGGAACCTTCCGTATAAGGCAAATTTGATAAACTAGCCATATAATCTTTACTTCTAGGTTGTTAAACCTTAAAAAGAAGACCTTGCTCTGATACCAATTGAAAGACCTAAGAGGGGGGTGAATTAGGTCTTTGGCTAATTATCGAAAATCTTTTCCCTTTTTGCAAATCCTTTGCCTTAATAAAAGCTCTTCTTTAAAATCACAAACTTCAAGTTTATATGTGATTTGATGGTTAAGACAAGATTATCAAATTATAAGACCACAACCAATCAATCAACAATTATGAACAAATAATAATAATACAAGTATGTAAACAAGTAAAGCTATAAAGAAATGAACACGCGATTTATAGTGGTTCGATCTCTCCAAGATCTACATCCACTACCTTGAGTCCACACTCAAGGATTTCAACCAATTCACTATATGCTTAATCCAGGCAATTACACAAGAGGCTCACCCTTCAATGGGTTTTACCACAACAACCTCTTTTCAATCTAATAAACAAGATTCACCCTTATCACAAAGAGTTTATTGTCACTAGACAACCTGAACCAATCTAATCCAAGGCTCACCCTCACCAATGGGTTTTATACAATAACCTTGATTAATCTAGTCTATGGCTGACCCTCCACAAGGGTTTTATGTCTCTTGATAACCTTGTATTAATCACAACAATAGTGTAAAGATAGAGTTTAGATGTTACCAACACTTCTTGGTGGATGAATACAATTGCTAGCACCTCTTCACTTCTTGCCTTTGGAATCTTGAATTTTAATCTTTTAGCACAAGGCAATTTGAGAGCTTTTGGTAAAATTTTGATGTAAAACAAGTTAGAGCTTCAAGGATTTCTTTTATGCAAAAGGTCTTTCAAAAATCTAGAGTTTCTAGCCTTTATAGAATTTGAAAATAAGTTAAAACGGCCATAAAACGTCTACTAACGGCTAGTTTCAGAAAATTCGGACGACCGACTTTTTGGTCGAAAATTTTCGGACGCACTGTTCATTACTGACCGAATTTTTCCAACTGCGTCCGAATTTCTCTGGAAGAACAGTCGGGACTGTTCACATGAATAGTGGGTACTGTTCATTGTGCAAGAAAATTCGGACGACCGAATTTTTCATCCTGCGTCCGAATCTTGCATCCGAATTTTTCAAACTTTGTCAAAACATATTCAAATCAATTCAAACAAGTTGGAAAACATTCTAGCCTCAAAGATAAGTCATTAAAGCCCTTTTAAGTGCAAAAACTATTTATGAAAACTTGATAATTTAGGTAAGTTCAAAACCATTGAAACCATTTAAATCAAGTTTTCTGCTCTCAATTGCAAATCATAGATTCCAAGGCTTAAGAGTGTAGGGTTTACAAAGTTTACCTATTAAGCACGTGCAACCTACACTTCATGTCTTCAAAGATTTCTAACATCTTGAACAAACTCTTCAATCTTCAATCACTTTGACATATTGGAGTTGTTCTTGCGTTTTAGCTTCAAGGCAATGAGACTTCAAACTTCTTAATCCACAAATCCTATCACACAACATACAAGCATATTAGTCCTCATAAGTGTTTGTCATAAACTAATCATAACTACATGATTTGCCCTTAGGGCTAACAGGGATTACATTAGATTATTAGCAAGGGGTAAAAGTTTTATTGCTTACTATGTGTCAAAAGGTTGGACATCATGTCTAAAATGTCCATGTGCAAAATGTAAGAATAGAGCTCACCTATCTCCGGATGAGGTGGAGATGCACATGTACCGGTTTGGATTTGTCTCTGATTATTACTGCTGGACAAGTCATGGCGAGGATCTTAAGTTGGCACAACGTACGTGCACAGTAGCTGGTACCTCTATTCGCCCGGCTGCAGTTAATCAATTGCAGCAGTTGGTAATTGAGGGAGTTGGTGGAGACTTCTAACATCCCCTTCGGCATCTTTTGATTCCGAGGAACCCCCTAATGCAGAAGCTAAAAGATTTTATGACATGTTGGAAGTGGCTGACTCTCCTGTGTGGGAGGGATGCACAATGCACTCGTTGTTAAATATTAAATCAGAGAATAATATTTCGGAGAGGTGTTTTAATCAGGTGATGCAACTTATAAAGGAGGTCTTTCCAAGTAATAATAAGCTTCCAGATGACTTATATCAGATGAAGAAGATGGTCTCTGGACTTGGTTTGCCTGTTCAGAAGATAGATTTCTGTCCGAATAGTTGTATGCTTTACTGGAAAGCTAATATAGATAGAAAAGATTGCAAATTTTGCGGTCACGCTCGATATATGTCAAACAAGAAGATCGCAAAAAATAAACAGCATAAGGATGTTCCTTTCAAAAAGATGTATTACCTTCCTCTGACACCTAGACTCCAGAGATTGTTTGCATCTAAAACAACTGCTGAACATATGAGGTGGCATGCAGAGAGTCAGTCAGAGCAGGGAGTTATGAGCCATCCAAGAGATTGTGAAGCTTGGCACCATTTCAATCGGACCTATCCTAAATTTGCCAAAGAAATTCAAAATGTTCATCTTGCTCTATGCACCGATGGGTTTTCATCTTTCGGGATGTCGGGAAAGCAGTATTCTAGTTGGCTCGTTATTGTTACCCTTTATAACTTGCCTCCGTGGATGTGCATGAAAGATCCAGTAATGTTTCTTACAGTAATTGGGCCAAAGAATCCGAAACAGAAGATCGATGTTTATCGACAACCTTTGGTGGATGAATTATTACATTTATGGTGTAGTGGAGTCCCGACATGTGACATTTTGAAGAAAAAAAAATTTCAAATGCATGCAGCACTTCTATGGACAATTAACGACTTTCCTGCTTATGGCATGCTAAGTGGATGGAGTACGGCAGGCAGATTAGCTTGTCCTTATTGCATGGAGTTAATAAAATCATTTCAGTTGCAAAATGGGCAATCATGGTTCAACTGTCACCGGTGATTCTTGCCTTCCGAGCACCCATACAGGAAGGATACAAAGTCATTTAGAAAAGATAGGGGCCGTGAGACCTCCGTACCCATTAAGCGAGCTTCTGGCGATGAGATGTGGCAAAGAGTGTGTAATTTTTCAAAGATAGTGGACACTACAGTAGAAGTTGGGAGACACGCGGGCAGAGGCATCCACCACAATTGGGCTACGAGGAGTATCTTCTAGGATTTACCATATTGGAGAACTAATCTGATTCGCCATAACATTGACGTGATGCATAATGAGAAAAATGTCTTTGATAATGTATTTAACACCGTAATGGATGTGAAAGGTAAATTGAAAGACAACGTTCAAGCTCGCCGCGATGTTGAGATATATTGTGATGGGCCTGAGTTACATGTTATTAGTGTTAGTGACAGAAAAGTGGCCATTCCAAAGGTTAAATATTTGCTAACACCGGAACAAAAGGGACTTGTTCTCAAGTGGGTGAAGGATATTCGACTGCCTGACGGATATGCATCTAAGCTGGGAAGATGTGTTGATATTAAAGAGCTAAAAATGTCAGGAATGAAATCTCATGACTATCATGTTTTTATGGAGAGATTACTTCCAATTGCATTCAGAGAATTTCTTCCAACACCATTATCGAATATTCTAATGGAGTTAAGTATTTTCTATCGTGACTTGTGTTCTCCTAAACTATCGGTATCTCGTATGAGGGAATAGGAGGAAACAATTGCAATTTTGGTTTGTAAGTTAGAAAAGATTTTTCCACCGGGGTTCTTTGACGTGATGGAGCACCTTTTGGTCCACCTGCCTTATGAAGCGAGGGTTGCTGGCCCTATTCAGTACCGATGGATGTATCCATTCGAGCGGTAAATCTATGTTTGGCAATGTTCATTTCTCAATTTATAAACAATTACGTATGAGACACTGTAGTTTTAATTTGTAGTGATATTTCAGGTTCTTGTATCGCTAGAAAAGTAAGTTTAAGAATAAAGCAAGGGTTGAAGGATCTATTTGCAATGCTTACTTAATTGAAGTAGCATCAACGTTTTTCTCCTATTATTTTGAGCCTCACGTGCAGACAAGATATACAAGCATTGCTCGAAATGATGAAGGTGTTAGTGAACCAAACCTGCATGGCCCTAGTTTGTCAATATGCAATATTTCAGGAAGAGTGATCGAGCAAATTCAAACCAGATATCTAACATCAGAGGAACTTAAGGCAGCTACAATTTATATCATTCTCAATTGCGAGGAACTACAGTCGTTGATTGGGTAAGTTATAATAATATTACGATTACATTTCCCTCGCTAATAGGACAACGCTTATAGACTAATTCAAGCAGGAATGATTGCTTTACAGTCAATTCAAGAGCGAATTACAAGTTGTTGCACCACATATAACGGATAAAGAAGTTGACCGAAGATTAGAGGATGAGTTTCCGGCACGGTTTAGAACTTATGTTATTGTTACCCTCCCATATTATTTTTTGAGTATTTTTAAATTATCCATTGTATTGTCTACCTAACGTGTAGTTCTGTTATAGGTTAACCATCATGACAATCATGTTAGTGACAAAAATCTTTAAAGTATGGCTTGGGGCCTTTCGAGCCAGGTGAAGTCTTTCCATGAGTACTTGATAAATGGTTTTAGATTTTACACGTACGATTACGAAATGGGAAAGAAAACTGTAAATAGTGGGGTTTGCGTCAATAGCGGAGACGTAAATATGGGAGACTATTATGGAGTCTTGAAGGAGATTATTGAGATGCAATTTCCTGGGTCTCCTTGTCAGAAGATTATCTTTTTCAAGTGTGATTGGTTTGATACAACTGTTAATAGGGGAGTGAAGGTGCATCCACAGTTTGGAATCGTGGACATTAACTACAGGAGGAAGTACCCAAAATACGACCCATTTGTGTTAGCTTAGCAAGCCAGTCAGGTATATTATGCATCATATCCATGCTATAAAAAGAACAAGTCTGATTGGATAACCGTTTGTAAACTGAAGGCTCGTCACGTAATTGACGCATCTACAGTTGATTGACCATATCAAGAGGAGACTGATGAATCTCGGGCTGTTAATGTTTTCATCGAAGATGAGATGATTGGTGGACTTGCAAATGAAGCAGGAGAAGGCGAAGTAGTAGAATCGAGAACGCAACAAAATGTTGATGTGGATATAGAAGAAGTTAATTCGGATACGGATTCTCTTACGGATGACGATATGGATGACGATTTATTAGATAATGAAGAAAATGAATATGATTAGTTATTTTTAAACGTGAGCTAATATTTTACAATTTTATAAACAATTTATTTCATATTTATTGATGTAGACTAACTTTTTTATTGTCATATGTGTAAACCATATTATGTCTACTGGTAGAGGACTACCAGAGCAGACTGAGACTGGAGATGATGGTACTATGTCTCCAATTCCGGGTTTGCAGTTACGTAGCCTGCCACCAATGCAGTCACCGGAGTCTATAGGACAGCAATGAACGCCTACATCGAGACCTTCCACAGCTGCATCTGCGCCTGGAGCAGACATCTCAGACACACGAGCTTTGATTGCACCAGATGGTGACAGGTAAGTAATATAGAATTTTTAATATTGCTTGATTTGGATAATATTCAAGATATCTCTAACTTGCATTAATTTACAGACTATAGGTTTTTTTTTTATCATCATTCCAATTTTATCTCTAATTTGCGTTAATTTAACTATATGGTTTTTTATTGTAATGATTAATTGAATATTCGTTATGTTAAAATAGTTTCTTTCCACCGATGGATACCGTTACAGAGATATCACTGATATTTCAGTGACATTATACTGCACCTTACGCCAGATTTGCAGATATTCCTGTGGACATGAGGAACATGTGGTTCGACTTATGGACTGTAAGTATAAACATACTAGTGATTTTATGTTGTTGAGATATGTGTTAATATAATGTTAATAGTAATTATGTAATAGGTGTATTTTCATTTAATGATTTTACATAGCTATTTTAGGTGGCTCCCAGAGCATAGCGAGCAGATACGGGAGATTTGGAATAAGAAATGTCGTGAGCGACTTTCTGACCAATTGTGCAAGGCTCGCACTAAGCAAAAATGTCCAAATTAGATTTCGCCTATATTTTGGGACCATATGCAACAGGAGTGGAGAACTGAGGGGTTTCAACGCATTTCTTCTACGCCCAAACGGAATGGAGCTGTTATTAGTGGCACATCTCACACGGGAGGGTCTATATCTTTTACGGAGCACGAGAATCGGATGGTATGTTATATTAGTCTATATTTTTTAAACTTGTTCTTAAATAGTTTCTATAAAAATTAATACTTTGTATCTTTGATGTTGAAATTATAGCGGAAAGAAAAAGGTGATGGCTTTCGTTATGTGGAGTTGTTTAAAAAACTTCACACTTTCCAAAGAGGGTCAAAGCAGGACGAGTTTATCAGTGAGAAGTCACGACAAACTTTGGTACGAATCAACTTCCTATTACACTTATAAAATGCCAATTGTAATTGTTAATATTTATATAGTTTTGATTTTCTATGTATGCAGGATAATGTTAACGCAATTAAGGAGCGTTATTCTCAGCCCAAGTCTGAAAGTTGTGTGACTTCTCGTCAACAACCTGACGAGAAGTCACTATTCCTTGAGGTTGGGGGAGGCTTCAAGAAGAACCGTGTCTTTGGATTAGGCTCTGAGGGATCGAAGGTGAGACGGAGGTTGGATCATTCTTCTACTTCTAAGGGCATGCCTAGTTCCCCGTCTCGCAATGTTATCCAGTTACAAAAAAGGTTGAATGATGAGACAAAGATGCGGCAGAAAGTTGAAAAGAAGTTGCGTCACGTGCAACAAAGTATGACAGATTATTTATCATTTCTGTTGCAGACCGTGAATCTGCCTCCGCCTCCCTTCCTTGGTGGTAATGACGATACTGATGATGATGATGATGATGACTACACAGTTGAGCCACCGGATCACCATCCTCCTCCCCAGGGCCTCATGGATTCGCCACCGCCACCGCCCTCACCTCCCACTCCAGCATCTGCCGTTGAGGCTAATTAGTATATTAGAATTTTAGTTTGTAAATGTATGACTGTATTTGTTATTTGATATTTTTCAGACATTTTATTTATTTATTTATTTTTGTAAAAGTATTACTTTCTCTTGATATTTTTTCACGTACAATACTTTCATTCGATAAAGTTTTAATTTTTTAATTTTTACAGGATAATTGCATATAATTAATTAAAATTATATCAAAAATAAAAAAATTAGCAACGAATTAGCGACGCCTTTTTTATTTATTTTTTACTGGTTAGCGACGAATTAGCGACCGAAGGCTTAAATTTAAACATTTTCGAAATTTAAATATTCGTTGCTAATCCTCACTAATTAGCAACGGCTTAGCGATGGACATTTTTTATTTTTAAAAAAGATAGCGACGGATATTTTAAACTTTTTAAAAATATAGCAACGGATTAGCAACAGAAAGTTAAAATTTTAATATTTTTGAAATTTAAATATTCGTAGCTAATCAGTTGCTAATTAGCGACGGATTAGCGGCGGATATTTTAAACTTTTTTAAAATTAAAATTAAATATTTTCAAAATTTATATATTCGTTGCTAATTCATCGCTAATTAGCGACGGCGACGCAAAACTAATCAAAATAAAATATATAAATATAAATTAGTTACCAATGTTACGACGGACCCATTAAAAAATAAAAATATTTATAAATTCGTCGCTAATTAGCGATGGTTTAGCGACTAATTTATAAATATTTTGACGGATTAGCAACAGAAAATTAAAAAAATTTATATCAATAAATCCGTCGCTAATGAGTCGCAAAAATCGTCACTAATAGGTTAGCCCAAGACTTTGACCATATTTTATTTCGGTCGCAAATCCGTCACTGATTGCGAGGGAATTGTGATTTTGTCGCAATTAGCGACTCCAATTTTAGCGAGGGCTTTTTCCATCGCTAATACCAGTTTTTCATGTAGTGATTCCTTGGTTATTCCTCTAACAACAAGGCTTATAGAGTTATACAATAAAAAGAACTTTATGTGTTGAGAAAATCATACATGTAAGTTTTGATGAGTCTAACATCTATTTGGATAGAAGAGATAATGATGATGCAGGCACTTCCATGAATGATAAGCAAACTCATCTTCAAGCTCCAACCTTGAAAGATCATGCCAATGAAGAAGGGATGATTAAGCAAGAACAAGATAACCAACTTAGTGATGACCAAGAGCTACCAAAGGATCTAAGATATGCAAGAGGCCACCCTAAGGAGCAAATCATTGGTGATGTATCTCAAGATGTTAGAATGAGACAGTACTCATTGACAACTTTGCACTTTTATCTCACAATGAGCTTAAGAACATTAATGATGCATTGTTTGATGATTTTTGGATTATTGTTATACAAGAGGAGCTAAATCATTCAGAAATAAATTGAATAAATCAAGGAAAGTTGTAAGAAATAAATCTAGATTTGTCACCCAAGGATTCAATCAAGAAGAGGGAATTGATTATGATGAAACCTTTGCTCCGAATGCTAGACTTAAGTCCATAAGAATGCTTTTGACTTTTACTTTCTTGAAAGGTTTTAAGTTATTTGAAACGAATGTCAAAAGTGCTTTTCTAAATGGTTTTATTGAGGAAGATGTTTAGGTGGAACAATCACCCAGTTTTGCTCATGAAAAGTTTCCTAACCATATTTTCAAACTATCCAAAATTTTGTATGGTTTCAAACCAGCCCTAGAGCTTTGTGTGAAATATTGAGTGGTTTTCTTCTTTCAAAAGGATTTTCAAGAGGAAAAAGTAGACATTACTCTTTTCATAAAACCTCTTGCAACAATGATCTTTTACTTGTGCAAATATATATGTTGATGATATCATATTTGGTGCTACTAATGTTTCACTTTGTGAGGAAGTTGCCAAGTTAATGCAAAGTGAGTTCGAAATAAGCATGATGGGAGAATTCAACTTCTTTCTTGGATTACAAATCAAGCAAACCAAGGATGACACTTTTATAAATCAAATACGACTTTGCTACATGCAAAGTCAAGTGTAAAAGTACTAGTTGTCATTTTAAATTTCTTGGTAATTGTTTTATCTCTTGTTATAGCAAGTAACATGCTTATGTGTCATTATCTACCTTCGAAGCCGAATGTGTTGCTGCTGGTAGTTGTTGTACTCAAATGCAGTAGAAAAAACATGCTTTACTTAATTTCACCTGCGTCCAAACCCAAATCTCTCTGTGATTTCACCATCTTTACTTCAAATCACTTGTATTTTCGAGTTCTAAGCCCTAAATACACCTTATAATTCACTTCCTCTCAAAGAAAAACATCATGGTGAGGACTAAGAAAGCAAATGTTGAAAAGGGAAAAGGGAAAGCAAAGGGAGGCGATGATGGATTAATCATCAGCAAACCAAGAAGAATCCGAATCCCTCAAACCTCATCTGGAGTGGACGAATTCATCTCCATGAAGGCTGCCACTGAATTTGAAGAATAGAGTAAAAGGAGCAGAAAAATCATTCCTGGAAACAAAGTAAATTTGGATAAACTCTCCAATATGGGTAATGTCCTATCTCTCTTTGGTGATATTGGATGGAGCAGTATACTCGCAGTTGATGAAGAATTTTATCCTACTCTTATATTTGAGTTTTATGCAAATCTTAAAGAAGAGAGAATTGAACGTATGGGAGATAATGTAGTTCAATGGTATTCATCTAAAGTGTCTCAAGTTGATTTTGAGTTCAATGATGCTCTAGTAAACAGAATTTGTGGGGTAGGTGATAATGGGCTAAGGTATTACTCATTGGGGCAGCATTCCTTTATTCATGAATTATTTACCAATGAAACGTTTGAAGAAGCTTTCACTACTGGTAGAAGATTTAGGTCCATTAGGGAAAGAGAAATCAAAGCCTTCGATGCTAGAGGAAAGGTTATGCATCACATGATTACCACCATGATCATCCCTAATTTTGGACATAAATCATGGTAATTATGCTTGCCTTGCATGAGCGTAGAAGACTAAACTTTGGATTCATGGCATTAAGGAATATGATTAGTGCAAGTAAAATAGCCAACAAAGCCTTACCTTATGGGAGATTATTAACAAGCATCTTCAAGCACTTCAATGTTCAATTTTCTGGAAGAGGAAATCCGTTGAAAAGTGGAGAAATTTATACCAATGAGTCTCTCAAGAGAATGCAGTTAACACTTGATGAGGATGGTATATGGAGAACAAAAAGAGAAACCCCTCTCAGTGGTGAGAGGAAAGAGGATAGAAACAAGTGGTGATGAAGAAGATGAGGAAGAAGTGGAAGAAGAAGAAGTGGAAAATCCTGTGTAGTGAGCATAGCTATTATAGAATTCATGAGCATTCTCCAAATTGCTAAACTCTGTTTTCTTCATTTCTTCCAATGCTCCTGCAGTATTATTAAATACTCAGCCCCTAATGAACAATTATTTTGTATATATAAAACAAATGGTTCTAAATAGGAATAATTATTCTCTGCATCATCCACACCATCGGCATTTTAAACAATTTTTCATTGCATTTCAATAATTATTTTCCAGATGATAACTTACGAGGCTTCTGAACAATTATTTGGGGAATCATCAACAGTTCCTCGTGTTTATTGTTCATAACATTTCGAACTATAATTCAGTGCCGAATTAACTATTATTCTTCGTACATTATCCTTCTGTTACTGTGCTATTCCCTTTACCTATAAATGAAGTTTCATGTCCTACAAGATCCAAGACGTCTGACGTATCGACCTGCATACTTTGTAGATAAGTAGCTTCACGTTCGACCTTCAGTATTATAGGATGGGTCCATCAGAGACATGAAACAAAGACAAGCTCCACAAAAAAGCATACTTTTTTGACATGCAATAAAGAAAAACTCCAAAAAAAAGCAGAAATTTTTTACATGCAACAAAGACAAACTCCACAAAAAAGCAAACCTTTTTTGCATGCAACTTCATTGAACTCCACAAAAAAGTAGACCTTTTCAGACAAATAGGTTACCTAATCGGTGGTTGCATTTGAATTTTCTATCATGCTTGTTAGCCGTAAGGGCAAATCATGTAATTTTGATTAATGACAAATATTGATGAGAACTAATATGTCTATATTATGTGATAAGATTTGTAAACTAAGAAGTTTGGAGTCTCATTGCCTTCAAGCCAAAGAGCAAGAACAACCTCAATATACTATGAGTCTTTTGAGGTTTATTCAAAGATGAACTCAAGGCATTGAAGACTTGAAGTGTAGAGTAGGTATGATGATAGGTAATATCTAAGTGAACTCTACACTTGTATGTCTTGGAGTTTATTGAATGCATAAGAGAGCATAAAATAGGTTTCTTAATTTTAAAAGGCTTTGAATAAATTTCTAAATGGATGTGGTTTTGTGTCCTAAAAGTTTTTAAGTAAACTTTATATGACTAAAGGAATTTGATTTTGGTTTTCAATGTCTAAATAAGTTTTCTATATATATACCAAATGTGTTTCAAATCTTTGGAAGTTATATCTCAAATGATTTTACAAAGGTTGAACATGATTCCAAGAAATTCGGTCTTCAGAATTTGGTAGCAAAAGTTTGCTACTGTTCTTCCAGAGAAATTCGGAAGAAGATTCGGAAGCATGAAGAAAAATTCGGTCGTCTGAATTTTGGTCTTCAGCTTGGTCATTGTTCTTCCAGAGAAATTCGGACGAAGCAGGAAGAATTTGGTCGTCCGAAAAATTCGGACGCAGAATTCGTCGTCCGAATTTCCTGAAAATAGCCGTTAACTAGCCGTTTTATAGCTATTTCAACTGATTTTCAAATTCTATAAAAGCTATAAACGTGCAATCTTTTGTAAGTTTTGTATATTTGAATACTCTAAGCTTTCTAAAGTCTATTACAAACATTTCTCAAGCCCTCTTATGTCTTGTGCATTCAATTGATCAATCCAAAGACATCAAAGTGTGAAGGTGCAACTTTGTGTAATTTCGACCATCAAGTGGTAACATCTACACACTCATCTTTACTTATTCAATTGTGTTGATCTAGTAGCTCTAGCAAGGTTATCTTGATAAAATAAAACCCTTTAGATAAGGGTGATCCTTGAAGTTGTGATTCAAGGTTGTTTGAGATATAAAACCATAGGTTGGTGAGCCTTGTTTGTAAAAATTACCAGAAGAGGTTGTAAGTGTAAAACCATAGTGTGGTGAACCTCTCTTGTAATCTGTAAACTTGAGCACATAGTAGAGATTATTGAAATCCTTAAGTGTGGACTTAAGGTAGTGGAGGTAGATCTTGAGGATCGAACCACTATAAATAGCTTGTGTTCTTTTGTCTACATTTATTATATTACTGTGCCATAAACTGTTTTTTCTCTTATTCACCTAATTTGCAATAGGTCTACTCATTTATAAAGTTTGAATTTGCAAAAATTAGCCAAATACCTAATTCACCCCCCCTCTTAGGTGTTTCAATTGGTATCAGAGCTAGAACTTCTTTGTGTGGTTTTACAACCTAGAAGACAAAGATCCTATGGCTAATATTTCAAACCTACCTTACCTAGAAGGATCTTCTACAAACAGACATCCATTGTTTGATGGAACAAATTACACTTTTTGGAAGTCTAGAGTTAAAATATATATTTGTTCTATCAATTTTGATCTATGGAACATAATATAGAAAGGTCCCTATGTCCCAATGAAAATGAGAGCAGATGGAGTAACCTCAGAACCCAAATCCACTGATGAATTTGATGAGCATGATTCAAAGAAAATGACATTAAATTAGCAGGCCATGAATATATTAAGTTGTGCATTAGATGTTACTGAATATAATAGAGTTAGTGGGTGTGATTCTGCTCATGATATGTGGAGATTACTTCAAATTACACATGAAGGTACTAATCAAGTTAAAGAATCTAAACTTGCTATGTTTGTTAGAGATTATGAACTGTTTACTATGAAACAAGGTGAAAATATTAGTGATATGTTTACAAGGTTTACTAATATTTTCAATGGCTTGAAAGCTTATGGTACAAGCTATACTATGGGAGAGCAAAACAGAAAGATTTTGGATGCTCTACCAAAATCTTGGCAGCCAAAGACTCTTGCTATTGAGGAGTCCAAAGATCTAAAAACTCTTCCTCTTGAAGAGCTTATTGGATCACTGTTCACTCATGAAATGAAGATGAAACGGTTGAATGATAAGGAAGATGAGGAAAAGGGAAGAAAAGGAGTAGTTCTTAATGTCTCAAACAACTTGAGTGAACAAGAACAATCTTCAAGTGATGAAGAACGAGGAAACAGTGGGGAAGAAGAAATTGCAATGGCAGTGAAGAAGTTCAAGAGATTCTACAAAAAGGAATTTCTCAAGAAAGGAAGAAGGCCAGTCAAGAAGAGTGGACAATCTTCATCATATAAACCTCAATGCTTTGAATGCAAGAGTACAGAGCATCTTATTGCTGACTGTCCCAAAGTGTTAGAAAAGGAAAGAGAAAGCAAAAACAGAAAGAAATCTGCCAAGAAAGGAAAAGGACTAGCTGGAATAACCTCCTAGATGTCAAAAGTGCTTTTCTAAATGGTTTTATTGAAGAAGAAGTTTATGTAGAACAACCTCCTGGCTTTATTCATGAAAAATTTCCAAATCATGTTTTCAAATTAACTAAAGCTCTATATGGACTGAAACAAGCTCCAAGATCTTGGTATGAAAGATTAAGTGGTTTTCTTCTTTCAAAAGGTTTTACTAAAGGAAAAGTAGATACAACTCTTTTTATTAAAACATCCTCTAAAAATGATATTTTACTTGTACAAATCTATGTTGATGATATCATTTTTGGTGCTACTAATACTTCTCTTTGTGAAGAGTTTGCTAAAACTATGCAAAATGAATTTGAGATGAGCATGATGAGGGAACTTAGTTTCTTCCTTGGACTGCAAATTAAGCAAACCAAGGATGGAGTATTCATCAATCAAGCAAAGTATACTAAGGAGCTATTGAAAAGGTTTGGAATGGATCAAGCAAAAGGGATAAGTACCCCAATGAGTTCATCAACTAAACTTGATAAAGATGAGAAAGGTAAGAGTATTGATGAAAAATTATATAGAGGTATGATCGGAAGCCTACTCTATCTCACAGCTAGTAGACCAGATATTATGTTTGCTGTATGTTTATGTGCTAGATTCCAATCATGTCCTAAAGAATCTCATCTAATTTATGTCAAACGAATTTTTCGTTATTTAATTGATACTCATGACTATGGCCTTTGGTTTTCAAAAACTTCATCTTTTGAACTTATTGGATATTCTGATGCGGATTATGCTGGTTGTAAAGTTGAACGTAAAAGCACAAGTGGTCATTGTCAATTTCTTGGTAGTTGTCTTGTATCTTGGTTTAGTAAAAAGCAAGCTTGTGTGTCTTTATCCACTGCAAAAGCTGAATACATAGCTGCAGGAAGTTGTTGTGCACAATTGTTATGGTTGCAGCATACTTTACTTGATTATGGTCTTAAATTCAATTGTGTACCCATTTTATGTGATAATACTAGTGCCATTAACTTGAGCGTTAATCCCATTCAACATTCTAGGACTAAGCATATAGAGATAAAACATCATTTCATTCGTGACCATGTGATTAAAAAGGATATATGCTTAGAATATATAAATACAAATGATCAAATTGCTGATATATTTACAAAGCCTTTGGCTGAGGAAAGGTTCAATCACCTAAGAAGACTCCTAGGAATTTCAAGATTCAATGATTAATGTGTGTATTGAAATTATGGTAAATGCAGAAACTTTTGATTCAAGATTCGGATGCACTGCAGAAGATTCAGTCGACCGAATTTTCTGAGTGTCAAGAAACAGAAACTTTTGCTTGAAAATTCAGACGCAGACCTGAAAAATCGGTCAACCGAATTTTACGGACGTAACCCTTTAAATGAAGATTAAACAATCTTCTCAACATTTCAACTTCCGAATTTCACATCCTTTTTAAAACCTCTCATACCCATTCACATCCGAATCAAAATCTCTTCAAAATCACACACTCTCATCCCGATTTTCCTTCATTTTTAAACTTCCAAGCCCTAATTTCTTACAAAAAACCAATCATTCTCTAAAGAAAACATCCTGGTAAGAACAAAGAAGCCCAATGTTGAGAAAGGAAAAGGAAAGGCTAAGGAAGGAGATGGAGACCCAATCCTCAATCAGCCAAGAAGGATTCGCATTCCTCAAACACAATATGGAGTTGACAGGTTTATCTCTATCAAATCTACTCATGAATTTGATGAATGGAATAAGAGTAGTAGAAAAATCATTCCTGGATATAAGGTGGATTTTGATAAACTGTCAAACATGGATATTGTTCTATCTCATTTCAATGATATTGGTTGGAGTAGTTTTCTATTCATTGATGAAGAATTTTATCCTACTTTGATATATGAATTCTATGCGAACTTGAAAGAGGATAAAATTGAGATGATAGGGGATAATGTGATACAACGGTATTCATCTAGAGTATCACAAATGGACATTGAATTCAATGAAGTATTGATAAATAGAATTTGTGGAGTGGGTGACGAGGGAGCTAGATATTATTCAGCATCCATGCATTGCTATGATCGTGAACTGTTCACACATGTTAGATTTGAAGATGCATTTACAAATGGAAGAGAGTTTAGAGCCATAAAGGATAGGGAAATTAAGAATTTGGATGCTAGAGGTAGAGTTTTGCATCACATGGTGACTACAATGATTGTTCCTAATTTTGGACACAAGTCATCAGTTGGAAATATGCATATGGTAATCATGTTAGCACTGCATGAGCATAGAAGAATGAACTTTGGGTATATAGCCTTGAAACATATGATTGCTGCCAGAAAAACAGTAACCAAGGCATTCCCATTTGGAAGATTATTAACCAGAATCTTCAAGCATTTTAAGATCAAACTTCCTGGAAGAGGGCAAGCCTTTAAGAGTGGTGAAATTTATACAAATGAAACTCTTAAGAGAATGCAACTAGTTCATGATGAGGACAATGTATGGAGGACAAAGAGAGAAACCCCTCCGAAAACAATAGAAAGAGAGAGAATCATAGAAAGTGAAGAGGAAGAAGAAGAAGAGGATGAAGAGGAAACCCTTGCTAGGGAAATGAAAACAAAAAGAAAGCATGACACCTCAAGTGAGGGGGAGCAACCTCCAACAAAAAGGAGGTTATTTGAAGACGAAACTGGAATTGGGTCAAGTGGTAAAGGAGTAACTAGAGGTGACACCATTATTGCCAAAGCTTTCCAAGAAGCCTTGAACAATCATGTCAAGGAAATGGAGAAAATGTATAAGTTCTTTGAGTCATTTGCTCCAATGGTTCTTGGAAAATTAGATGGACTGGAAAATAGAGTGAGAAAATGTATAAGTTCTTTGAGTCATTTGCTCCAATGGTTCTTGGAAAATTAGATGGACTGGAAAATAGAGTAAAACACATTGAAGATATCCTTATGAAAAACACTCAAAGTGGTGAAGGACCCTCTAAGCCTCAAGATGGAAATGAGGAGAAAAGAGATAGAGAAGCAGAGAAAGAAGACAGTGAGGATAGCAGTAATGAAGAGGATGATCAGGGTGGAAATGATAAGACCACACCAGAAGAAAAAGAACAAGAACATGCTCATGAAGATCTACCAGTGGCAAGAAGTCAAGTAGCTCAAGCTACAATAGTATCTCCAGCAACACTCTCTTTCAGTCAAGGAAGAGTTAAGCACTTGGCAATCAAGAAATGAGTGAGCCGAGCCTTCCCATCAACCTCATCATCACAAGACTAAGCTTTCTTTTCTAATCTCTTTACTGTATTTTGTTCAGTTTTCTAAGCATTTTGCTGCACTTTCTATTCTGAACTTGTTAAATATTTTGCTGGTTTTTATGTAATATGGTTTTTATGTAATATGAATATGGTTTCTATTCTGAAGCTCAATGATGAAATCCCAGTGATGAGAGCTTCTTTTATATGCTTACTTGAACATCTCATTTTCATTGATCCCTTTAATTTTTTTTATGATGATAAAAGGGGGAGAAAATCTGATGCAATATGATGCAATACATGTGAAACCTTAGTCATTATGTGAACTTAGTTTAATAAAATTCGGATGCAAGGTTTTAAGATTGGATGCATTCATATTTATGGTCAAAATTTTTTTTTGTTTATCCAAATTGGTTCCAACCTGTCTTACTCTATTCCATTATGTTTGAACAACATTATGAAACCTTTATATCATTTCAAAACTTCAATTATATTGAATCTGTTACAGTTTGGACATGAGATTAAAAATTCGGATGCATGTGATTCAAAATTCGGACGCATGTGATTCAAAATTCGGATGCATGTTCTAAAATTCGGATGCATCCATATTGTGTTGTCAAAATGTGCTCTTTTGTTGTTCAAATTGATTCAAATATGTTTTAATCTCTTACTATATGTTTGAACAACCTTAGGAAAGCTTATTTACAAAATTTGGAGCTTTCATTCATCTTATTTTAAAGTTTGGACTTGATATGTCAAAATTCGGATGCATAGTATCTCTAGTCCAAATTTGTTGAAAAATAAGCACAATCTAAGGGGGAGCATTGATAAGCTTTTAACAGCCTTAAAACCTCTCTTAGAAGTTTTCTAAATGCTTAAATGCTATACCTTCTATCCTAGTTTTAGTTGGAAGGAAGGAGGTTAATGGAGGTTGGTTGGGTCATAGGCTCATAATGAGCCTTGTGTATGTCAATATGCTAAATTGGTTGATTTCTATCATTGACATCAACACTTCTTTGTGCTAATCTGTTTAAATCCATCACATATTGCATCAAAGTTTGTCATCATCAAAAAGGGGGAGATTGTAAGCCCTAAGGGCAAATCATGTAATTTTGATTCATGACAAATATTGATGAGAACTAATATGTTTATATTGTGTGATAGGATTTGTGAAGAAAGAAGTTTGAAGTCTCATTGCCTTGAAGAGGAAGAGCAAAGAACAACCTCAGTAAGCTATGAGTCTTTTGAGGTTTATTCAAAGATGAACTCAAGGCATTGAAGACTTGAAGTGTAGAGTAGGTATGATGATAGGTAATATCTATGTGAACTCTACACTTGTATGTCTTGGAGTCTATTGAATGCATAAGAGAGCATAAAATTGGTTTCTTAAGTTTAAAAGTTTGTTGAATGAATTCCTAGTAAATGTGGTTTTGTGTCCTAAAAGTTTTTAAGTAAACTTTTAATGATCAAATGAGTTTGATTTTGGTTTTCAAACTTATATTTGGCTAAATAAGTTATCTATATATACCAAATGTATTTCAAATACTTGGAAGATTGATTTCAAATGATTTTACAAATTTGAACACAATTCCATAAAATTCGGTCGTCCGAATTTGGTAGCAAAAGTTTGCTACTGTTCTTCCAGAGAAATTCGGAAGAAGATTCGGACGCATGAGAAAAAATTCGGTCGTCCGAATTTTGGTCCTCAGTATGGTCACTGTTCTTCCAGAGAAATTCGGAAGAAGATTCGGACGAAGCAGGAAGAATTCGGTCGTCTAAAAAATTTGAACGCAGAATTCGGTCGTCCGAATTTCCTGAAAATAGCCGTTAACTAGCCGTTTTATAGCTGTTTCAACTGATTTTCAAATTCTATAAAAGTTATAAACGTGCAATCTTTTGTAAGTTCTGAATCCTTGAAAAATCTAAGGTTTCTAAAGTCTATTACAAACATTTCTCAAACTCTCTTATGTCTTGTGCATTCAATTGATCAATCAAAAGACATCAAAGTGTGAAGGTACAACTTTGTGTAAATTCTACCAACGAGTGGTAACATCTACACACTCTTCTTTACTTATTCAATTGTATTGATCTACTAGCTCTAGCAAGGTTATCTTGATAACATAAAACCCTTTAGATAAGGGTGATCCTTGAAGTTGTGATTCAAGGTTGTTTGAGATATAAAACCATAGGTTGGTGAGCCTTGTTTGTAAAATTACTAGAAGAGGTTATAAGTGTAAAACCATAGTGTGGTGAACCTCTCTTGTAATCTGTAAACTTGAGCACATAGTAGAGATTATTAAAATCCTTAAGTGTGGACTTAAGGTAGTGGAGGTAGATCTTGAGGATCGAACCACTATAAATAGCTTGTGTTCTTTTGTCTACATTTATTATATTGTTGTGCCATAAACTGTTTTTTCTCTTATTCACCTAATTTGCAATAGGTCTACTCATTTATAAAGTTTGAATTTGCAAAAATTAGCCAAATACCTAATTCACCCTCCCCCCTCTTAGGTATTTCAATGTGCATCAAGGTATAAACTAAAATAAGTAACAAAATAGAGTTTAGGGATCGAAAAGCTTAGTCTTCGATGCGCTTCATGGTCTTCACTTCCAAATCTGTTTGTTATAATGGCCATGGTTCCCTTGATCTCTTGGCTGAAGGAAATTGGTGATGGATTTGTGATTTGACTTTGTTGAACTTCCTTCACCTCCTTCTTCTTGCTTGTTCTTTGCTCTTCATTCTCATGCTCTTCTCCTTCTTGGGGTGCTTCACTGCCTTTTCCTTAATATTGTCTTCTTCTTTGGCAACAAATTGATAGCCATCTCAATTTTCACTGTCATTACTATCATCCTTGTTGCTGCCATCTTCACCCATATTATCTTCTTGATCTTCTTCATTATGCTCTATAGGAACTTTCATCATTTAAAACTACTTGAGAAATCTTCCTCAAGTCTTCTTCCGTATTCTTGACTCTAGCTTCAAAACCATCAAATTTGCCAAGAATCATTTGAGCAAAGGACTCGAAGAATTTGTTCATCTTCTCCACTTCATTTACATGGCTGTTCAATGTCTCTTGAAACAGCTTGGCAACTATGATATCACTTCTAGTGTGATTATCACCTTCAACTTCTTTTCCTTCAATAGAGGGTACCTCTTCAAATAGTCTTCTTTTTGTGGAAGGTTGCTCCCCCTTACTAGAAAACTCATGCCTCATTTTGGTTTTCCTTTCTTCAGCAAGAATTTCCTCATTTTTCTCTTCTTCTTCTTCATTTTCTTCTTCCTCAACCTCCTCACTTTCTTGTTAATAGTCTCCCATACGGTAAGGCTTCGTTGGCTGGTTTTCTTGTACTAATCATATGCTTCAACGCCATGAATCCAAAGTTTAGTCTTCTATGCTCATGCAAGGCAAGCATAATCACCATATGCATAGTAGTAGTCATGTGATGCATAACCCTTCCTCTAGCATCAAAGGCTTTGATTTTCTTTTCCCTAATTGACCTAAATTGCCTACCATTTGTGAAAGCTTCTCTTCAAATCTTTCATTTGTGAACAATCCATGAATAAAGCAATGCTGTCCCAATGAGTAATACCTTGCCTCATTATCATCTACCCCACAAATTATGTTCACTAAGGCATTATTGAACTCAAAATCCACTTGATATACTCTAGAGGAATACAATTGAACTACATTATTCCCCTCATGTTCAATTCTCTCTTCTTTAAGATTTGCATGAAAATCATATATAATGGCAATATAAAATTCTTCATAAACTACTATTAAATTGCTCCAATCAATATCATCAAATAGAGATAGAACATTACCCATATTGGATAATTTATTCAAGTATACTTTGTTTCCGGGAATAATTTTTCTGTTCTTCTTGCTCCATTATATTCTTTAACACTATATATATCCAAAAATTCATTTTTTTTTATGCATGGCTAGCATAATTACAACATACATATTATCAATAGAAGATTTGTGCCCAAAGGATGCTATAATCAAGGTAGTAAGCATGTGATGCAAAACTCTTTCATTAGCATCAAGAAGCTTTTATCTCTCTCTCCTTTTTTTTTAAGTCTTGAGGCTTCTACCATTTATATAGGCATTCTCAATTCTTTCATATGAGTATAACTCACTTATAAAACAATGTCCCCCCGGAAGAATAATGCCTAAACCCAACATCCTCAACATCACAAATTCTATTGAGCAATGCATAATCAATCTCAAAAATCAACTTGTGATATTTTTGAAGAATACCACTGAATAGCTTTATTATCAACTTGCTCAACTCTTTCTTCCTTAATATTTGCTTAAACTTCATAAACTAAGGAAGGTAATAGCATTCATCAAACACAAGCAGACTAGTCCATCTCACATCATTTAAAAATGAGAGTATATTACCCATTTCGGATAGTTTGATGACATCCACCTTGTGGCTTGGATTTGTCTTATGGTTCCTTTTTGTCCAATCATCAAATTCAGTAGCAGCCTCCACTGTGACAAATCTATCCAGCCATGACATGCTTTGTGGAACATGAACCTTCCTTGGTTCATTGATCACTGGTCCTCCTTCTCACATCTTTTGCTTTCCCTTTCCTTTTCTCATGCTAGGCTTCTTTGTCCTCACCTGTAGCTACAACACTTGAATATACTCATTAGTTATTGAATTTTGAAATCTCTAAGCTTTTTCTAAGATTGTTCAAACCTTTCTTCGGCCAATGGCTTAGTAACGATATCATTAATTTGTTCATTAATACAAACATGCTTTAAACAAGTATTACCCTTAGTAGAGTGATCTCTAATGAAATGAAATTTGATCTCTATATGCTTTATCCTAGTTTGTTAAATAATATGATGGTCAAATTTGTTGCATTAGTGCTATCACATAACATAGCCACACATTTGAAATATGGACCATAATCACTTAGAGTATCAATAAGGTAATAGAAAATGTGTTTAACAGCAATCAAATGAGACTCTTAGGACAAGATGAAATCTAGTACACAAGCACATGAGAAATATAGTTGACTACTCCTATGACACCGTTTTATTCTTGTCAAGCATAGTTGATAAACTTATGGAAGTGCCTATACCTTAACTTGATTCATGAAAGTGACATCCTTGGTTTTCTTGATTTGTAGGCCAAGAAAGAAATAGAGTTTTCCTATCATGCTCATTTCAAATTTACTTTGCATTAACTTGGCAAACACATCACAAAGTGAAGTATTAAAAGCACCAAAAAAAGAATTGTATCATATATTTGGACAACTTATAGATCATTGTTACAAGAGGATTTTTTTTTTATGAAAATAGTAGTGTCAACCTTTCCTCTTGAAAATCCTTTTGAAAGAAGAAAAACACTCAATTTTTTTATACAAAGCTCTAGGAGCTTGTTTTAAATCATACAAAGCTTTGGATAATTTGAAAACATGGTTAGGAAACTTTTCATGATCAAAACCGGGTGATTGTTCCACATAAATCTCTTCCTCAATAGAACCATTTAGAAAAGCTCTTTTGACATTCATTTGAAATAATTTAAAACCTTTAAAGAAAGTAAAAGTCAAAAGCATTCTTATGGACTTAAGTCTAGCATTCGGAACAAAGGTTTCATCATAAACAATTCACTCTTCTTGATTGAATCCTTGGGTGACAAATCTTGATTTATTTCTTACACCTTCCTCGGATTCATTGAGTTTATTTCTAAAAGCCATTTAGTTCCAATCCATATGAACAAGCTCAAGATGTTTTGAGGTATAAATGCATTTCATGGGTTTGAAAAAATTCTTTTGTTTGTTTTCCATATTAACAAGTATGTCAAAGACAATTTTCTCAAAACACATTTTTAGCAATCCTCCAACTAAATCTTGAGAGAAAAGTTTGTCCAACAAATCCATGCTCACGTGATCAAATCTCCTATGTCAAGAAAATCAATCATTATCATAAGCAACAAGACATTCAAACTTATCAAGATAAAACACAAATTGAAATATTTTGTGAGTAATTGATCAAAATCACAAAATATCATTTTGTCATACAAGTTCGGGCGATCAAACTTATGGTCTACATTTAAACTTCAAATCCGAACATTTTGTAAAGTTTCATAAAGATGTTTTTGGCCAAGCAAATGCATAGATATTCAATCATAGCAATTTTAATTATTTTATCATGACATATAATCAATTTCAAGAACATATCAACCATGAATTCAATCTCATATCCTCAATGTTACCTAATCAACTTCATAGAAGCAATTGACAAGTCATGGTTGGCAAATTTTCAAATTTTAACAAAACAATTCTTAACTGAAACTTTTCATGTTGGCATTTAATATCACACAATTGACTAATGCTAAGCAAGTTATAGTTCAAATCAGTACTAAGCAACATTTGTTTAAAAAGAAGAGAGGAACTTTTACCAACATTGGTTACTCCAAGAATTCCTCCTTTCTTCTTGCCTCAAAAACAAATCCTTCTTTGGTTGCTTTGACCTTGATTATAAATGAGGTGTTTTCCGGTATTCTTTAAGCCAACATCATCAATATACCTCTTAGTTGTGCTTGAGTTTGAATTGAAGTGTACCTACAATAAAGGAGAGGAAGTATCCTTTGATACCCATACTTTCTTGGGTCCGTGAGGGTTATTAATAGTTTCCTTAACTCTCCAAATGGTTTTTATACCATTCTCTACTTTTCTTTTAACATAACATTTGGTGACTTTATGACCACATTTTCCATAATAAGTACAACAAGTATGATGCATGGAAGTAGAAGTAGCTTTAACAAAGAATTTGTTATATTTTGGCACATTGTTTACATAATTATAACCAAGACCATTTTTGACAAGAGGAGATCTTTGAGCTCCAAGAATTTTATCAAGATTGTCCCTTCCTTTTGTAAATTTTTGTATACATGATGTAAGGTCATCAACCTTCTTTTTCAAAGTCTCATGATCAACAAGCATTCTTTCAAGAGACAAAATCTTTTCACAAAGAATCTTATTTTCAAGGGACATGTTCTGTAAAGAGACATTTAAAACTTCTTTTTCAATATTCAAATAATCAATAGATTCAAGAAGTCTTTTGTTTTCACAATATAATTTTGAATTTTCATTCAATAACTCATTAATTTTGAATTTCATTTCCTTATTTCTTTTTGAAGCCTTTTTTAATTCTTCATACATTTCAACAAATAATTCATTAGGATTATCAATATCATCATCACAACAAGTAGAAGTAGAAAAAGTGGATTGTACCTCATCATTTATTGCCATAAAGCACATATTGGCTCTTTCCTTATGTGTTACTTGAAGAAGTCTCCACATATCGTGAGCAGTGTTTAATTCACTCACTCGATTGTATTCATTCACGTCCAATGCACAACCCAAGATGTATTCATTCATTGCTTGGTAGTTTAAAGTTATCTTTCTTGAATCATTCTCATCAAGTTCCTCCATAGGCTTTACTTCCTTTGTAATCCCATCAGCCTTTATTCTCATAGGCACATAGGGACCTTTCTCAATGATACTCCACAAATCAAAGTTAATAGAACAAATAAAAATTCTAATTCTAGATTTCCAAAGTGTATAATTAGAACCATCAAACAAAGGAGCTCTATTTGTAGATGAACCTTCCATATAAGGCAAATTTGATAAACTAGCCATATAATCTTTACTTCTAGGTTGTTAGACCTTAAAAAAGAAGACCTAGCTCTGATACCAATTGAAAGACCTAAGAGGGGGGTGAATTAGGTCTTTGGCTAATTATCGAAAATCCTTTCCCTTTTTGCAAACCCTTTGCCTTAATGAATGCTCTTCTTTAAATTCACAAACTTCTAGTTTATATGTGATTTGATGGTTAAGACAAGATTATCAAACTATAAGATCACAACTAGTCAATCAACAACTATGAACAAATAATAATAACACAAGTATGTAACAAGTAAAGCTATAAAGAAATGAACACACGATTTATAGTGGTTCGATCTCTCCAAGATCTACATCCACTACCTTGAGTCCACACTCAAGGATTTCAACCAATTCACTATATGCTCAATTTAGGCAATTACACAAGAGGCTCATCCAACAAGGATTTTACACCAACAACCTCATTTGTAATCCTACAAACAAGGCTCACCCTTCCACAAGGATTTTATATCTAAAGACAACCTAAAGACCAATCTAATCCAAGGCTCACCCACAAACGGGTTTTACACCACAACCTTGATTAATCTAGTCTATGGCTCACCCTTACCAAAAGGGTTTTACGTCACAAGATAACCTTGTATCAATCACAATAATAGTGTAAAGAAAGAGTTTGGATGTTACCAACACTTCTTGGTGGATGAATACAATTGCTAGCACCACTTCACTTCTTGCCTTTGGAATCTTGAATTTCAATCTTTGAGCACAAGGCAATTTGAGAGCTTTTGATATAATTTTGATGTAAAACAAGTTAGAGCTTCAAGGATTTCTTTTGTGCAAAAGTTCTTTCAAAAATCTAGAGTTTCTAGCCTTTATAAAATTTGAAAATCAGTTAAAACGATCATAAAACTGCTAGTAATGGCTAGTTTCAGAAAATTCGGTCGATTGATACTGTTCATTACTGTTCACTATGTGGGAAAAAATTCGGACAATCGAATTTTTCCAGCTTTGTCCGAATTTGCGTCCGAATTTCTCTAGAAAAATAGTCGGTACTGTTCACATGAATAGTATCATTGTTAATGTGAATAGTGCTACTGTTCACATGAATAGTGCTACTGATCACAATGCAAGAAAAATTCGGACGACTGAATTTTTCATGCTGCTTCCGAATCTTGCATCCGAATTTTTCAAACTTTGTCAAAACATGTTCAAATCAATTCAAAAAAGTTGGAAAACATTCTAGCCTCAAAGATAAGTCATTAAAGCCCTTTTAAGTGCAAAAACTATTTATGAAAACTTGATAATTTAGGTAAGTTCAAAACCATTGAAAGCATTTAAATCAAGTTTTGTGCTCTCAATTGCAAATCATAGATTCCAAGGCTTAAGAGTGTAGGGTTTACAAAGTTTACCTATTAAGCACCTGCAACCTACACTTCATGTCTTCCAAAGCCTTCTAACATCTTGAACAAACTCTTCAATCTTCAATCACTTTGACATATTGGAGTTGTTCTTGCATTTTAGCTTCAAGGCAATGAGACTTCAAACTTCTTAATCCACAAATCCTATCATACAACATACAAGCATATTAGTCCTCATCAATGTTTGTCATTAATCAAAACTAATCATAACTACATGATTTGCCCTTAGGGCTAACACTTAGAATATATAAATACAAATGATCAAATTGCTGACATACTTACAAAGCCTTTAGCTGAGGAAAGGTTCAATCACCTAAGAAGACTCTTGGGAATTTCAAGATTCAATGACTAATGTGTGTATTTAAGTTTTGATGAAAACAGGAAATTTTCGATTCAAAATTCGGATGCACTACAGAAAATTCGGTCGACCGAATTTTCTGAGTGACAAGAAACAGAGACTTTTGATAAAAAATTCAGACGCAGGTCAGAAAATTCGGTCGACCAAATTTTCTGAACTGAAGAAACAAAAACTTTCGATCGAAAATTCGGACGCAAACCTGAAAAATCAGTCGTCCGAATTTTACGGACGTGACCATTTAAATGAAGATTAAACAGTCTTCTCAACACTTCAACTTCCGAATTTCACATCCTTTTTGAAGCCTCTCATACCCATTCACATCCGAATCAAAATCCCTTCAAAATCACACATTCTCATCCCGATTTTCTTTCACTTTTAAACTTCTAACCCTAATTTCATACAGAAAACCAATACTTCTCAAAAGAAAACATCATGGTGAGAACAAAGAAGCCAAATGTTGAGAAAGGAAAAGGAAAGGCTAAGGATGGAGATGGAGACTCAATCCTCAATCAACCAAGAAGAATTCGAATTCCTCAAACACTATCTGGGGTTGACATGTTTGTCTCAATTAAAGCTACTCAGGAATTTGATGAATGGAATAAAAATAGTAGAAAAATCATTCCTGGATATAAGGTGGATATTGATAAACTGTCAAGCATGGATATTGTCCTATCTTATTTCAATGATATTGGTTGGAGTAGTTTGCTATTTGTTGATGAAGAATACTATCCTACTTTGATATATGAATTCTATGCAAACTTGAAAGAGGAAAGAATTGAGATGATAGGAGATAATGTGATACAATGGTATTCATCTAGAGTATCACAAGTAGATATTGAATTTAATGAAGGATTGATAAATAGAATTTTTGGAATGGGTGACAATGGAGCTAGATATTATTCACCATCCATGCATTTGCTATGATCGTGAACTCTTCACATATGTTAGATTTGAAGAAGCATTTATCAATGGCAGAGAGTTTAGAGCTATAAAGGAGAGGGAAATCAAGAACTTGGATGCTAGAGGTAGAGTGATGCATCACATGGTAACTACAATGATTGTTCCTAATTTTGGACATAAGTCATCAGTTGGAAATATGCATATGGTAATCATGTTAGCCTTGCATGAGCATAGAAGAATGAACTTTGGGTATATAGCCTTGAAACACATGATTACTGAAATGCCTAAGAGGGAGGGGGGAATTAGGTATTTGGCTAATTTTCACAAATTCAAATCTTTTAGATGTATAGATCAATAGCATATGATATGGACAAAAGAGAAACAACTTATGACAAAGCAATATAAGAAATATAGAACAATGAACGCAAACAATTTATAGTGGTTCGATCCTCAAGATCTACCTCCACTACCTTAAGCCTACACTTAAGGATTTCAAATACTCTACTATGTGCTCAAGTTCACAGATTACAAGAGAGGCTCACCACACTATGGTTTTACACTTACAACCTCTTCTAGTAATTTTTACAAACAAGGCTCACCACACTATGGTTTTATATCTCAAACAACCTTGAATTACTACTTCAAGGATCACCCTTATCTAAAGGGTTTTATGTTATCAAGATAACCTTGCTAGAGCTAGTAGATCAACACAATTTAATAAGTAAAGAAGAGTGTGTAGATGTTACCACTTGTTGGTAGAATTTACACAAAGTTGCACCTTCACACTTTGATATCTTTGGATTGATCAATTGAATGCACAAGACATAAGAGAGCTTGAGAAATTTTTGTAATGGACTTTAGAAAGCTTAGAATATTCAAGGATTCAGAACTTACAAAAAATTGCATGTTTATAGCTTTTATAGAATTTGAAAATCAGTTGAAACAGGTATAAAACGGCTAGTTAACGGCTATTTTCAGGAAATTCGGACGATCAAATTTTGCGTCCGAATTTTTTGGACGACCGAATTCTTCCTGCTGCGTCCGAATCTTCATTCGAATTTCTCTGGAAGAACAGTGACCATGCTGAGGGCCGAAATTCGGACGACCGAATTTTTCTTCATGCGTCCGAATCTTCTTCCGAATTTCTCTGGAAGAACAGTAGCAAACTTTTGCTACCAAATTCGGACGACCGAATTTCATGGAATTATGTTCAAACTTTGTAAAATCATTTGAAGTTAATCTTCCAAGTATTTGAAATACATTTGGTATATATAGAAAACTTATTTAGACAAATATCAGTTTGAAAACCAAAATCAAATTCCTTTGATCATACAAAGTTTACTTAAAAACTTTTAGGACACAAAACCACATTTACTAAGAATTCATTCAAAGCCTTTTTAAACTTAAGAAACTAATTTTATGCTCTCTTATGCATTCAATAGACTCCAAGACATACAAGTGTAGAGTTTACATAGATATTACCTATCATCATACCTACTCTACACTTCAAGTCTTCAATGCCTTGAGTTCATCTTTGAATAAACCTCAAAAGACTCATAGCTTATTGAGGTTGTTCTTGCTCTTTGGCTTGAAGCCAATGAGACTTAAAACTTCTTTCTTCACAAATCCTATCACACAATATAAACATATTAATCAAAAATTAAATGATTTGCCCTTCGGGCTAACAATTACTGCAAGAAAAACAGTAAACAAGGCATTCCCATTTGGAAGGTTATTGACAAGAATCTTTAAGCATTTTGAAATCAAACTTCCGGGAAGAGGGCAAGCCTTTAAGAGTGGTGAAATTTACACTAATGAAACTCTTAGGAGAATGCAATTAGTTCTTGATGAGGATAATGTATGGAGGACAAAACGAGAAACCCCTTCGAAAAGAATAGAAAAAGAGAGAATAATAGAAAGTGAAGAGGAGGAAGAAGAAGAGGATGAAGAGGAAACACTTGCTAGGGAAATGAAAACAAAAAGGAAGCATGACACCTCAAGTGAGGGGGAGCAACCTCCGACAAAAAAGAGACTGTTTGAAGAAGAAACTGGAATTGGGTCAAGTGGTAAAGGAGTAACTAGAGGTGACACCATAGTAGCCAAAGCATTCCAAGAAGCCTTGAACAATCATGTCAAGGAAATGAAGAAAATGTATAAGTTCTTTGAATCATTTGCTCCAATGGTTCTTGGAAAATTGGATGGACTGGAGAATAGAGTAAAGCACATTGAAGAAATCCTTATTAGAAACACTCAAAGTGGTGAAGGACCCTATAAGCGTCAAGATGGAAATGAGGAAGAAAGAGACAGAGAAACAAAGAAAGAAGATAATAAGAACAGCAGTGATGAAGATGATGATCAGGGTGGAGATGAAGAGACTGTAGCAGAAGAAGAAGAGCAAGAACATGCTCATGAAGATCCACCAGTAGCAAGAAATCAAGTAGCTCAACCTGAAATAGTCTCTCCAGCAATAATCTCTTTCAGTCAAGGAAGAGTGAAGCACTTGGCCATCAGGAAAGGAGTGAGCCGAGCCTCCCCATCAACCTCAGCATCACAAGACTAAGCTTTCTTTTCTATTCTCTTTACTGTATTTTGTTTATTTGCTTATCTTTATTTGTTTTGTAATTCTGAACTTATTAAGTATTTTGCTGCATTTTATGTAATAGAATGAAGCTCAATGATGAAATCCCAGTGATGAGAGATTCTTTTATATGCTAAATTGAAAGTCTCATTTTCATTGATCCCTCTATCTTTTAATGATGACAAAGGGGGAGAAAAATATGCATGATTGAATGATGCTGCAATATGTGAACTGAGTCTTTAATGATTTAATGATGCTGCAATATGAGTCTTTGCAATATGTGAACTGAGTCTTTAATGATGCTGCAATATCTTTTTGCATTAAAATTCGGATGCAAGGTTTAAAGATTCTGATGCATCCATATCTACGGTCAAAATGTACTCTTTTGTTGTTCAAATTGATTCAAATCTGTCTTAATCTCTTCCATTATGTTTGAACAACATTATGAAAACTTTATTTCACTTTAAACTTCAATTATATTGAATCTATTACAGTTTGGACATGAGTTTAAAAATTCGGGCGCATGTGTTTAAAAATTCGGATGCATGTTCTAAAATTCAGATGCATTCATATTTCATTGTCAAAAATGTGCTCCTTTGTTGTTCAAATTGATTCAAATATGTTTTAATCTCTTCTAATATGTTTGAACAACCTTAGGAAAGCTTATTTACAAAATTTGCAGCTTTCATTTTACTTATTTTAAAGTTTGGACTTGATATGTCAAAATTCGGATGCATAGTATCTCTACACCAAACATGTTGAAAAATGAGCACAATCTAAGGGGGAGCATTGTTAATCTTTTCTGACCTTTAAAACCTCTCTTAGAAGTTTTCTAAATGCTTAATCACAATATCTTCTATCCTAGTTGAGTTGGAAGGAATGAGGCAAATGGAGGTTGGTTAGGTCATAGGCTCATATAGAGCCTTTTGTATGTCAATGTGCTAAATTGGTTATTTTCTATCATTGACATTAATACCTCTTTGTACTACATTGTTTAAATCCATCACATCTTGCATCAAAGTTTGTCATCATCAAAAAGGGGGAGATTGTTAGCCCTAAGGGCAAATCAAGTAATTTTGATTAATGACAAATATTGATGAGAACTAATATGTTTATATTGTGTGATAGGATTTGTGAAGAAAGAAGTTTGAAGTCTCATTGCCTTCAAGCCAAAGAGCAAGAACAACCTCAATAAGCTATGAGTCTTTTGAGGTTTATTCAAAGATGAACTCAAGGCATTGAAGACTTGAAGTGTAGAGTAGGTATGATGATAGGTAATATCTATGTAAACTCTACACTTGTATGTCTTGGAGTCTATTGAATGCATAAGAGAGCATAAAATTAGTTTCTTAAGTTTAAAAAGGCTTTGAATGAATTCTTAGTAAATGTGGTTTTGTGTCCTAAAAGTTTTTAAGTAAACTTTGTATGATCAAAGGAATTTGATTTTGGTTTTCAAACTGATATTTGTCTAAATAAGTTTTCTATATATACCAAATGTATTTCAAATACTTGGAAGATTAACTTCAAATGATTTTACAAAGTTTGAACATAATTCCATGAAATTCGATCGTCCGAATTTGGTAGCAAAAGTTTGCTACTGTTCTTCCAATGAAATTCGGAAGAAGATTCGGACGCATGAAGAAAAATTCGGTCGTCTAAATTTTGGCCCTCAGCATGGTTACTGTTCTTCCAGAGAAATTCGAACGAAGATTCGTACGCAACAGGAAGAATTCGGTCGTCCAAAAAATTCGGAGGCAAAATTCGGTCGTCCGAATTTCCTGAAAATAGTCGTTAACTAGCCGTTTTATAGCTGTTTTAACTGATTTTCAAATTCTATAAAAGGTATAAATGTGCAATCTTCTGTATGTTTTGAATCCTTGAATACTCTAAGCTTTCTAAAGTCTTTCACAAACATTTCTCAAGCTCTCTTATGTATTGTGCATTCAATTGATCAATCCAAAGACATCAAAGTGTGAAGGTGCAACTTTGTGTAATATCTAGCAACAAGTGGTAACATCTACACACTCTTCTTTTCTTAAGGCACCAACTTTTTTTGTTTTCTTTTTTCTTTTTATTTTTTTAAAATAATAATACTTAATTTGTTAATAAATATTATATATTAATTATTTTGTTTTCAGATTTGTGGTTATTATTTTTAATTTTAAAATTTTGCATTAAGATTTAAAATTATAATCTGGTTACAATTATTTGAAACTAATTGAAAAATTGATTACAATTAGGAGTGTGCAAGAACTGAATCGAACCGAAAAATTGAACAGATTCCAATCGAAATTTTCATTTCGGTTTGGGCTTTCGATATTTTTGTTCGGTTCGGTTCGATTTTCGATTCTGTGATCAAACCAAAAATTGATTCAAAAAATTAAAATTTTAAAAAAATAATATATGAGTGCATTCTTATAATGCAGTCTTGTATTATTTTTTAAAAAAATATATAAAAACGCATTACATAAATATGTTCTTTATAAAATTCGATTTGAAATCGAACCAAAAATATAAAAAACGATTGGGATTGGTTTTCAAAAAAAAGAAAAAGATCGAATCTAAAAACTGAATAGTACAACAAAATCTAACCAAAAAACTGATTGCACATCCCTAATTACAATCATTAAAAATAAATTAATAAGATCAATAAATTATAAATATTTGTCACCCACTCATGTGATGCTTGTTAGGTAATAGATTGAGAATCTATATTAAAATAATCTTGAAACATAAAATAAATAAAATTTATAATATAATTTAAAATTTAAAATAATTAAAAATTAAAAATAGAAAAAGGAATAATTTTTGGTAATGCACCAGATTTTGGCTGCCACTACCTCAAGGCATATCAAAATCTGTGTATTTTATTTTTTTAAAAAATATAATATTTGTTTAAAGAATAAAAATATCAATATTTTGTATTAATAAAAGAATTTTGTATTTAACACTTATATTATTTATTTATCAAATAATTATGTACAATATACATCTAAAGTTCCAGTTGTTAGCATAAGAACTAATAATTAAAAATCTATTCAATGCCTCTTAAAATAACTCTTGATCAATGGAGTAACCAAATTACAAAATTTCAGGTAAGTGGAGTCATATATGCCATCCAGCCTGTGTGCCCCTCGGTACCCAATACCAAAGCTGTACAAATAAAATCCATGCCCAAAAGCCAAGGAGTCTTGTATTTTTTGAAAAAGACAACCAAATTATGTATAATAGTAATAATTTTCATTTTAGTTTTATTTCTTAATTAAATTGTATGTATTTGACTTTACTGGACATGTCCCATTTCTTAAAACTGATTAATTCTGGCTAGTTTTTGTACCGTACATGTAAGACAGTCAATTGATTCAGATTGACCCGAGTCTGGTTCATTCGATTCGTTTAATTACGAGTTTGGGCTCATATTTTTAATCCGATAATGTTGTAGAGCTCGGGTTAAAATAAGCTTAACTCCATTTCAGTCTGACTCGTAAAATATATATATAAATATATTTATATATGTGTGTATATATATATAATATTATTAAAAAATATTATTATTATGTAAAAAATTTTAAAAATTAGGTTGCAACAAAATTGATAGAATTAATCAACTTTATAACTTGAAAAAAAAAACATGTACGTAGAAAATAAATTGTAAAGGATTAGAAAAAGAAAGAAACATATAATGCAAATGCTTTACGGAATTACTACATGCAAAGGCTTAGTTTGGTTCACAAATGGGGAGAGGGAGGGGGAGGGGAACATATACTTCACCTAGAAGAAGTATTTCTTTTTATCTTCTTTTTATTTAGTATGAGAGAAGGAAGAACGGGAGGAGAAGATGAGAGGAAAGAGAATTATTGTATAATTTTATTTTTTATATCTTATTTTCTCTTATATCTAATATTTTAAACTGAAAAGTAAGGTAAAATGTGTCATTAATACTATTAACTTATTTTTTCTCTGCTAATCCCTCCAATTTGAAAGGAGAGAAAATGTTAATGTAAAAAGAGAGTAGTACTCCCTCTTCACTTACTTCTCTTTCACTTCTTACTCTAACCAAATAATGTAAATAAGACATTTATATTCACATTTATTGCTCTCCATTTACTTTCACATTATAACCCATACAAACCAAGCCTAAGAAAAAGTAAATGATTCAAGAAGACTTTATGTAAAAAATGCATTAGTTGGGTCAAGCAGACAAACTGTCCTAACTATTTAAAAAAAAAAAAAAAAGAAGACAAACTGTCCTCTTTTTCCTTTTGATGGGTAGCAGACAAATCGACCTCTCATGCTGAAAATAAAAAATTAAAAAGAGCCAACTGTCCTTATGGATCCAACTAATGTGAATAATATTAGTTTACAACTATCCTTATGGATACACTTTCTGTCAATAGTTTATTCTGATAGCCCATTAGCTGTACGAGTCCTTCATCCAAAGGTATATTTCTTTGTCGAATTTTTTTTATCAAAAATATTTTATTACATAATATAATATAAATAAATTATTAATTTTATTATTTTTAAAAATATATGAATTTAGTATAAAATATTTATTGATCTAACACATTTTATATTTTATATTATACTATATTATTAATATAATTTAAAATTTTGTATAAATTTTTGTGATAAATCAAATAGTATCAAATAAAATAAAATAAATAAAGTATTAAATTTTTAATTCTCTCCAATTCGAGCTAAGAAACATATTCTTCTTATCCTAGTTTTATTATACTATATTTTTATCAAACTTTCTCTTATACTATATTTTGTATAATTTTATCAAAACTGACAAACAAAGCAAACAATTAATTATATTCATTGCTATTTTACCCAAAAATATTTTCTAAATTTAAGAAAATAAAAAATATCATTGTATAATTGAAGAAAAGAGAGAAAAACCAATTAATCAATAAAACTTGAAGGATTACTTTATATAAAGATTAAAAACAATTTATTAATTTTTCAATTAAAAAGTGGCGAGACCAATCTTTGAGCTGGACGGCATAATTTCCGTTTCCCAGAGGTGACAAAGACAAAGCAAAAGCTGTTCGTCATCGGAGAACTTGACATATGATATTACGCACCACCAAATGAAGAAATAAAAAATGACTTTACCAAGCCATACTAAAAGCTTAAGGGCCTTAGTCTTGGTTCAAGTTTCTCTTCAGACAAAGAGAGAACCAACAAAAGCTTTGCTTTCTTAGTTCAAGTTTTCTTTTCAAATTAGCTAGAAAAATGGTCGACGCTGTTGTGTCACTGGCAATCCAAAAACTGGAAGAATTTTTGTCCCAAAAAATAGTCCTCTTGCAAAATGTGAGGAGTAATGTTGAGTGGCTAAGGGAAGAGTTGGGCTACATGACGTCGTTCCTGAAAGATGCCGAAGAAAAACAAGAGAGCGACCACCGAGTTCGGCAGTGGATTTCTGAGACAACCAATATCTCATATGACACCATGTCTGTGCTAGAGGATTTCACCCTCAAAATAGAGGATAGTGATCAACGAGCTCAGCGACCTGGATTTCTTGATCGCCTTCAAATTTGCGCTTGCATATGCAGCAAAGAAGTTGATAAGTACAACATCGGCGTAGAAATTGAATCAATCAGGCAAAGGTTGCTCGACATTTCTCGCAAACGAGAAACCTACGGCATTACAAATATTGGTGGCAATAGGGAAGGGCCCAGTCCTGTCGCTGGCAATAGATCGATTGTCAAGGCATTCCGAAGAGCAACTTCCTTTGTCGATGAAGAAAAGATTTTTGTTGGTTTTGAAGATGTTATGGACAGATTGGTTACAGAGATTCTCAAAGATGAACCTCGACGGAGTACTCTTTCAATTTTAGGCATGGGTGGATTGGGGAAAACCACAGTTGCCGGAAAACTCTACAATTCTCCCGCAGTAATGCATAAATTTCCCTACCGTGCTTGGGTTTGTGTCTCTCAAGAGTATAGCATTCCAGACCTTCTTCGAACTATCATAAAATCCTTCAAAAAGGGAGTCAGTAAAGAAGAATTAGAATTGCTAGACAGGATGAGCGTGGAAGATTTAGAGCGTGAACTCCGTAAGACCATGGAAGGCCAGAGATATCTTGTGGTTGTTGATGATGTATGGCACAAAGAAGCTTGGCAGAGTTTGAAGAGAGCTTTCCCGGACCGTAAAAATGGTAGTAGAGTGATAATCACTACGCGCAAGAAGGATGTTGCTATAGGAACCGATGGCAAATGCTTCGTCCATGAGCTTCGATTTCTAACACCAGATGAGAGTTGGGAGCTATTTTGCCAAAGGCTTTCTTGTAACGATGATTATAGGAATTGGTGCTCTTTTGCAATGCTAGATCTGGGAAAGGAAATGGTACAAAAATGTGGCGATCTACCGCTCGCAATCATTGTATTAGGTGGTCTGCTAGCTCACAAAACAAGTTTACATGAGTGGCAAAAGGTGAAAGACAATCTTTGGAGGCGTATGAAGAACGAATCCGTAGAGATTTCTCCTCTCTTATCGTTAAGTTTTGATGACCTTCCAAGTGAGCTAAAACAATGCTTTCTTTACTTGGGCATCTTTCCGGAGGACTATTTGATCAGTGCAGAGAAGCTAATGTGGTATTGGATGGCTGAGGGCTTGACACAAGGGCAAGAAGAACCAGAAGACATCGCTGAGGATTATTTGAATGAGTTAATTGATCGCTGTTTGATTCAAGTGACAGAAAGGTTTTGGGGAAAACCTTTCAAGATCAGGATTCATGACCTTCTCCGCGATCTTGCTCTGGACAAGGCCATGGAGGTAAGATTCTTTGACATCTATCATCTCCGTAAATCCTCTGCTCCACACTTTTCCCGCAGATGTGCCATTCACAAAGATCTAGAAAATTCCCTCTCAATAGGCCTTCCAAATCAAATGTTGCGTTCGTTATTACTCTTCCGGGGACTAGAGTATAGAAGGGTGAGACCAGAATTAATACTAAATTCTTTTTGTCAAAAATTTAAGCATCTTTGTCTCTTGGACTTAGAGGGAGTTTCGTTTGGTTTTGCTAGTTTACCTGAATGCATAGGCAATCTAATCCACCTTAGGTACCTAGCATTGCTAGACATCACAGAACTTCCCAAGTCCATTGGCAATCTCAAAAGCCTACTAGTGCTTTACGCAATAGTTGGTGATGGTGTCTCCTGTAGAGTACCGTCAGAACTTTCTGAACTCATAAATCTCAGGCATATATTCTGTCGAGTTGAAGGGCATGTAAATCTTGGCACCCTTGTAAATCTAAGGTCTCTTCGATCCATCAACGCTTATGTGTGGATGCAGACTGACGCAGCTAGCCTAATAAATCTTCAAGAACTAGCTATACAAAACATAGACCAATCAACGAAGCTGGACTCGGTTGGCATGCTAAAGAACCTACGTAATCTGCTTTTGAGTTCCTCGTGCTCTCGCTGTTTTCCGTCATTGGAACCTCTTTCTCAGTGTCAATGCCTCCTCAAACTTTTGCTGGATGGAGGAATAGACAATGTGGCATCGCTTGGGAATTTGCCACAATCCATTACAGATTTAACTCTCTCCTGGTCGGGAGTTGAGGAGGATCCCATGCCTTTGTTGGAGAAGCTTCAGAATCTAAGGAGTCTTGACATGAGATACTGTTTCGATGGAAAAGAAATTGTCTGCGTTGCCAAAGGGTTCCCCCAGCTTGAGTTCCTGCATTTGTTGGGGTTGTCTTTCTTTGAGAAATGGGAAGTTCACAATGAAGCTTTGCCAGTAATCAGGGGCTTGGGTATATATGAATGTCCACAGTTGAAGATGATTCCGGAAAGACTTCGATCTGTCTCCATTCTTAAGAAGTTGGATGGCCATTGCAGTTATGATATCCATGAGCGAACTTATTTCTACTGAGAAAGTTTTCAAGATATTCAAATATGTTGTCCCCTTTTGTTGTATTCATGTTTGCTGTATCAAGCCTTAAGGAAATTTCTGGGGTCTTGTTGCTTAGAGATATTTCCCGCCCACTTGCTCTATGCAAGTAGCATTAAATTTCATTAAATCATATTGCTTTTTGAAAATTTTTTTATTTAACAATGAAACGACCATATGTGTGTTCGTGTTCGTGTCGTATTAAATTTTAGTATTTTTTCTTTTTACAAAACTATTTTCAGCATATAATAAAAAACAAAAAATAAGTATAACAAAAATGTCCAGAGCACGATGCAGTTTTTATCTTTATTCCTTTTATTTTTCCAGTCATTCATAGAGAGCATTTACTAGAAATTGCTTCACTTGTCTCGTGGTCTTTTTTTTTTCCTTGTTAAAGAGATGTCTCCCAGTCTCTCCAATGTCTAATGGCTGATTGCCGATTGAAAAATATTTTCTCTAAATTGCAAACATGTATTTCTCAAATTTGTTCTAGCCATCTTATTTTCCTTCAAAAAGCCATTAATTTCAAGGTGGACACCTTTGTTTTTCCCCGTAAGGATTTCCTATTTTAAATGCAACACTAAGAGGAAAATAGAGTTATTGATCACTTCATGTATTGTAAAACTCGGTTGTAATAAACACAAAAATTAACTATGAAATGAAAATAAAAAAGACTTTGAATTATAGCAAAAGAGAGCAAGAAAGAACACAAATGTAGAAATTAGAATTTTATCGAGTGCTTTTCACAATATATCCACACATTTACAAGCTCCTATTTACAGAGTTAAAAGTGACCATTCTCATCATAGGTCATTAGTAGTCTTCTCTATAACTTACATAACTTACCTTCCATAATTTATACTGTTCTCTAAGATAATTGAGGTAATGATAATAGCGGTCTATAAAGGATGGATGTTACACGTTGGTTGTAATCCCTAACTTTTCATATTCCATAACTTAGAAGAATTATCTCTTGGAATAATGGACATTCATAATATTTCATAATACTCCCCCTTGGATGTCCATTACATAAAGAGTATGTCTTGTTAAAACCTTATTAGATAAAATAATCTAGTGAAAAAACTCTGGTGAAGGGAAAAGAGTACACTGCTCTTTATGCCTTTGTTACTCCCCCTAATGAGATAATCCTTTAAGATTATCTAACCAACGCATTCCAATTTTGTTCGTCAATTTCTCTAATGTTGTTGTCGATAATGTCTTAGTGAATAGATCTACCAGATTATCACATGATTAAATTTTTTGTATATCACTTTCACCACTCTTTTAGAGTTCATGAGTAAATAAAAATTTTAGTGATATATGCTTTGTCTTATCTCATTTAATATATCCTCATTTTAATTGAGCTATACAAGCTGAATTATCCTTATATAGAGGAGTTGGAATTTTATTTTCAGAGGATAATACACAATTCTCTTAAATACAGTAGATCATAGATCTCAACCATACACATTTTTTACTTGTCTCATGAAGGGCTACAATTTTATAATGATTATATGATGTGACTACCATAAAATTGTTTCGCAGAACGCCATGAAATAGCAATATCACTATAGGTAAATACATAACTAGTTTGAGAACGTGATTTATGTGGATTGGATAAATATCTAGCATCTTCATAACCAATCAACTTCGGTTTGGTTTTATTCTAAAACGTAATCTGAGATCTATGGTACCTTGACGATATCTAAGGACATACTTAACACCAGTCCAATATTGTCCTGTGGGATAAGAACTATATCTTGCTTATCAATTCAAAGAAAATAATATATTAGGTTTTGTATTATTAGCAAGATACATCAGTACACCAATTATAAGATAAGGTACTTCAAGACCAAGTAGTTCTTCACCATTCTCTTGAGATTGAAAAAGATCTTTATTCATATCTAGTGATCTAAAGACCATTTGAGTACTCAATAGATGTGCTTTATCCATGTAATTTTTTTTAAAAAACTTTTGTCGCATATGTAATTGTGAATAAAACATCTATCTTCTAGATGCCCAATTTGTAGACCAACACAAAACTTTGTTCTTCCAAAATCTTTTATCTTAAACTCTTGTTTCAAATAATTCAATGCATCTTGGAGCTCTTCTAGAGTTCCAATAAGATTGATATCGTCAACATATATTGCGAGTATTACAAATCTTGAAATATACTTCTCAATGAAGACGCATGGACATATTGGATGGTTTTTGTATCCTGCTTTCAATAAGCTTTCACTAAGACGGTTATATTACGCACGTCCAGACTGCTTTAAGCCTTACAATGAATTTTGTAACTTAATAGAATAATCTCCACGACAACCAGATTTACATGCTGCAAGCATGTTGAATCATTTTGGGATTTTCATATAAATGTCATTGTCAGGATTCCCATATAGATAAGCAGTCACTACATCCATTAGGCGCATGTTAAACTTTTCATTTACTGCCCAGACTCACAAGGTATCAGAATGTAATTACATCCACTATAGGTGAATATGTTTCATCATAATCAATACCTAGTCTTTGCAAAAAACCTTGTGCAACTGGTCGTGCCTTGTATCTTATGACTTCATTTTTCTCATTTTGCTTTCTCACAAATATCCATTTATAGCCAATGAGCTTAACACATCCAGGTATTCGGACTATAGGTCAAAAAACTTCATGTTTTGGAGGCGAGTTCAATTATGATTGAATCGCATCTTTTCATTTTGACCAATCATCTTTATGTTGACATTCTTCAACCGATGTTGGTTCAAAATCTTCATTATCTTTCAAAACATCAAGTGTTACATTGTAAGTAAATGAGTTATCAAGAATCATTTTTATTTGATTCCAACTTCTTCCAGAAGTTATATAATTGATGGAAATCCCTATATTATTTCATTAGTTGTTTCTTGGTCTTTTTTCTTAGATTCTTCAATATGATCACCTTGATCATCTAATCATATTTTCTTAAGAGTATTTTTATCATTTGAACCGAGAGGTTGACCACACTTTTGGCGTGATTTGGATTCAATAGCTATAATGTTGGATTTTACTCTTCTGGGACTTAAACCCCCAATAGGAGCATCTATAGTTGGTAGATGTGATTTTGTTACCCTTGTAGAGTCGACAAAGACATCTGGCAATTGATTTGCTATCTTTAGTAAATGAATTATCTTTTGAACTTCAAGTTCACTCATACTTGTGCTCATATCTAGATAATTCAAAACTGTTGTCCAAACAAGCTCTTTTCCTTGTGGTTTATTTTCTCCCCCTAACTTGGGGAACATAGACTCATCAAAATGACAATCAACAAATCTTGCCGTAAATACATCACCCGTTATAGGTTCAAGATAACTTATTATAGAAGGAGAGTCGTATACAACATGTATCCCCAATCTCCTTTGGGGACCCATTTTAGTTCGTTGATTGAGTGTTATAGGAACATATACCGTACATTCCAAAATTCTCTAATGAGAGATATTTGGTTCAAAGCCAAAGGCTAATTGCAAGGGAGAAAATTCATGATAACTCAATGCCCTAATATATACAAATGCTGTAACATGGAGAATTGCATGTTCCCAAGCAAATATAGGGAGATTTGTTTCATTAAAAGTGGTCTAGCAATTAATTGTAGTCTCTTAATAAATGACTCGACTAAACTACTTTGAGTGTGAACTTGTGCTAAAATATGTTCAACAATAATGCCAATTGAAATGTAGTAAGCATCAAAAGCATGAAAACAACATTCAACTACATTATCTAGACAGATCCTTTTAATAAGGAGATTTGTAAAATGCATTCTTAGATGAATTATTTGGGTTTGTAATCTTGCAAACGCCAAGTTACGAGTTGATAATAAATAAATATGCGACCATCAGGTTGATACATCAATTAATACCATAAAATATATAAATTACCCACATGGTGGGTGAATAGGCCCACATATATCACCATGAGTTTATTCTAGAAATGTAGAAGATTCAACTCCCATTTTTGCTTGGGATGCTCTAATAACCAATTTTCTTTGAGAAAAAGAAGCACATGGAAATTTATTCAATACACTTTGACCTTTTAATGCGTGGCCATGTATACTCTCAATTATTTTTCGCATCATAATTGATCCTGGGTGACCCAAACGATCATATCAAATGCTAAATGTAGCAGATTAGTAAACTTCTGGTTTACTAAATGATGTACTTCAACATTATTAATCTTTGCGCAATATAAGCCAGTTGAAAGAGATGGTAATTTCTTTAAGATAGATATCTTTCCGGAGTCATTTTGAGTAATGTAGAAATATTCAAATTTATTTTCCTCCATTATTTCAACATGATATCCATTTCTTTTATTTTCTCATTGGTTTTCCCCACTTCTAGTGGTTTTTATTATTTTTTACGCCTGATACTCTATTTTCATTGCCATGATTATTTGAAATATTTCTACCACAGTGGCGTCCATGTCCATGGCCTCGACCATGATCTTTTCCAAGGCTATAACTATGGGTTCTAGTTATATTCAGTTTAGGGAGTGGAGTAAAATATGTTAGTCGTGCTTCATGATTTTTCATCAATAGCTCATTGTTTTGCTCAGCCACAAAAAGACAAAAAATTAATTCGACATATTTCTTAAAACCCTTCTATCAATATTATTGCTGCAGGATAATATTTGAGGCATGAAATATATAGAATGTTTTCTCTAACATATCAGTATCAGTGATATTCTCTCTGCATAATTTTAATTGAGAAAGATCACGACTTTTGCTTGATTTTATAATGATCATGCATTATTTTCTATAATGGTATCTGCCAGACCAATTGCATCTAGATGAATTTGAGCATCTAGTGTCCATGAAAAATAGTTCTTTCTAGAAATATCGAGAGCAAAAACTTTGAGCTTTGTCAAGTTGCCATGGAAATTCAGAGATAGAAAAATACATTCTTTTTTTGTCTTTATTAAACTCTAAACTACAACTGTAAAGACTCATACTGATAATGTATTATAAAAGTTAGTTACAATAGACACAAAAAATAACTATAAAATGATAATAAATGAGACTTTGAACTATAGAAAAGAGAAAAAGAGAGAACACAAGAAATGTAGAAAGTATAATTTTATTGAGAGATTTTCACAATACATCCACACATTTATAAGCTCCTATTTATCGAGTTAGAAGTGACACTTCCCATCATAGGTCATTAGTAGCCTTCTCTATAACTTGCGTAGCTTACCTTGCACAATCTCTAATGTTCTCTAAGACAATAGAGGTGATGAAGACAATGGTCTATAAAAGATGGATGTTACAACTTTGGTTGTAACACCCTAACCTTTCATGTTTTATAACTTAGAAGAATTATTTTTTAGAATAATGGACATTCATAATATTTCATAATATTATGTAAATTTTATTAAAATATTACTAAAGATGTCTAATTATAAAAAATAATCCTCCAACCACTTTTTTACTTTTATTTTTAACTCTAATTTATTGTTTATGCCTTTTACAATGTAAAACTATTTTTAATTTTTATAATTAGACCTAATCACCATGGGTAAGGCGGAATCTGACAATGGTAAGAGGTGCCCCCATTAAATACGACCAACTTGAAAAATGAAAACCGTTCAAGGCTATGAAAAGAAGAAAAGAATTAAAGGCTTAATTGCAAAAAATTACAGGCGTAGTCTGACAATGGTCATATATTTATCTTTATTACACTTGGATCTTGGGAAAAAGGATTTGGAATAGGAAAATAGTTTGTTTGGTGTTAATTCTACCTCAGGCTTACCTGATAACAATGACAATTCATCAAACATGAGAACAAATAGGGCTTTTGTGTCCAAGATACTTAGAGAAATCCATGGAAATAATCAATGTGCTTCTCTAAATCTTGGTATCTTAGTGTGCATTGAATGCTCTGGTATTCATCGAAGGTATGTACTAAAAGGAGGGTATTAAAAAGTTGGTGCTGTATGGGTTGTGCTTTAACATTTTGTTTTGCCTCTTAAACTATGTCCATTTCTATTTTACATTTGCAACTTGTAAGGTTTAAGAACGTCTCTCTCATCAAAATTTTCATTAAATTGGACACCTCCTTTTCAGGCACAAATTAATGTATGAATCAACAAAGTCAGTAAGATGTAGATAGAAAGTACTTCTGTTAATTAATTAGTTGTACCTATAGCCTTCACCGTGCCATAGTTGTTCTGCCATCCATTTCTTTAGTTCGGATCCGGTCCTGCACTGCATTTTTGCAGAACATGCAGGATCGTATCTTAGCCGTTGGATTAGATTTGAGATCTGATTCAACGACTGCAAATATTTACAATTTTTTTAAAAAAATACATTTAGAGGGTAGAAAATATGATTTGTTGGATTAGATTTGAAATTTGATCCAACAAATCAGATTTCGTCCTGCACATTCTACAAAAAGGACGTGCAAGACTGGATCCTTGGCCCTATTTCTTCACCTGGAAAAGTTGGACATATCATTTGTGCTACTTCTTGTAGCCATAGCCAAGTAATTTTATGTATCGTAATTCGCTGAGATTAACATGTCTGAAAATCTAAGTTTTATGTGACTAAGACATTTTTTTAATCTTTTTTATATTTTTAGAAGCAATAACTATTTGACAAAAGAAGGTTACCATTGTTTTTTTCTAATGTGACTAGGTTGTGCATTTAGTTTGTTCGGTTCGGTTTCATTTGATATTACTATTCAATTTTTTTTTAAAAAAAATTGAACCTTACTGTTTTTATATGAAATTGAACCGAACTAAATCCAACAAAAGGGCATTTTTGACCATCTCCCATGCTTTTAGAATAGTTAGTATATATATATATATATATATATATATATATAGATTATTCTCGTGAATCTGTTTTCTTATTGCTATGGAAAATTTCTTATGATGGCGTGCAAAACCAACACTCCGTTGATTTCAATTTTTATAGAACCCTTCACGAAATTGCATAATACTAGGTACCATGACTCTTTCTCGTTTGCTTGGGTTGTTCTTGCAAGTCAGCATGGGCGTGCAAGTTGGTTCAATATGACCACCCAAGTACGTATCCTGATGTTCCTCCTCCAACTCCAACCCTCCTCCACCCCAGGAAAAAGAAAAGTAAACAAGGAAAAAGTGAAGTAAAATATGAAGGGGTGAGAATGAAATGATATTCCTTCTCATTTAAACCCTAATTCATAGAAGTTTAATATCCTTGAAAGTCTCTACTGTGCAGGCTTATAAACATTCTTTGTAATGATAAATGGATTTGTCTACCTCTTTTTTCTTACTTTTTGCTTTATCCAATCTTTGGATAATAATTTGAACAATAACTGACTGTTTTATCAATCTATTTAACTTTCGACTTCTATATGATGTTTATTAGATAGAACTGTGTCTGTTTACAATTCATATTAACGTAACATAAACACTTATCGATTTTGTCAATATGCATGGTGATATTTCATATTTGTGCTTATGTAAAAATCATTTTGAGCTTAAATTTCTGTTAAATTTTGGTGTTTTAATCACCATTTACCCTTTATCTCGTCCTCCCATTAGAAGAGTCTATTGAAGATTTGGAGAAAATGAAGCAATGACGGAGATTTTACAGAATTAGAATGAAGAAAGAAGAAGAATGCAGAACAGAGCAGCAGGACAAAGCATTTTCAAGAGAGATTTTTACATCCTCAGACTTTTCAAATGCAGAAGTGTCCTTCTATACAATTATATAGGACATTATGAAGCTTCCAGAATGGAAAAATTTATGTCAATCCAAGCTTGTTTGGAGTCCCTAATTATAGTGCAAATTCAGTGTCTCTGAATTTGGTTTCGGTTTTGACACAGTCTAGAAGAATGACCATATCATGTGTTATCAACATCCAATTGAGGTGACTTAAATCTACATGAAAATCTAAGATCATGATCTACAACTTTTATGAAGACACAGGAAATCAAATAACTGTCACAGTCGTAGAACAGATTATTGTAGCAAAACTAGTTTGAAACGTCACTGCTTGGGTTGAAACAAAATTTTATGCAATTTTCCTCTATTTCTGTTAGCTGTATATACACCCTTTAAGGGCATTTGAAGAAGGGGAGGGGTAGGGGAGGGGTGGGGAAGGGAGGCAGCTGGGGCTCGGAGGTGAGAGAAAATTCTCATCCCAAGTCCTCATTCTTTGTAAGAGAAATCAATAGAGAAGGTGGAATCATTGAAGAAGAAGCAATCAATCTTAGAGATTCAAGCTCAAGAACATAACCCTTCACAACTAAGTTGAAGAACTCAGCCTTGAAGAAAGAAGATTTGAGACATGAGATGAGCAACTCTTCCTCAATCCTCGTTGCTTAATATTCTTTGATTTGTAATATAATGAGGACATTATGATGCTTCCAGAATGGTAAAATTTATGTCAATCCAAGCCCGATTGGAGCCCCTAATTATAGTGCAAAGTCAGTGTCTCTGCATCTGGTTTCAGTTTTGGCAGTGTCTACAAGAATGACCATATCTTGCGTTATGAACATCCAATTGAGGTGATTCAAATCTAGATGAAAATCTGCGACAAACTTTATTAAATTTTATTAAATTTTTTACAATTTTATTAAATACTATTATTTTTTCATCTCTAGTTTTGCCAAATTATTTTTTTGTACCAATTCTATTGCAAAGCCGTTGCAAATTTGCGACAAACTATGCCGTTGCAAATGTCTATCGCAAAAGTGGTTTTCCTTATAGTGTAGGGCTTGGAAGAGGCTGAGAAAGGGAGAGTTTTGAGAGAAAATTCTTATCCCAAATTCTTATTCCATGCAAGAGAAATCAAGAGAGGAGGTGGAATCATTGAAGAGAAAGGAATCAATCTTGGAAATTCAAGCTCAAGAGCACAACCCTTCACAACTAAGTAGAAGAAGTCAGCCTTGAAGAAAGAAGATTTGAGACATGAGAATGATTAACTCTTCCTCAATCCTTGTTGCTTTATATTCTTTGATTTGTAATATGATGAGGACATTATGAAGCTTCCATAATGGCAGAATTTATGACCATCCCAGCCCGATTGGAGTCCCTAATTATAGTGCAAACTTAGTGTTTCTGAATTTGGGTTTGGCAGTGTTTGGAAGAATGATCATATCTTTTGTTATCGACATCCTATCGAGGTGATTCCAATCTACATGAAAATATAAAATCATGATCTACAACTTTTATGTAGACATCGGGACCTAGATCATCCGATTTTATACTCTGAATTCCCAAGAATTCAAACAACTGTCAAAGTCACAAAACAGATTATTGTATCAAAACTAGTTCGAAGCGGCACTACTTGGTTTGAAACAGAATTTTATGCAATTATCCTCTCTTTTTGGGAGGTGTATATAAATCTGTTAAGGGCATTTGAAGGAGAAGGAGGGCAGCTCAGGGGTGTAGGAGGCAGAAAAGGGAGAGTTTTGAGAGCAAATTCTCATCCCAAGTCCTCATTCTTTGTAAGAGAAATCAATAGAGGAGATGGAATTATTGAAGAAGAAGCAATCAATCTTGGAGATTCAAGCTCAAGAACAAAACCCTTCATAACTAAGTTGAAGAACTCACCCCAGAAGAAATATGATTTGAGACATGAGATGAGCAACTCTTCCTCAATCCTTGTTGCTTAATATTCTTTGATTTGTAATACAATGAGGACATTATGAAGCTTCCAGAATATTGAAATTTATGTCAATCCAAGCCCGATTGGAGCCTCTAATTATTGTGCAAGGTCAGTGTCTCGGAATTTGGTTTCAGTTTTTGTAGTTCCTACAAGAATGACCATATCTTGCGTTATGAACATCCAATTGAGGTGATTCAAATCTACATGAAAATCTAGATCATCGGATTTTATACTCTAAGCACCCTAAGAATTCAAAGAACTGTCGCAGTCACAGAACAGATTATTGTAGCAAAACGAGATCGAAGCGGCGCTGCTTGTGTTGAAACAACATTTTATACGATTTTCATCTCTTTTTGGAAGGTGTATATATATCATTTACAGGCATTTGAAGAGGGAATGGGAGGCAGCTAGGGCTCGGAGGAGGGAGAAAAAGGGAGAGTTTGGAGAGAAAATTCTTATCCCAAATTCCCATTCTATGCAAGAGAAATCAAGAGAGGAGGTGGAATCATTGAAGAGAAAGGAATCAATCTTGGAAATTCAAGCTCAAGAGCACAACCCTTCACAACTAAGTAGAAGAAGTCAGCCTTGAAGAAAGAAGATTTGAGACATGAGAATGAGCAACTCTTCCTCAGTCCTTGTAGCTTTATATTCTTTGATTTGTAATATGATGAGGACATTATGAAGCTTCCATAATGGCAGAATTTATGACCATCCCAGCCCGATTGGAGTCCCTAATTATAGTGGAAACTTAGTGTTTCTGAATTTGGGTTTGGCAGTGTTTGGAAGAATGATCATATCTTGCGTTATCGACATCCTATCGAGGTGATTCCAATCTACATGAAAATATAAAATCATGATCTACAACTTTTATGTAGACATCGGGACCTAGATCATTGGATTTTATACTCTGAATTCCCAAGAATTCAAACTACTGTCAAAGTCGTAAAATAGATTATTGTATCAAAACTAGTTCGAAGCGGCACTACTTGGTTTGAAACAGCATTTCATGCAATTATTCTCTCTTTTTGGGAGGTGTATATAAATCTGTTAAGGGCATTTGAAGCAGAAGGAGGGCAGCTCAGGGGTGTAGGAGGCAGAAAAGGGAGAGTTTTGAGAGCAAATTCTCATCCCAAGTCCTCATTCTTTGTAAGAGAAATCAATAGAGGAGATGGAATTATTGAAGAAGAAGCAATCAATCTTGGAGATTCAAGCTCAAGAACAAAACCCTTCATAACTAAGTTGAAGAACTCACCCCGGAAGAAAGATGATTTGAGACATGAGATGAGCAACTCTTCCTCAATCCTTGTTGCTTAATATTCTTTGATTTGTAATACAATGAGGACATTATGAAGCTTCCAGAATATTGAAATTTATGTCAATCCAAGCCCGATTGGAGCCTCTAATTATTGTGCAAGGTCAGTGTCTCGGAATTTGGTTTCAGTTTTTGTAGTGTCTACAAGAATGACCATATCTTGCGTTATGAACATCCAATTGAGGTGATTCAAATCTACATGAAAATCTAGATCATCGGATTTTATACTCTAAGCACCCTAAGAATTCAAAGAACTGTCGCAGTCACAGAACAGATTATTGTAGCAAAACTAGATCGAAGCGGCGCTGCTTGGGTTGAAACAACATTTTATACGATTTTCATCTCTTTTTGGAAGGTGTATATATATCATTTACAGGCATTTGAAGAGGGAAGGGGAGGCAGCTAGGGCTCGGAGGAGGGAGAAAAAGGGAGAGTTTGGAGAGAAAATTCTTATCCCAAATTCCCATTCTATGCAAGAGAAATCAAGAGAGGAGGTGGAATCATTGAAGAAAAAGGAATCAATCTTGGAAATTCAAGCTCAAGAGCACAACCCTTCACAACTAAGTAGAAGAAGTCAGCCTTGAAGAAAGAAGATTTGAGACATGAGAATGAGCAACTCTTCCTCAGTCCTTGTTGCTTTATATTCTTTGATTTGTAATATGATGAGTACATTATGAAGCTTCCATAATGGCAGAATTTATGACCATCCCAGCCCGATTGGAGTCCCTAATTATAGTGCAAACTTAGTGTTTCTGAATTTGGGTTTGGCAGTGTTTGGAAGAATGATCATATCTTGCGTTATCGACATCCTATCGAGGTGATTCCAATCTACATGAAAATATAAAATCATGATCTACAACTTTTATGTAGACATCGGGACCTAGATCATTGGATTTTATACTCTGAATTCCCAAGAATTCAAACTACTGTCAAAGTCGTAAAATAGATTATTGTATCAAAACTAGTTCGAAGCGGCACTACTTTGTTTGAAACAGCATTTCATGCAATTATTCTCTCTTTTTGGGAGGTGTATATAAATCTGTTAAGGGCATTTGAAGGAGAAGGAGGGCAGCTCAGGGGTGTAGGAGGCAGAAAAGGGAGAGTTTTGAGAGCAAATTCTCATCCCAAGTCCTCATTCTTTGTAAGAGAAATCAATAGAGGAGATGGAATCATTGTAGAAGAAGCAATCAATCTTGGAGATTCAAGCCCAAGAACACAACCCTTTATAACTAAGTTGAAGAACTCACCCCGGAAGAAAGATGATTTGAGACATGAGATGAGCAACTCTTCCTCAATCCTTGTTGCTTAATATTCTTTGATTTGTAATACAATGAGGACATTATGAAGCTTCCAGAATATTGAAATTTATGTCAATCCAAGCCCGATTGGAGCCTCTAATTATTGAGCAAGGTCAGTGTCTCGGAACTTGGTTTCAGTTTTTGTAGTGTCTACAAGACTGACCATATCTTGCGTTATGAACATCCAATTGAGGTGATTCAAATCTACATGAAAATCTAGATCATCGGATTTTATACTCTAATCACCCTAAGAATTCAAAGAACTGTCGCAGTCACAGAACAAATTATTGTATCAAAACTAGATCGAAGCGGCGCTGCTTGGGTTGAAACAACATTTTATACGATTTTCATCTCTTTTTGGAAGGTGTATATATATCATTTACAGGCATTTGAAGAGGGAAGGGGAGGCAGCTAGGGCTCGGAGGAGGGAGAAAAAGGGAGAGTTTGGAGAGAAAATTCTTATCCCAAATTCTCATTCTATGCTAGAGAAATCAAGAGAGGAGGTGGAATCATTGAAGAAGAAGGAATCAATCTTGGAAATTCAAGCTCAAGAGCACAACCCTTCACAACTAAGTAGAAGAAGTCAGCCTTGAAGAAAGAAGATTTGAGACATGAGAATGAGCAACTCTTCCTCAGTCCTTGTTGCTTTATATTCTTTGATTTGTAATATGATGAGGACATTATGAAGCTTCCATAATGGCAGAATTTATGACCATCCCAGCCCGATTGGAGTCCCTAATTATAGTGCAAACTTAGTGTTTCTGAATTTGGGTTTGGCAGTGTTTGGAAGAATGATCATATCTTGCGTTATCGACATCCTATCGAGGTGATTCCAATCTACATGAAAATATAAAATCATGATCTACAACTTTTATGTAGACATCGGGACCTAGATCATCGGATTTTATACTCTGAATTCCCAAGAATTCAAACAACTGTCAAAGTCGCAAAATAGATTATTGTATCAAAACTAGTTCGTAGCGGCACTACTTGGTTTGAAACAGCATTTTATGCAATTATCCTCTCTTTTTGGGAGGTGTATATAAATCTGTTAAGGGCATTTGAAGGAGAAGGAGGGCAGCTCAGGGGTGTAGGAGGCAGAAAAGGGAGAGTTTTGAGAGCAAATTCTCATCCCAAGTCCTCATTCTTTGTAAGAGAAATCAATAGAGGAGATGGAATCATTGAAGAAGAAGCAATCAATCTTGGAGATTCAAGCCCAAGAACACAACCCTTTATAACTAAGTTGAAGAACTCACCCCGGAAGAAAGATGATTTGAGACATGAGATGAGCAACTCTTCCTCAATCCTTGTTGCTTAATATTCTTTGATTTGTAATACAATGAGGACATTATGAAACTTCCAGAATATTGAAATTTATGTCAATCCAAGCCCGATTAGAGCCTCTAATTATTGTGCAAGGTCAGTGTCTCGGAATTTGGTTTCAGTTTTTGTAGTTCCTACAAGAATGACCATATCTTGCGTTATGAACATCCAATTGAGGTGATTCAAATCTACATGAAAATCTAGATCATCGGATTTTATACTCTAAGCACCCTAAGAATTCAAAGAACTGTCGCTGTCGCAGAACAGATTATTGTAGCAAAACTAGATCGAAGCGGCGCTGCTTGGGTTGAAACAACATTTTATACGATTTTCATCTCTTTTTGGAAGGTGTATATATATCATTTACAGGCATTTGAAGAGGGAAGGGGAGGCAGCTAGGGCTCGGAGGAGGGAGAAAAAGGGAGAGTTTGGAGAGAAAATTCTTATCCCAAATTCCCATTCTATGCAAGAGAAATCAAGAGAGGAGGTGGAATCATTGAAGAAGAAGGAATCAATCTTGGAAATTCAAGCTCAAGAGCACAACCCTTCACAACTAAGTAGAAGAAGTCAGCCTTGAAGAAAGAAGATTTGGGACATGAGAATGAGCAACTCTTCCTCAGTCCTTATTGCTTTATATTCTTTGATTTGTAATATGATGAGGACATTATGAAGCTTCCATAATGGCAGAATTTATGACCATCCCAGCCCGATTGGAGTCCCTAATTATAGTGCAAACTTAGTGTTTCTGAATTTGGGTTTGGCAGTGTTTGGAAGAATGATCATATCTTGCGTTATCGACATCCTATCGAGGTGATTCCAATCTACATGAAAATATAAAATCATGATCTACAACTTTTATGTAGACATCGGGACCTAGATCATTGGATTTTATACTCTGAATTCCCAAGAATTCAAACAACTGTCAAAGTCGCAAAATAGATTATTGTATCAAAACTAGTTCGTAGCGGCACTACTTGGTTTGAAACAGCATTTCATGCAATTATTCTCTCTTTTGGGAGGTGTATATAAATCTGTTAAGGGCATTTGAAGGAGAAGGAGGGCAGCTCAGGGGTGTAGGAGGCAGAAAAGGGAGAGTTTTGAGAGCAAATTCTCATCCCAAGTCCTCATTCTTTGTAAGAGAAATCAATAGAGGAGATGGAATCATTGAAGAAGAAGCAATCAATCTTAGAGATTCAAGCCCAACAAAACAACCCTTCATAACTAAGTTGAAGAACTCACCCCGGAAGAAAGATGATTTGAGACATGAGATGAGCAACTCTTCCTCAATCCTTGTTGCTTAATATTCTTTGATTTGTAATACAATGAGGACATTATGAAGCTTCCAAAATATTGAAATTTATGTCAATCCAAGCCCGATTGGAGCCTCTAATTATAGTGCAAGGTCAGTGTCTTGGAATTTGGTTTCAGTTTTTGTAGTGTCTACAAGAATGACCATATCTTGCGTTATGAACATCCAATTGAGGTGATTCAAATCTACATGAAAATCTAGATCATCTGATTTTATACTCTAAGCACCCTAAGAATTCAAAGAACTGTTGCAGTCGCAGAACAGATTATTGTAGTAAAACTAGATCAAAGCGGCGCTGCTTGGGTTGAAACAACATTTTATACGATTTTCATCTCTTTTTGGAAGGTGTATATATATCATTTACAGGCATTTGAAGATGGAAGGGGAGGCAGCTAGGGCTCGGAGGAGGGAGAAAAAGGGAGAGTTTGGAGAGAAAATTCTTATCCCAAATTCTCATTCTATGCTAGAGAAATCAAGAGAGGAGGTGGAATCATTGAAGAAGAAGGAATCAATCTTGGAAATTCAAGCTCAAGAGCACAACCCTTCACAACTAAGTAGAAGAAGTCAGCCTTGAAGAAAGAAGATTTGAGACATGAGAATGAGCAACTCTTCCTCAGTCCTTGTTGCTTTATATTCTTTGAATTGTAATATGATGAGGACATTATGAAGCTTCCATAATGGCAGAATTTATGACCATCCCAGCCCGATTGGAGTCCCTAATTATAGTGCAAACTTAGTGTTTCTGAATTTGGGTTTGGCAGTGTTTGGAAGAATGATCATATCTTGCGTTATCGACATCCTATCGAGGTGATTCCAATCTACATGAAAATATAAAATCATGATCTACAACTTTTATGTAGACATCGGGACCTAGATCATCGGATTTTATACTCTGAATTCCCAAGAATTCAAACAACTGTCAAAGTCGCAAAATAGATTATTGTATCAAAACTAGTTCGTAGCGGCACTACTTGGTTTGAAACAGCATTTTATGCAATTATCCTCTCTTTTTGGGAGGTGTATATAAATCTGTTAAGGGCATTTGAAGGAGAAGGAGGGCAGCTCAGGGGTGTAGGAGGCAGAAAAGGGAGAGTTTTGAGAGCAAATTCTCATCCCAAGTCCTCATTCTTTGTAAGAGAAATCAATAGAGGAGATGGAATCATTGAAGAAGAAGCAATCAATCTTGGAGATTCAAGCCCAAGAACACAACCCTTTATAACTAAGTTGAAGAACTCACCCCGGAAGAAATATGATTTGAGAAATGAGATGAGCAACTCTTCCTCAATCCTTGTTGCTTAATATTCTTTGATTTGTAATACAATGAGGACATTATGAAACTTCCAGAATATTGAAATTTATGTCAATCCAAGCCCGATTGGAGCCTCTAATTATTGTGCAAGGTCAGTGTCTCGGAATTTGGTTACAGTTTTTGTAGTGTCTACAAGAATGACCATATCTTGCGTTATGAACATCCAATTGAGGTGATTCAAATCTACATGAAAATCTAGATCATCGGATTTTATACTCTAAGCACCCTAAGAATTCAAAGAACTGTCGCAGTCGCAGAACAGATTATTGTAGCAAAACTAGATCGAAGCGGCGCTGCTTGGGTTGAAACAACATTTTATACGATTTTCATCTCTTTTTGGAAGGTGTATATATATCATTTACAGGCATTTGAAGATGGAAGGGGAGGCAGCTAGGGCTCGGAGGAGGGAGAAAAAGGGAGAGTTTTGAGAGAAAATTCTTATCCCAAATTCTCATTCTATGCAAGAGAAATCAAGGGAGGAGGTGGAATCATTGAAGAAGGAGGAATCAATCTTGGAAATTCAAGCTCAAGAGCACAACCCTTTACAACTAAGTAGAAGAAGTCAGCCTCGAAGAAAGAAGATTTGAGACATGAGAATGAGCAACTCTTCCTCAGTCCTTGTTGCTTTATATTGTTTGATTTGTAATATGATGAGGACATTATGAAGCTTCCATAATGTAGAATTTATGACAATCCCAGCCCGATTGGAGTCCCTAATTATAGTGCAAAGTTAGTGTTTCTGAATTCGGGTTTGGCAGTGTTTGGAAGAATGTCCATATCTTGCGTTATCGACATCCTATCGAGGTGATTCCAATCTACATGAAAATATAAAATCATGATCTACAACTTTTATGTAGACATCGGGACCTAGATCATCGGATTTTATACTCTAAATTCCCAAGAATTCAAACAACTGTCAAAGTCGCAAAACAGATTATTGTATCAAAACTAGTTCGAAGCGGCACAACTTGGTTTGAAACAGCATTTTATGCAATTATCCTCTCTTTTTGGGAGGTGTATATAAATCTGTTAAGGGCATTTGAAGGAGAAGGAGGGCAGCTCAGGGGTGTAGGAGGCAGAAAAGGGAGAGTTTTGAGAGCAAATTCTCATCCCAAGTCCTCATTCTTTGTAAGAGAAATCAATAGAGGAGATGGAATCATTGAAGAAGAAGCAATCAATCTTGGAGATTCAAGCCCAAGAACACAACCCTTTATAACTAAGTTGAAGAACTCACCCCGGAAGAAATATGATTTGAGAAATGAGATGAGCAACTCTTCCTCAATCCTTGTTGCTTAATATTCTTTGATTTGTAATACAATGAGGACATTATGAAACTTCCAGAATATTGAAATTTATGTCAATCCAAGCCCGATTAGAGCCTCTAATTATTGTGCAAGGTCAGTGTCTCGGAATTTGGTTTCAGTTTTTGTAGTTCCTACAAGAATGACCATATCTTGCGTTATGAACATCCAATTGAGGTGATTCAAATCTACATGAAAATCTAGATCATCGGATTTTATACTCTAAGCACCCTAAGAATTCAAAGAACTGTCGCAGTCGCAGAACAGATTATTGTAGCAAAACTAGATCGAAGCGGCGCTGCTTGGGTTGAAACAACATTTTATACGATTTTCATCTCTTTTTGGAAGGTGTATATATATCATTTACAGGCATTTGAAGAGGGAAGGGGAGGCAGCTAGGGCTCGGAGGAGGGAGAAAAAGGGAGAGTTTTGAGAGAAAATTCTTATCCCAAATTCTCATTCTATGCAAGAGAAATCAAGAGAGGAGGTGGAATCATTGAAGAAGGAGGAATCAATCTTGGAAATTCAAGCTCAAGAGCACAACCCTTCACAACTAAGTAGCAATTGGACGAGAATGAGCAACTCTTCCTCAATCCTTGTTGCTTTATATTCTTTGATTTGTAATATGATGAGGACATTATGAAGTTTCCAGAATGGTAAAATTTGTGACCATCCAAACCCGATTCGAGTCCCTAATTATAGTACAAAGTCAGTGTTTCTGAATTTGGTTTTGGTAGTGTTTGGAAGAATGACCATATCTTGCGTTATCGACATCCAATTGAGGTGATTCCAATCTATATGAAAATATAAGAACTTGATCTAAAACTTTTATGTAGACATCAGGACCTAGATCATCGGATTTTATACTCTGAATTCCCAAGAATTCAAACAACTGTCAAAGTCGCAGAACAGATTATTGTAGCAAAACTAGTTCGAAGCGGCACTACTTGGTTTGAAACAGCATTTTATGCAATTATCCTCTCTTTTTGGAAGGTGTATATAAATCCTGTTAGCCCTAAGGGCAAATCATGTAGTTTTGATTAATGACAAATATTGATGAGAACTAATATGTTTATATTGTGTGATAGGATTTGTGAACTAAGAAGTTTGGAGTCTCATTGCCTTCAAGCCAAAGTGCAAGAGCAACCTCAATAAAGTCTTTTGAGGTTTATTCAAAGATGAACTCAAGGCATTGATGACTTGAAGTGTAGAGTAGGTATGATAATAGGTAATATCTATGTAAACTCTACACTTGTATGTCTTGGAGTTTATTGAATGCATAAGAGAGCATAAAATAGGTTTCTTAATCTTAAAAGGCTTTGAATAAATTTCTTTGTTAATGAAATTTTGTATCCTAAATTTTTTTAAGTAAACTTTATATGATCAAAGGAATTTGATTTTGGTTTTCAAACTTATATATGTCCAAATAATTTTTCTATATATACCAAATGTTTTTCAAACCTTTGGAAGTTAAATCTCAAATGATTTTACAAAGTTTGAATATGATTCCAAGAAATTCTGTCGTCCAAATTTTGTAGCAAAAGTTTGCTACTGTTCTTCCAGAGAAATTCGAAAGAAGATTCGGACGCATGAAGAAAAATTTGGTCCCTCAGCATGGTCACTGTTTTCCCACAGAAATTCGGACGAATATTCGCAGCAGGAAGAATTCGGTCGTCCGAAAAATTCGGACGCAGAATTTGGTTGTCCGAATTTCCTGAAAAAAGACGTTAACTAGCCGTTTTATAGGTGTTCTAACTGATTTTCAAATTCTATAAAAGCTATAAACGTGCAATCTTTTGTAAGTTTTGAATCCTTGAATACTCTAAGCATTCTAAAGCCTTTTACAAACAATTCTTAAGCTCTCTTATGTCTTGTACATTTAATTGATCAATTCAAAGACATCAAAGTGTGAAGGTGCAACTTTGTGTATTATCTACCAACAAGTGGTAACATCTACACACTCTTCTTTAAATTATTAAATTGTGTTGGTCTACTAGCTCTAGCATGGTTATCTTGATAACATAAAATCCTTTAGATAAGGGTGATCCTTGAAGTTGTGATTCAAGGTTGTTTGAGATATAAAACCATTGTGTTTGGTGAGCCTTGTATTGTAAAAAGTTACTAGAAGAGGTTGTGAGTGTAAAACCATAGTGTGGTGAGCCTCTCTTGTAATCTGTAAACTTGAGCACATAGTAGCGTAATTGAAATCCTTAAGTGTAGGCTTAAGGTAGTGGAGGTAGATCTTGAGGATTGAACCACTATAAATTGCTTGTATTCTTTGATCTTCTTTTCTTATATTGCTTTGCTATAAATTGTTTCTATTTTGTTCATATAATCTGTTATTGATCTATACACATCAAAGGTTTGATTTTGCAAAAATTAGCCAAATACCTAATTCACCCTCCCTCTTAGGTATTTCAATTGGTATTAGAGCTAGAATTTCTTTGTGTGGTTTTACAACCTAGAAGACAAAGATCCTATGGCTAATATTTCAAACCTACCTTACCTAGAAGGATCTTCTACAAACAGACCACCGTTGTTTGATGGAACAAATTATACTTTTTAGAAGTCTAGAGTTAAAATATATATTTGTTCTATCAATTTTGATTTACGGAACATAGTTGAGAAAGGTCCCTATCTCCCAATGAAAATGAGAGCAGATGGAGTAACCTCAGAACCCAAATCTACTGATGAATTTGATATGCATGATTCAAGGAAAATGACTTTAAATTATCAGGCCATGAACATATTAAGTTGTGCATTAGATGTTACTGAATACAATAGAGTTAGTGGGTGTGATTCTGCTCATGATATGTGGAGATTACTCCAAATTACACATGAAGGTACTAATCAAGTTAAAGAATCTAAACTTTCTATGCTTGTTAGAGATTATGAACTATTTACTATGAAACAAGGTGAAAATATTAGTGATATGTTTACTAGGTTTACTAACATTTTCAATGGCTTGAAAGCTTATGGTAAAAGCTATACTATGGGAGAGCAAAACAGAAAGATTTTGGATGCTCTACCAAAATCCTGGTAGCCAAAGACGCTTGCTATTGAGGAGTCCAAAGATCTAAAAACTCTTCCTCTTGAAGAGCTTATTGGATCACTACTCACACATGAAGTGAAGATGAAACGGTTGAATGATAAGGAAGATGAAGAAAAGGGAAGAAAAGGAGTAGTACTTAATGCTTCAAACAACTTGAGTGAACAAGAACAATCTTCAAGTGAAGAAGAAGGAGGAAACAGTGGAGAAGAAGAGATTGCAATGGCAGTGAAGAAGTTCAAGAGATTCTACAAAAAGGAGTTTCTAAAGAAAGGAAGAAAGCCAGTCAAGAAGAGTGGACAATCCTCATCCTATAAACCTCAATGTTTTGAATGCAAGAGTACAGAGCATCTTATTGCTGACTGTCCCAAAGTGTTAGAGAGGGAAAGAGAAAGCAAAAACAGAAAGAAATCTACCAAGAAAGGAAAAGGATTAGCTAGAACGTGGGATCAACAAGAAAGTGAGGATGACAATGAAGGGAAGGCCAACATATGCTTTATGGCCATTGATGATAAGGTACAATCTTCACCTTCTATTAAAAATTTTTGTGATGATGATATTGATTCTAGTGATTTAATTGTAGAACTGTATGAAGAGTTAAAAAAGGCTTCAAAAAGAAATAAAGATATGAAATCCAAAATAAATGATTTTTCAAATGAAAATTCAAAATTATGTGTTGAAAATGATAAACTTCTTGAGACCATTAATTCTCTTACCATTGAAAAAGAAGTTTTGAATACTACCATACAAAATGTATCTTTTGAAAACAAAAAGCTTTGTTCAAGAATTATTTCTCTTGAATCAATGCTAAAAGATCATGAGTTTTTAAAAAGGAAAGTAAATGATCTTACTTTATGCATTGAGAGATTTACAAATGGAAGAGAAAATTTAAATAAATTATTTGGTTATCAAAGATCATCATTTGTAAAGCATGGTCTTGGTTTTACACATGATTGTTTTGACCCAAAACAAAAAGGGTTATTTGTTAAAGAATCTTCTCATTATAGGTCTCATACTTGTTGCACATATTGTGGTAGGCATGGACACAAGGTTTCTAAGTGCTTTATAAAAAGAAAGATAGAAAATGGGGTTAAGACCATTTGGAAAGTCAAATGAACTATTACTAATCCCCTTGGACCCAAGAAGATATGGGTACCAAAAATCACTCTTTCCAATTTGGTATAGGTACAATTTGCCTCAAGATCAAGTGCCACTAAATGGTTTCTTGACAGTGGCTGCTCAAGGTACATGACTGGAAATGCATCACTTGTTAGTGAGCTTCAAGCTACAAGTGAAGGTTTTGTCACATTTGGAGATAAGAAGAAAGGAAAAATACTTGGAATAGGTAACATTGGTAAAGGTTCTTTCCCTCTTATCAAGCAAGTTCTACTTATTGATGGTTTAAAGTATAATTTACTTAGTATTAGTTAATTATGTGACAATGGTTGCAAAGTAGAGTTTAAATGTGATACTCGTACTATTCTTGATAGTGCAAGTAATAAAACTATTTTTGTTGCTAAAAGAGTTAGTAATGTATATGTGTTATATCTTGATGAGCTTATCACTAATGATATTAAATGTCTTCCCATTCATGACAATGATGGATTTTTATGGCATAGAAGATTAGGACATGTGAGCATGGATTTATTGAACAAACTTTCTACTCAAGAACTAGTTAGAGGATTACCAAAAATGCATTTTGATAAAACCCGTCTTTGTGATGCTTGTCAATATGGAAAACAATCAAAAACATCTTTTAAACCAAAGAAAATGGTTTCTACCTCAAAACCTCTTGAACTAGTTCACATGGATTTATTTGAACCTATGAGGACTACTAGTCTTGGTGGTAAAAGATGATGTTTCAAGATTTACATGGGTAACCCAGATTTTACAAAATTCTGTGATGAGTATGGCATCACTCACAATTTTTCAGCTATCAAAACACCTCAACAAAATGGTGTTGTTGAGAGGAAAAACAGAACATTACAAGAAATGGCTAGATCAATGCTTTGTGAAAATTCTTTACCAAAATACTTTTTGGCTGAAGCTGTAAATACAGCATGCTATGTAATGAATAGAGTTTTACTAAGACCTTTTATAAGAAAAACACCTTTTGAACTTCTATTTGATAAAACTCCATCAATTGTCTATTTTAAAGTTTTTGATTATAAGTGCTTTATTTTAAACACTAGTGACAATCTTGGTAAGTTTGATAGAAAATCAGATGAAGGCATATTTCTTGGCTATTCATCAAATAAAAAGGCATATAGAGTCTATAACAAAAGGACATTATGTGTTGAAGAAACTATTTATGTAACTTTTGATGAATCTAACATTTATCTTCAAAGAAGAAATGAAGATGATGCAGGTTCCTCAATGGTTGAAAATCAAACTCAACACCAAGTACCTCCATTGGAAGATCATGCTAAAGAAGAAGAAATAATGGAGCAAGAACAAGATGGTCAATCAAGCAATAATGAAGAACTTCTTCCAAAGGATCTCACATATGCAAGAAGTCATCCTAAGGAGCAAATCATTGGTGATGTCTCCCAAGGAGTTAAAACAAGACGGTACTTTATTGATAATTTTGCCCTTTTATCTCATATTGAACCGAAAAATATTGATGATGCATTGTGTGATAATTTCTGGATTATTGCTATGGAAGAAGAGTTAAATCAGTTTGAGAGAAATAAAGTTTGGACTCTTGTTCCTAGACCTCATGATCATTCTGTTATTGGTACAATATGGGTCTTTAGAAATAAGTTAAATGAACTAGGAGAAGTTGTTAGAAATAAAGCTAGACTTGTTGCTCAAGGCTTCAACCAAGAAGAAGGCATTGATTATGATGAAACTTTTGCTCCAGTGGCCAGATTAGAGTCTATTAGAATACTTTTGGCATTTGCTTGTTTTAAAGACTTTAAACTATTTCAAATGGATGTCAAAAGTGCTTTTCTAAATGGTTTTATTGAAGAAGAGGTTTATGTAGAACAACCTCCTGGTTTTATTCATGAAAAATTTCCAAATCATGTTTTCAAGTTAACCAAAGCTCTATATGGACTGAAACAAGCTCCAAGAGCTTGGTATGAAAGATTAAGCAGTTTTCTTCTTTCAAAAGGTTTTACAAAAGGAAAAGTAGATACAACTCTTTTTATAAAAACGTCTTCTAAAAATGATATTTTACTTGTGCGAATTTATGTTGATGATATCATTTTTGGTGCTACTAATACTTCCCTTTGTGAAGAGTTTGCTAAATCCGTGCAAAATGAATTTGAGATGAGCATGATGGGAGAACTAAGTTTTTTCCTTGGGCTGCAAATTAAGCAAACCAAGGATGGAGTCTTCATCAATCAAGCAAAGTATACCAAGGAGCTACTGAAAAGATTTGGAATGGATCAAGCAAAAGGAATAGGTACTCCAATGAGTTCATCAACTAAACTTGACAAAGATGAGAAAGGTAAAAGTATTGCTGAGAAATTATATAGAGGGATGATCGGAAGCTTACTCTATCTCACAGCTAGTAGACCAGATATTATGTTTGTTGTATGCTTATGTGCTAGATTTCAATCATGTCCTAAAGAATCTCATCTAATTTCTGTCAAACGAATTTTTCGTTATTTGATTGATACACATGACTATGGACTTTGGTTTTCAAAAACTTCATCTTTTGAACTTATTGGATACTCTGATGCTAACTATGCTGGTTGCAAAGTTGAACGTAAAAGCACAAGTGGTCATTGTCAATTTCTTGGTAGTTGTCTTGTATCTTGGTTTAGTAAAAAGCAAGCTTGTGTGTCTTTATCCACTGCAGAAGCTGAATACATAGCTGCAGGCAGTTGTTGTGCACAATTGCTATGGATGGAGCATACCTTACTTGATTATGGTCTTAAATTCTATTGTGTGCCCATACTATGTGATAATACTATCGCTATTAACTTGAGCATAAATCCCATTCAACATTCTAGGACTACGCATATAGAGATAAAACATAATTTCATTCGTGATCATGTGATTAAGAAAGATATATGCTTAGAATATATAAATACAAATGATCAAATTGCTGACATATTTACAAAGCCTTTGGCTAAGGAAATGTTCAATCACCTAAGAAGACTCTTAGGAATTTCAAGATTCAATGACTAATGTGTGTATTGAAGTTTTGATGAAAACAGGAAATTTTCAATCCAAAATTCGGATGCACTACAGAAAATTCGGTCAGTGAAAAGAAACAGAGACTTTTGATCAAGAATTCAGACGCAGGTCAGAAAATTCGGTCGACCGAATTTTCTGAACTGAAGAAACAGAAACTTTCGACCGAAAATTCGGACGTAGACCTGAAAATTCGGTCATCCGAATTTTACAGACGTGACTATTTAAATGAAGATTAAACAGTCTTCTCAACACTTCAACTTCCGAATTTCACATCCTTTTTAAAGCCTCTCATACCCATTCACATCCGAATCAAAATCCCTTCAAAATCACACATTCTCATCCCGATTTGCATTCACTTTTAAACTTCTAACCCTAAATTCATACAGAAAACCAATACTTCTCACAAGAAAACATCATGGTGAGAACAAAGAAGCCAAATGTTGAGAAAGGGAAAGGAAAGGCTAAGGAAGGAGATGGAGACTCAATCCTCAATCAACCAAGAAGAATTCGAATTCCTCAAACACTATCTGGGGTTGACAGGTTTGTCTCAATTAAGGCTACTCATGAATTTGATAAATGGAATAAGAATAGTAGGAAAATTATTCCTGGATATAAGGTGGATATTGATAAATTGTCAAGCATGGATATTGTTCTATCTTATTCAATGATATTGGTTGGAGTAGTTTGCTATTCATTGATGAAAAATACTATCCTACTTTGATATATGAATTCTATGCAAACTTGAAAGAGGAAAGAATTGAGATGGTAGGGGATAATGTGATACAATAGTATTCATCCAGAGTATCCCAAGTTGACATTGAATTTAATGAAGGATTGATAAATAGAATTTGTGGAGTGGGTGACAATGGAGCTAGATATTATTCACCTTCCATGCATTGCTATGATCGTGAACTCTTTACATATGTTAGATTTGAAGAAGCATTTACCAATGGAAGAGAGTTTAGATTTATAAAGGAGAGGGAAATCAAGAACTTGGATGCTAGAGGTAGAGTGATGCATCACATGGTAACTACTATGATTGTTCCTAATTTTGGACATAAGTCATCAGTTGGAAATATGCATATGGTAATCATGTTAGCCTTGCATGAGCATAGGAGAATGAACTTTGGGTATATAGCCTTAAAACACATGATTACTGCAAGAAAAACAGTAACCAAGGCATTCCCATTTGGAAGGTTATTGACAAGAATCTTTAAGCATTTTAAGATCAAACTTCCGGGAAGAGGGCAAGCCTTTAACAGTGGTGAAATTTACACTAATAAAACTCTTAGGAGAATGCAATTAGTTCTTGATGAGGATAATGTATGGAGGACAAAAAGAGAAACCCCTCCAAAAAGAATAGAAAGAGAGGAAATGATAGAAAGTGAAGAGGAGGAAGAAGAAGAGGATGAAGAGGAAACCCTTGCTAGGGAAATGAAAACAAAAAGGAAGCAGGATACCTCAAGTGAGGGGGGAGCAACCTCCGACAAAAAGGAGATTGTTTGAAGAAGAAATTGGAATTGGTTCAAGTGGTAAAGGAGTAACTATAGGAGACACCATAGCCAAAGCATTCCAAGAAGCCTTGAACAATCATGTCAAGGAAATGGAGAAGATGTATAAGTTCTTTGAATCATTTGCTCCAATGGTTCCTGGAAAGTTAGATGGACTGGAGAATAGAGTAAAGCACATTGAAGAAATCCTTATGAGAAACACTCAAAGTGGTGAAGGACCCTCTAAGCCTCAAGATGGAAATGAGGAAGAAAGAGATAGAGAAGCAAAGAAAGGAGATAATAAGGACAGCAGTGATGAAGATGATGATCAAGGTGGAGATGAAGAGACTGTAGCAGAAGAAGAAGAGGAAGAACATGCTCTTGAAGATCCACCAGTAGCAGAAAGCCAAGTAGCTCAAGCTGAAATAGTCTCTCCATCAACAATCTCTTTCAGTCAAGGAAGAGTGAAGCACTTGGCCATCAAGAAAGGAGTGAGCCGAGCCTCCCCATCAACCTCAACATCACAAGACTAAGCTTTCTTTTCTATTCTCTTTACTGTTTTTTAATTTTCCTATCTTTATTTGTTTTGTAATTCTGAACTTGTTAAGTATTTTGCTGCATTTTATGTAATTGTGAAGCTCAATGATGAAATCCCAGTGATGAGAGCTTCTTTTATATGCTAAATTGAAAGTCTCATTTTCATTGATCCCTCTATTTTTTTTGAATGATGACAAAAGGGGGAGAAAAATAATGAACTGAGTCTTTAATGATGAGTCTTTAATGATGCTGCAATATGAGTCTTCATGCATTAAAATTCGGATGCAAGGTTTAAAGATTCGGATGCATCCATATCTATGGTCAAAATGTACTCTTTTGTTGTTCAAATTGATTCAAATCTGTCTTAATCTCTTCCATTATGTTTGAACAACATTATGAAAGCTTTATTTCACTTTAAACATCCATTATATTGAATTTATTACAGTTTGGACTTAAATTTCAAATTTTGGATGCATGAGTTTAAAAATTCGGACGCATGAGTTTAAAAATTCGGATGCAATCATATTTCATTGTCAAAATGTGCTCCTTTGTTGTTCAAACTGATTCAAATATATTTTAATCTTTTTTAATACGTTTGAATAACCTTAGGAAAGCTTATTTTAAAAAATTATAGCTTTCATTTCACTTATTTTACAATTCGAACTTGATATGTCAAAATTTGGATTCAAAACATCTCAAGTCCAAATGTGTTGAAAAATGAGCACAATCTAAGGGGGAGCATTGTTAATCTTTTCTGACCTTTAAAACCTCTCTCAGAAGTTTTCTAAATGCTTAAATACAATATCTTCTATTCTAGTTGCGTTGGAAGGAAGGAGGCAAATAGAGGTTGGTTGGGTCATAGGCTCATATTGAGCCTTTTGTATGTCAATATGCTAAATTGGTTGTTTTCTATCATTGAGCCTTTTGTATGTCAATATGCTAAATTGGTTGTTTTCTATCATTGACATCAATACTTCTTTGTGCTACTTTGTTTAAATCCATCACATTTTGCATCAAAGTTTGTCATCATCAAAAAGGGGGAGATTGTTAGCCCTAAGGGCAAATCATGTAGTTTTGATTAATGACAAATATTGATGAGAACTAATATGTTTATATTGTGTGATAGGATTTGTGAACTAAGAAGTTTGGAGTCTCATTGCCTTCAAGCCAAAGTGCAAGAGCAACCTCAATAAAGTCTTTTGAGGTTTATTCAAAGATGAACTCAAGGCATTGAAGACTTGAAGTGTAGAGTAGGTATGATAATAGGTAATATCTATGTAAACTCTACACTTGTATGTCTTGGAGTTTATTGAATGCATAAGAGAGCATAAAATAGGTTTCTTAATCTTAAAAGGCTTTGAATAAATTTCTTTGTTAATGAAATTTTGTATCCTGAAATTTTTTAAGTAAACTTTATATGATCAAAGGAATTTGATTTTGGTTTTCAAACCTATATATGTCCAAATAAGTTTTCTATATATACCAAATGTTTTTCAAACCTTTGGAAGTTAAATCTCAAATGATTTTACAAAGTTTGAATATGATTCCAAGAAATTCTGTCGTCCAAATTTTGTAGCAAAAGTTTTCTACTGTTCTTCCAGAGAAATTCGGAAGAAGATTCGAACGCACGTAGAAAAATTCGATCGTCCGAATTTTGGCCCTCAGTATGGTCACTGTTTTTTCAGAGAAATTCGGACGAATATTCAGACGCAGTAGGAAGAATTCGGTCGTCCGAAAAATTTGGGGACGTTGCAATCTGTAGTCCCGAGTTCCCTACGAAAATAGCCGTTAACTAGTCGTTTTATAGCTGTTTTAACTGATTTTCAAATTCTATAAAAGCTATAAACGTGCAATCTTTTGTAAGTTTTGAATCCTTGAATACTCTAAGCATTCTAAAGCCTTTTACAAACAATCATTAAGCTCTCTTATGTCTTGTACATTCAATTGATCAATCCAAATACATCAAAGTGTGAAGCTGCAACTTTGTGTATTATCTACCAACAAGTGGTAACATCTACACACTCTTCTTTAAATTATTAAATTGTGTTGGTCTACTAGCTCTAGCATGGTTATCTTGATAACATAAAATCTTTTAGATAAGGGTGATCCTTGAAGTTGTGATTCAAGGTTGTTTGAGATATAAAACCATTGTGTTTGGTGAGCCTTGTATTGTAAAAAGTTACTAGAAGAGGTTGTGAGTGTAAAACCATAGTGTGGTGAGCCTCTCTTGTAATCTGTAAACTTGAGCACATAGTAGAGTAATTGAAATCCTTAAGTGTAGGCTTAAGGTAGTGGAAGTAGATCTTGAGGATCGAACCACTATAAATTGCTTGTATTCTTTGATCTTCTTTTCTTATATTGCTTTGCTATAAATTGCTTCTATTTTGTTCATATAATCTGTTATTGATCTATACACATAAAAGGTTTGATTTTGCAAAAATTAGACAAATACCTAATTCACCCCCCCTCTTAGGTATTTCAAATCCGTTAAGGGCTTTTGAAGGAGAAGGAGGGCAGCTCAGGCGTGTAGGAGGCAGAAAAGGGAGAGTTTTGAGGGAAAATTCTCATCCCAAGTCCTCATTCTTTGTAAGAGAAATCAATAGAGGAGATGGAATCATTGAAGAAGAAGCAATCAATCTTGGAGATTCAAGCTCAAGAACACAACCCTTCATAACTAAGTTGTAGAACTCACCCCTGAACAAAGATGATTTGAGACATGAGATGAGCAACTCTTCCTCAATCCTTGTTGCTTAATATTCTTTGATTTGTAATACAATGAGGACATTATGAAGCTTCCAGAATATTGAAATTTATGTAAATCCAAGCCCGATTGGAGCCTCTAATTATAGTGCAAAGTTAGTGTCTCGGAATTTGGTTTCAGTTTCTACTGTGTCTACAAGAATGACCATATCTAGCGTTATGAAAATCTAATTGAGGTGATTCAAATCTACATTAAAATCTAGATCATCAGATTTTATACTCTATGCTCCCTAAGAATTCAAAGAACTGTCACAGTCGCAGACTAGATTATTTTAGCAAAACTAGTTTGAAGCGGCGCTGCTTGGGTTGAAATAGCATTTTATGCAATTTTCCTGTCTTTTTGGGAGGTGTATATATATCCTTTAAGGGCTTTTGAAGAGGGAAGGGGAGGCAGGTAGGTATCAGAGGAGGGAGAAAACGGGAGAGTTTTGAGAGAAAATTCTTGTCCCAAATTCTCATTCTATGCAAGAGAAATCAAGAGAGGAGGTGGAATCATTGGGAAAGAAGCAATCAATCTTGGAAATTCATGCTCAAGAGCACAACCCTTCACAACTAAGTTGAAGAACTCACCCCGGAAGAAAGATGATTTGAGACATGAGATGAGCAACTCTTCCTCAATCCTTGTTGCTTAATATTCTTTGATTTGTAATACAATGAGGACATTATGAAGCTTCCAGAATATTGAAATTTATGTAAATCCAAGCCCGATTGGAGCCTCTAATTATTGTGCAAGGTCAGTGTCTCGGAATTTGGTTTCAGTTCTTGTAGTGTCTACAAGAATGACCATATCTTGCGTTATGAACATCCAATTGAGGTGATTCAAATCTACATGAAAATCTAGATCATCGGATTTTATACTCTAAGCACCCTAAGAATTCAAAGAACTGTCACAGTCGCAGAACAGATTATTGTAGCAAAACTAGTTCGAAGCGGCACTGCTTGGGTTGAAACAACTTTTTATACGATTTTCATCTCTTTTTGGAAGGTGTATATATATCATTTACGGGCATTTGAAGAGGGAAGGGGAGGCAGCTAGGGCTCAGAGGAGGGAGAAAAAGGGAGAGTTTTGAGAGAAAATTCTTATCCCAAATTCTCATTCTATGCAAGAGAAATCAAGAGAGGAGGTGGAATCATTGAAGAGGAAGGAATCAATCTTGGAAATTCAAGCTCAAGAGCACAACGCTTCACAACTAAGTAGAAGAAGTCAGCCTTGAAGAAAGATGATTTGAGACATGAGAATGAGCAAGTCTTCCTCAATCCTTGTTGCTTTATATTCTTTGATTTGTAATATGACGAGGATATTACGAAGTTTCCAGAATGGTAAAATTTGTGACCATCCAAGCCCGATTGGAGTCCCTAATTATAGTGCAAAGTTAGTGTTTCTGAATTTGGTTTTGGTAGTGTTTGGAAGAATGACCATATCTTGCGTTATCGACATCCAATTGAGGTGATTCCAATCTATATGAAAATATAAGAACTTGATCTAAAACTTTTATGTAGACATCAGGACCTAGATCATCGGATTTTATACTCTGAATTCTCAAGAATTCAAACAACTGTCAAAGTCGCAGAACAGATTATTGTAGCAAAACTAGTTCGAAGTGGCACTACTTGGTTTGAAACAGCATTTTGGAAGGTGTATATAAATCCTATTAGCCCTAAGGGCAAATCATGTAGTTTTGATTAATGACAAATATTGATGAGAACTAATATGTTTATATTGTGTGATAGGATTTGTGAACTAAGAAGTTTGGAGTCTCATTGCCTTCAAGCCAAAGTGCAAGAGCAACCTCAATAAAGTCTTTTGAGGTTTATTCAAAGATGAACTCAAGGCATTGAAGACTTGAAGTGTAGAGTAGGTATGATAATAGGTAATATCTATGTAAACTCTACACTTGTATGTCTTGGAGTTTATTGAATGCATAAGAGAGCATAAAATAGGTTTCTTAATCTTAAAAGGCTTTGAATAAATTTCTTTGTTAATGAAATTTTGTATCCTAAAATTTTTTAAGTAAACTTTATATGATCAAAGGAATTTGATTTTGGTTTTCAAACCTATATATGTCCAAATAAGTTTTCTATATGTACCAAATGTTTTTCAAACCTTTGGAAGTTAAATCTCAAATGATTTTACAAAGTTTGAATATGATTCCAAGAAATTCGGTCGTCCAAATTTTGTAGCAAAAGTTTTCTACTGTTCTTCCAGAGAAATTCGGAAGAAGATTCGAACGCATGTAGAAAAATTCGGTCGTCCGAATTTTGGCCCTCAGTATGGTCACTGTTTTTTCAGAGAAATTCGGACGAATATTCAGACGCAGTAGGAAGAATTCGGTCGTCCGAAAAATTCGGACGCAGAATTCGGTAGTCCGAATTTCCTGAAAATAGCCGTTAACTAGCCGTTTTATAGCTGTTCTAACTGATTTTCAAATTCTATAAAAGCTATAAACGTGCAATCTTTTGTAAGTTTTGAATCCTTGAATACTCTAAGCATTCTAAAGCCTTTTACAAACAATTCTTAAGCTCTCTTATGTCTTGTACATTCAATTGATCAATCCAAATACATCAAAGTGTGAAGCTGCAACTCTTCATCAATCCTTGTTGCTTAATATTCTTTGATTTGTAATACAATGAGGACATTATGAAGCTTCCAGAATATTGAAATTTATGTCAATCCAAGCCCGATTGGAGCCTCTAATTATAGTGCAAAGTCAGTGTCTCAGAATTTGGTTTCAGTTTCTACTCTGTCTACAAGAATGACCATATCTAGCGTTATGAAAATCTAATTGAGGTGATTCGAATCTACATTAAAATCTAGATCATCAGATTTTATACTCTATGCTCCCTAAGAATTCAAAGAACTGTCACAGTCGCAGAATAGATTATTTTAGCAAAACTAGTTTGAAGCGGCGCTGCTTGGGTTGAAATAGCATTTTATGCAATTTTCCTCTCTTTTTGGGAGGTGTATACATATCCTTTAAGGGCATTTGAAGAGGGAAGGGGAGACAGGTAGGGCTCAGAGGAGGGAGAAAACGGGAGAGTTTTGAGAGAAAATTCTTATCCCAAATTCTCATTCTATGCAAGAGAAATCAAGAGAGGAGGTGGAATCATTGGGAAAGAAGCAATCAATCTTGGAAATTCAAGCTCAAGAGCACAACCCTTCACAACTAAGTAGAAGATGTCAGCCTTGAAGAAAGAAGATTTGAGGCATTAGAATGAGCAACTCTTCCTCAATCCTTGTTGCTTTATACTCTTTGATTTGTAATAGAATGAGGACATTATGAAGCTTCCAGAATGGTAAAATTTGTAACCATTCAAGCCCGATTGGAGCCCCTAATTATAGTGCAAAGTCAGTGTTTTTGAATTTTGTTTTGGTAGTGTTTGGAAGAATGACCATATCTTGCGTTATCGACATCCAATTGAGGTGATTCCAATCTGCATGAAAATATAAGATCTTGATCTACAACTTTTATGTAGACATCAGGACCTAGATCGTCAGATTTTATACTCTGAATTCCCAAGAATTCAAACAACAGTCAAAGTCGCAGAACAAATTATTGTAGCAAAACTAGTTCGAAGCGGCACTACTTGGTTTGAAACAGCAATTTATGCAATTATCCTCTCTTTTTGGGAGATGTATAGGGCATTTGATGGAGAAGAAGGGCAGCTCAGGCGTGTAGGAGGCAGAAAAGGGAGAGTTTTGAGAGAAAACTCTCATCCCAAGTCCTCATTCTTTGTAAGAGAAATCTATAGAGGAGGTGGAATCATTGAAGAAGAAGCAATCAATCTTGGAGATTCAATCTCAAGAACACAATCCTTCATAACTAAGTTGAAGAACTCACCACTGAAGAAAGATGATTTGAGAAAGGAGACGAGCATCTCTTCCTCAATCGTAGTTGCTTAATATTTTTTTATTTGTAATAGAATGAGGACATTATGAAGCTTCCAGAATGGTAAAATTTGTAACCATTCAAGCCCGATTGGAGCCCCTAATTATAGTGCAAAGTCAGTGTTTTTGAATTTTGTTTTGGTAGTGTTTGGAAGAATGACCATATCTTGCGTTATCGACATCCAATTGAGGTGATTCCAATCTACATGAAAATATAAGATATTGATCTACAACTTTTATGTAGACATCAGGAGCTAGATCATCGGATTTTATACTCTGAATTCCCAAGAATTCAAACCACTGTCAAAGTCGCAGAACAAATTATTGTAGCAAAACTAGTTCGAAGCGGCACTACTTGGTTTGAAACAGCAATATATGCAATTATCCTCTCTTTTTGGGAGGTGTATATAAATTCGTTAAGGGCATTTGATGGAGAAGGAGGGCAGCTCAGGCGTGTAGGAGGCAGAAAAGGGATAGTATTGAGAGAAAATTCTCATCCGAAGTCCTCATTCTTTGTAAGAGAAATCTATAGAGGAGGTGGAATCATTGAAGAATAAGCAATCAATATTGGAGATTCAAGCTCAAGAATACAACCCTTCATAACTAAGTTGAAGAACTCACCCCTGAAGAAAGATGATTTGAGAAAGGAGATGAGCAACTCTTCCTCAATCGTAGTTGCTTAATATTTTTTGATTTGTAATAGAATGAGGACATTATGAAGCTTCCAGAATGGTAAAATTTGTAACCATTCAAGCCCGATTGGAGTCCCTAATTATAGTGCAAACTTAGTGTTTCTGAATTTTGTTTTGGCAGTGTTTGGAAGAATGACCATATCTTGCGTTATCGACATCCAATTGAGGTGATTCCAATCTACATGTAAATATAAGATCTTGATCTACAACTTTTATGTAAACATCAGGACCTAGATCTTCAGATTTTATACTCTGAATTCCCAAGAATTCAAACCACTGTCAAAGTCGCAGATCAGATTATTGTAGCAAAGCTAGTTCGAAGCGGCACTACTTGGTTTGAAACAGCAATTTATGCAACCATCCTCTCTTTTAGGGAGGTGTATATAAATTCGTTAAGGGCATTTGATGGAGAAGGAGGGCAGCTCAAGCGTGTAGGAGGCAGAAAAGGGATAGTTTTGAGAGAAAATTCTTATCCGAAGTCCTCATTCTTTGTAAGAGAAATCAAGAGAGGAGGTGGAATCATTGAAGAAGAAGCAATCAATCTTGGAGATTCAAGCTCAAGAACACAACCCTTCATAACTAAGTTGAAGAACTCACCCCTGAAGAAAGATAATTTGAGAAAGGAGATGAGCAACTCTTCCTCAATCGTAGTTGCTTAATATATTTTTATTTGTAATAGAATGAGGACATTATGAAGCTTCCAGAATGGTAAAATTTGTAACCATTCAAGCCCGATTGGAGTCCCTAATTATAGTGCAAAGTTAGTTTTTCTGAATTTTGTTTTGGCAGTGTTTGGAAGAATGACCATATCTTGCGTTATCGACATCCAATTGAGGTGATTCCAATCTACATGTAAATATAAGATCTTGATCTACAACTTTTATGTAAACATCAGGACCTAGATCTTCAGATTTTATACTCTGAATTCCCAAGAATTCAAACCACTGTCAAAGTCGCAGATCAGATTATTGTAGCAAAGCTAGTTCGAAGCGGCACTACTTGGTTTGAAACAGCAATTTATGCAACCATCCTCTCTTTTAGGGAGGTGTATATAAATTCGTTAAGGGCATTTGATGGAGAAGGAGGGCAGCTCAGGCGTGTAGGAGGCAGAAAAGGGATAGTATTGAGAGAAAATTCTCATCCGAAGTCCTCATTCTTTGTAAGAGAAATCTATAGAGGAGGTGGAATCATTGAAGAATAAGCAATCAATATTGGAGATTCAAGCTCAAGAATACAACCCTTCATAACTAAGTTGAAGAACTCACCCCTGAAGAAAGATGATTTGAGAAAGGAGATGAGCAACTCTTCCTCAATCGTAGTTGCTTAATATTTTTTGATTTGTAATAGAATGAGGACATTATGAAGCTTCCAGAATGGTAAAATTTGTAACCATTCAAGCCCGATTGGAGCCCCTAATTATATTGCAAAGTCAGTGTTTTTGAATTTTGTTTTGGCATTGTTTGGAAGAATGACCATATCTTGCGTTATCGACATCCAATTGAGGTGATTCCAATCTGCATGAAAATATAAGATATTGATCTACAACTTTTATGTAGACATCAGGACCTAGATCGTCAGATTTTATACTCTGAATTCCCAAGAATTCAAACAACAGTCAAAGTCGCAGAACAAATTATTGTAGCAAAACTAGTTCGAACCGGCACTACTTGGTTTGAAACAGCAATATATGCAATTATCCTCTCTTTTTGGGAGGTGTATATAAATTCGTTAAGGGCATTTGATGGAGAAGGAGGGCAGCTCAGGCGTGTAGGAGCCAGAAAAGGGATAGTTTTGAGAGAAAATTCTTATCCGAAGTCCTCATTCTTTGTAAGAGAAATCAATAGAGGAGGTCGAATCACTGAAGAAGAAGCAATTAATCTTGGAGATTCAATCTCAAGAACACAACCCTTCATAACTAAGTTGAAGAACTCACCCCTGAAGAAAGATGATTTGAGAAAGGAGATGAGCATCTCTTCCTCAATCGTAGTTGCTTAATATTTTTTTATTTGTAATAGAATGAGGACATTATGAAGCTTCCAGAATGGTAAAATTTGTAACCATTCAAGCCCGATTGGAGCCCCTAATTATAGTGCAAAGTTATTGTTTCTGAATTTTGTTTTGGCATTGTTTGGAAGAATGACCATATCTTGCGTTATCGACATCCAATTGAGGTGATTCCAATCTACATGAAAATATAAGATCTTGATCTACAACTTTTATGTAGACATCAGGACCTAGATCATCGGATTTTATACTCTGAATTCCCAAGAATTCAAACCACTGTCAAAGTTGCAGATCAGATTATTGTAGCAAAACTAGTTCGAAGCGGCACTACTTGGTTTGAAACAGCAATTTATGCAATTATCCTCTCTTTTTGGGAGGTGTATATAAATTCGTTAAGGGCATTTGATGGAGAAGGAGGGCACTTCGGACGTGTATGAGGCAGAAAAGGGATAGTTTTGAGAGAAAATTCTCATCCGAAGTCCTCATTCTTTGTAACAGAAATCTATAGAGGAGGTAGAATCACTGAAGAAGAAGCAATCAATCTTGGAGATTCAATCTCAAGAACACAACCCTTCATAACTAAGTTGAAGAACTCACCCCTGAAGAAAGATGATTTGAGAAAGGAGATGAGCAACTCTTCCTCAATCGTAGTTGCTTAATAATTTTTTATTTGTAATAGAATGAGGACATTATGAAGCTTCCAGAATGGTAAAATTTGTAACCATTCAAGCCCGATTGGAGCCCCTAATTATAGTGCAAAGTTATTGTTTCTGAATTTTGTTTTGGCATTGTTTGGAAGAATGACCATATCTTGCGTTATCGACATCCAATTGAGGTGATTCCAATCTACATGAAAATATAAGATCTTGATCTACAACTTTTATGTAGACATCAGGACCTAGATCATCGGATTTTATACTCTGAATTCCCAAGAATTCAAACCACTGTCAAAGTTGCAGATCAGATTATTGTAGCAAAACTAGTTCGAAGCGGCACTACTTGGTTTGAAACAGCAATTTATGCAATTATCCTCTCTTTTTGGGAGGTGTATATAAATTCGTTAAGGGCATTTGATGGAGAAGGAGGCAGCCTCGGGGACGTGGTAGGAGGCGAGAAAGGGATAGTTTTGAGAGAAAATTTCTCATCCGAAGTCCTCATTCTTTGTAAGAGAAATCTATAGAGGAGGTGGAATCATTGAAGAAGAAGCAATCAATCTTGGAGATTCAAGCTCAAGAACACAAACCTTCAAAACTAAGTTGAAGAACTCACCCCTGAAGAAAGATGATTTGAGAAAGGAGATGAGCAACTCTTCCTCAATCGTAGTTGCTTAATAATTTTCTATTTGTAATAGAATGAGGACATTATGAAGCTTCCAGAATGGTTAAATTTGTAACCATTCAAGCCCGATTGGAGCCCCTAATTATAGTGCAAAGTTAGTGTTTCTGAATTTTGTTTTGGCATTGTTTGGAAGAATGACCATATCTTGCGTTATCGACATCCAATTGAGGTGATTCCAATCTACATGAAAATATAAGATCTTGATCTACAACTTTTATGTAGACATCAGGACCTAGATCATCGGATTTTATACTCTGAATTCCCAAGAATTCAAAGCACTGTCAAAGTCGCAGATCAGATTATTGTAGCAAAGCTAATTCGAAGCGGCCCTACTTGGTTTCAAACAGCAATTTATGCAATTATCCTCTCTTTTTGGGAGGTGTATATAAATTCGTTAAGGGCATTTGATGGAGAAGGAGGGCAGCTCAAGCGTGTAGGAGGCGAGAAAGAGGATAGTTTTGAGAGAAAAATTCTCATCCGAAGTCCTCATTCTTTGTAAGAGAAATCTATAGAGGAGGTGGAATCACTGAAGAAGAAGCAATCAATCTTGGAGATTCAAGCTCAAGAACACAACCTTCATAACTAAGTTGAAGAACTCACCCCTGAAGAAAGATGATTTGACAAAGGAGATGAGCAACTCTTCCTCAATCGTAGTTGCTTAATAATTTTTTATTTGTAATAGAATGAGGACATTATGAAGCTTCCAGAATGGTAAAATTTGTAACCATTCAAGCCCGATTGGAGCCCCTAATTATAGTGCAAAGTTAGTGTTTCTGAATTTTGTTTTGGCATTGTTTGGAAGAATGACCATATCTTGCTTTATCGACATCCAATTGAGGTGATTCCAATCTACATGAAAATATAAGATCTTGATCTACAACTTTTATGTAGACATCAGGAGCTAGATCATCGAATTTTATACTCTGAATTCCCAAGAATTCAAACCACTGTCAAAGTCGCAGATCAGATTATTGTAGCAAAACTAGTTCGAAGCGGCACTACTTAGTTTGAAACAACAATTTATGCAATTATACTCTCTTTTTGGGAGGTGTATATAAATTCGTTAAGGGCATTTGATGGAGAAGGAGGGCAGCTCAAGCGTGTAGGAGGCAGAAAAGGGATAGTTTTGAGAGAAAATTCTCATCCGAAGTCCTCATTCTTTGTAAGAGAAATCTATAGAGGAGGTGGAATCACTGAAGAAGAAGCAATCAATCTTGGAGATTCAAGCTCAAGAACACAAACCTTCATAACTAAGTTGAAGAACTCACCCCTGAAGAAAGATGATTTGAGAAAGGAGATGAGCATCTGTTCCTCAATCGTAGTTGCTTAATATTTTTTTATTTGTAATAGAATGAGGACATTATGAAGCTTCCAGAATGGTAAAATTTGTAACCATTCAAGCCCGATTGGAGCCCCTAATTATAGTGCAAAGTTAGTGTTTCTGAATTTTGTTTTGGCATTGTTTGGAAGAATGACCATATCTTGCGTTATCGACATCCAATTGAGGTGATTCCAATCTACATAAAAATATAAGATCTTGATCTACAACTTTTATGTAGACATCAGGACCTAGATCATCGGATTTTATACTCTGAATTCCCAAGAATTCAAACCACTGTCAAAGTCGCAGATCAGATTATTGTAGCAAAACTAGTTCGAAGAGGCACTACTTGGTTTGAAACAGCAATTTATGCAATTATCCTCTCTTTTTGGGAGGTGTATATAAATTCGTTAAGGGCATTTGATGGAGAAGGAGGGCAGCTCAGGCGTGTAGGAGGCAGAAAAGGGATAGTTTTGAGAGAAAATTCTCATCCGAAGTCCTCATTCTTTGTAAGAGAAATCAATAGAGAAGGTGGAATCACTGAAGAAGAAGCAATCAATCTTGGAGATTCAAGGTCAAGAACACAAACCTTCATAACTAAGTTGAAGAACTCACCCCTGAAGAAAGATGATTTGAGAAAGGAGATGAGCAACTCTTCCTCAATCGTAGTTGCTTAATAATTTTTTATTTGTAATAGAATGAGGACATTATGAAGCTTCCAGAATGGTAAAATTTGTAACCATTCAAGCCCGATTGGAGCCCTTAATTATAGTGCAAAGTTAGTGTTTCTGAATTTTGTTTTGGCATTGTTTGGAAGAATGACCATATCTTGCGTTATCGACATCCAATTGAGGTGATTCCAATCTACGTGAAAATATAAGATCTTGATCTACAACTTTTATGTAGACATCAGGACCTAGATCATCGGATTTTATACTCTGAATTCCCAAGAATTCAAACCACTGTCAAAGTCGCAGATCAGATTATTGTAGCAAAACTAGTTCGAAGCGGCACTACTTGGTTTGAAACAGCAATTTATGCAATTATCCTCTCTTTTTGGGAGGTGTATATAAATTCGTTAAGGGCATTTGATGGAGAAGGAGGGTAGCTCAGGCGTGTAGGAGGCAGAAAAGGGATAGTTTTGAGAGAAAATTCTCATCCGAAGTCCTCATTCTTTGTAAGAGAAATCAATAGAGAAGGTGGAATCACTGAAGAAGAAGCAATCAATCTTGGAGATTCAAGGTCAAGAACACAAACCTTCATAACTAAGTTGAAGAACTCACCCCTGAAGAACGATGATTTGAGAAAGGAGATGAGCAACTCTTCCTCAATCGTAGTTGCTTAATAATTTTTTATTTGTAATAGAATGAGGACATTATGAAGCTTCCAGAATGGTAAAATTTGTAACCATTCAAGCCCGATTGGAGCCCCTAATTATAGTGCAAAGTTAGTGTTTCTGAATTTTGTTTTGGCATTGTTTGGAAGAATGACCATATCTTGCGTTATCGACATCCAATTGAGGTGATTCCAATCTACATAAAAATATAAGATCTTGATCTACAACTTTTATGTAGACATCAGGACCTAGATCATCGGATTTTATACTCTGAATTCCCAAGAATTCAAACCACTGTCAAAGTCGCGAGATCAGTTATTGTAGCAAAACTAGTTCGAAGCGGCACTTTACTTGGTTTGAAACAGCAATTTATGCAATTATCCTCTCTTTTTGGGAGGTGTATATAAATTCGTTAAGGGCATTTGATGGAGAAGGAGGGCAGCTCAGGGCGTGTAGGAGGCGAAAAGGGATAGTTTTGAGAAAAATTCTCATCCAAAGTCCTCATTCTTTGTAAGAGAAATCTATAGAGGAGGTGGAATCACTGAAGAAGAAGCAATCAATCTTGGAGATTCAAGCTCAAGAACACAAACCCTTCATAACTAAGTTGAAGAACTCACTACTGAAGAAAGATGATTTGAGAAAGGAGATGAGCATCTCTTCCTCAATCAGTAGTTGCTTAATAATTTTTTTTATTTGTAATAGAATGAGGACATTATGAAGCTTCCAGAATGGTAAAATTTGTAACCATTCAAGCCCGATTGGAGCCCCTAATTATAGTGCAAAGTTAGTGTTTTTGAATTTTGTTTTGGCATTGTTTGGAAGAATGACCATATCTTGCGTTATCGACATCCAATTGAGGTGATTCCAATCTACATAAAAATATAAGATCTTGATCTACAACTTTTATGTAGACATCAGGACATAGATCATCGGATTTTATACTCTGAATTCCCAAGAATTCAAACCCTTTGTCAAAGTCGCGAATCAGTTATTGTAGCAAAACTAGTTCGAAGCGGCACTACTTGGTTTGAAACAGCAATTTATGCAATTATCCTCTCTTTTTGGGAGGTGTATATAAATTCGTTAAGGGCATTTGATGGAGAAGGAGGGCAGCTCAAGCATGTAGGAGGCAGAAAAGGGATAGTTTTGAGAGAAAATTCTCATCCGAAGTCCTCATTCTTTGTAAGAGAAATCTATAGAGGAGGAGGAATCACTGAAGAAGAAGCAATCAATCTTGGAGATTCAAGCTCAAGAACACAAACCTTCATAACTAAGTTGAAGAACTCACCCCTGAAGAACGATGATTTGAGAAAGGAGATGAGCATCTCTTCCTCAATCGTAGTTGCTTAATATTTTTTTATTTGTAATAGAATGAGGACATTATGAAGCTTCCAGAATGGTAAAATTTGTAACCATTCAAGCCCGATTGGAGCCCCTAATTATAGTGCAAAGTTAGTGTTTCTGAATTTTGTTTTGGCATTGTTTGGAAGAATGACCATATCTTGCGTTATCGACATCCAATTGAGGTGATTCCAATCTACATGAAAATATAAGATCTTGATCTACAACTTTTATGTAGGCATCGGGACCTAGATCATCAGATTTTATACTACGAATTCCCAAGAATTCAAACCCTTTATCAAAGTCGCGAATCAGTTATTGTAGCAAAACTAGTTCGAAGCGGCACTACTTGGTTTGAAACAGCAATTTATGCAATTATCCTCTCTTTTTGGGAGGTGTATATAAATTCGTTAAGGGCATTTGATGGAGAAGGAGGGCAGCTCAGGGCGTGTAGGAGGCGAGAAAGGGATAGTTTTGAGAGAAAATTCTCATCCGAAGTCCTCATTCTTTGTAAGAGAAATCTATAGAGGAGGTGGAATCACTGAAGAAGAAGCAATCAATCTTGGAGATTCAAGCTCAAGAACACAAACCCTTCATAACTAAGTTGAAGAACTCACTTACTGAAGAAAGATGATTTGAGAAAGGAGATGAGCATCTCTTCCTCAATCAGTAGTTGCTTAATAATTTTTTTATTTGTAATAGAATGAGGACATTATGAAGCTTCGAGAATGGTAAAATTTGTAACCATTCAAGCCCGATTGGAGCCCCTAATTATAGTGCAAAGTTAGTGTTTCGAATTTTGTTTTGGCATTGTTTGGAAGAATGACCATATCTTGCGTTATCGACATCCAATTGAGGTGATTCCAATCTACATGAAAAATATAAGATCTTGATCTACAACTTTTATGTAGACATCGGGACCTAGATCATCGGATTTTATACTCTGAATTCCCAAGAATTCAAACCCTTTGTCAAAGTCGCGAATCAGTTATTGTAGCAAAACTAGTTCGAAGCGGCACTACTTGGTTTGAAACAGCAATTTATGCAATTATCCTCTCTTTTTGGGAGGTGTATATAAATTCGTTAAGGGCATTTGATGGAGAAGGAGGGCAGCTCAGGCGTGTAGGAGCCAGAAAAGGGATAGTTTTGAGAGAAAATTCTCATCCGAAGTCCTCATTCTTTGTAGAGAAATCTATAGAGGAGGTGGAATCACTGAAGAAGAAGCAATCAATCTTGGAGATTCAAGCTCAAGAACACAAACCTTCATAACTAAGTTGAAGAACTCACTTTTCGAAGAAAGATGATTTGAGAAAGGAGATGAGCAACTCTTCCTCAATCGTAGTTGCTTAATAATTTTTTTATTTGTAATAGAATGAGGACATTATGAAGCTTCGAGAATGGTAAAATTTGTAACCATTCAAGCCCGATTGGAGCCCTAATTATAGTGCAAAGTTAGTGTTTCGAATTTTGTTTTGGCATTGTTTGGAAGAATGACCATATCTTGCGTTATCGACATCCAATTGAGGTGATTCCAATCTACATGAAAATATAAGATCTTGATCTACAACTTTTATGTAGACATCGGGACCTAGATCATCAGATTTTATACTCTGAATTCCCAAGAATTCAAACCCTTTGTCAAAGTCGCGAGATCAGTTATTGTAGCAAAAACTAGTTCGAAGCGGCACTACTTGGTTTGAAACAGCAATTTATGCAATTATCCTCTCTTTTTGGGAGGTGTATATAAATTCGTTAAGGGCATTTGATGGAGAAGGAGGCGGCTCAGGGCGTGTAGGAGGCGAGAAAAGGGATAGTTTTGAGGAAAATTCTCATCCGAAGTCCTCATTCTTTGTAAGAGAAATCTATAGAGGAGGTGGAATCACTGAAGAAGAAGCAATCAATCTTGGAGATTCAAGCTCAAGAACACAAACCCTTCATAACTAAGTTGAAGAACTCACTCCCGAAGAAAGATGATTTGAGAAAGGAGATGAGCAACTCTTCCTCAATCAGTAGTTGCTTAATAATTTTTTTATTTGTAATAGAATGAGGACATTATGAAGCTTCGAGAATGGTAAAATTTGTAACCATTCAAGCCCGATTGGAGCCCTAATTATAGTGCAAAGTTAGTGTTTCGAATTTTGTTTTGGCATTGTTTGGAAGAATGACCATATCTTGCGTTATCGACATCCAATTGAGGTGATTCCAATCTACATGAAAAATATAAGATCTTGATCTACAACTTTTATGTAGACATCGGGACCTAGATCATCGGATTTTATACTACGAATTCCCAAGAATTCAAACCACTTTGTCAAAGTCGCGGATCAGTTATTGTAGCAAAACTAGTTCGAAGCGGCACTACTTGGTTTGAAACAGCAATTTATGCAATTATCCTCTCTTTTTTGGGAGGTGTATATAAATTCGTTAAGGGCATTTGATGGAGAAGGAGGGCAGCTCGAGCGTGTAGGAGGCGAAAAGGGATAGTTTTGAGAGAAAATTCTCATCCCGAAGTCCTCATTCTTTGTAAGAGAAATCTATAGAGGAGGTGGAATCACTGAAGAAGAAGCAATCAATCTTGGAGATTCAATCTCAAGAACACAACCCTTCATAACTAAGTTGAAGAACTCACTCCCTGAAGAAAGATGATTTGAGAAAGGAGATGAGCATCTCTTCCTCAATCGTAGTTGCTTAATATTTTTTTATTTGTAATAGAATGAGGACATTATGAAGCTTCGAGAATGGTAAAATTTGTAACCATTCAAGCCCGATTGGAGCCCCTAATTATAGTGCAAAGTTAGTGTTTCGAATTTTGTTTTGGCATTGTTTGGAAGAATGACCATATCTTGCGTTATCGACATCCAATTGAGGTGATTCCAATCTACATGAAAATATAAGATCTTGATCTACAACTTTTATGTAGGCATCGGGACCTAGATCATCGGATTTTATACTCCGAATTCCCAAGAATTCAAACCCTCTATCAAAGTCGCGAATCAGTTATTGTAGCAAAACTAGTTCGAAGCGGCACTACTTGGTTTGAAACAGCAATTTATGCAATTATCCTCTCTTTTTGGGAGGTGTATATAAATTCGTTAAGGGCATTTGATGGAGAAGGAGGGCGGCTCGGGCGTGTAGGAGGCAGAAAAGGGATAGTTTTGAGAGAAAATTCTCATCCGAAGTCCTCATTCTTTGTAAGAGAAATCTATAGAGGAGGTGGAATCACTGAAGAAGAAGCAATCAATCTTGGAGATTCAAGCTCAAGAACACAAACCCTTCATAACTAAGTTGAAGAACTCACCCTCGAAGAAAGATGATTTGAGAAAGGAGATGAGCAACTCTTCCTCAATCGTAGTTGCTTAATAATTTTTTATTTGTAATAGAATGAGGACATTATGAAGCTTCCAGAATGGTAAAATTTGTAACCATTCAAGCCCGATTGGAGCCCCTAATTATAGTGCAAAGTTAGTGTTTCGAATTTTGTTTTGGCATTGTTTGGAAGAATGACCATATCTTGCGTTATCGACATCCAATTGAGGTGATTCCAATCTACATGAAAAATATAAGATCTTGATCTACAACTTTTATGTAGACATCGGGACCTAGATCATCGGATTTTATACTACGAATTCCCAAGAATTCAAACCCCTTTGTCAAAGTCGCGGATCAGTTATTGTAGCAAAACTAGTTTCGAAGCGGCACTACTTGGTTTGAAACAGCAATTTATGCAATTATCCTCTCTTTTTGGGAGGTGTATATAAATTCGTTAAGGGCATTTGATGGAGAAGGAGGGCAGCTCAGGGCGTGTAGGAGGCGAAAAGGGATAGTTTTGAGAGAAAATTCTCATCCCGAAGTCCTCATTCTTTGTAAGAGAAATCTATAGAGGAGGTGGAATCACTGAAGAAGAAGCAATCAATCTTGGAGATTCAATCTCAAGAACACAAACCCTTCATAACTAAGTTGAAGAACTCACCCTCGAAGAAAGATGATTTGAGAAAGGAGATGAGCATCTCTTCCTCAATCGTAGTTGCTTAATATTTTTTATTTGTAATAGAATGAGGACATTATGAAGCTTCCAGAATGGTAAAATTTGTAACCATTCAAGCCCGATTGGAGCCCCTAATTATAGTGCAAAGTTAGTGTTTCTGAATTTTGTTTTGGCATTGTTTGGAAGAATGACCATATCTTGCGTTATCGACATCCAATTGAGGTGATTCCAATCTACATAAAAATATAAGATCTTCATCTACAACTTTTATGTAGGCATCAGGACCTAGATCATCGGATTTTATACTCTGAATTCCCAAGAATTCAAACCACTGTCAAAGTCGCAGATCAGATTATTGTAGCAAAACTAGTTCGAAGCGGCACTACTTGGTTTGAAACAGCAATTTATGCAATTATCCTCTCTTTTTGGGAGGTGTATATAAATTCGTTAAGGGCATTTGATGGAGAAGGAGGGCAGCTCAGGCGTGTAGGAGGCAGAAAAGAGAGAGTTTTGAGAGAAAACTCTCATCCCAAGTCCTCATTCTTTGTAAGAGAAATCTATAGAGGAGGTGGAATCACTGAAGAAGAAGCAATCAATCTTGGAGATTCAAGCTCAAGAACACAACCCTTCATAACTAAGTTGAAGAACTCACCCCTGAAGAAAGATGATTTGAGAAAGGAGATGAGCAACTCTTCCTCAATCGTAGTTGCTTAATAATTTTTTATTTGTAATAGAATGAGGACATTATGAAGCTTCCAGAATGGTAAAATTTGTAACCATTCAAGCCCGATTGGAGCCCCTAATTATAGTGCAAAGTTAGTGTTTCTGAATTTTGTTTTGGCATTGTTTGGAAGAATGACCATATCTTGCGTTATCGACATCCAATTGAGGTGATTCCAATCTACATGAAAATATAAGATCTTGATCTACAACTTTTATGTAGGCATCAGGACCTAGATCATCGGATTTTATACTCTGAATTCCCAAGAATTCAAACCACTGTCAAAGTCGCAGATCAGATTATTGTAGCAAAACTAGTTCGAAGCGGCACTACTTGGTTTGAAACAGCAATTTATGCAATTATCCTCTCTTTTTGGGAGGTGTATATAAATTCGTTAAGGGCATTTGATGGAGAAGGAGGGCAGCTCAGGCGTGTAGGAGGCAGAAAAGGGATAGTTTTGAGAGAAAACTCTCATCCCAAGTCCTCATTCTTTGTAAGAGAAATCTATAGAGGAGGTGGAATCACTGAAGAAGAAGCAATCAATCTTGGAGATTCAATCTCAAGAACACAACCCTTCATAACTAAGTTGAAGAACTCACCCCTGAAGAAAGATGATTTGAGAAAGGAGATGAGCATCTCTTCCTCAATCGTAGTTGCTTAATATTTTTTTATTTGTAATAGAATGAGGACATTATGAAGCTTCCAGAATGGTAAAATTTGTAACCATTCAAGCCCGATTGGAGCCCCTAATTATAGTGCAAAGTTAGTGTTTCTGAATTTTGTTTTGGCATTGTTTGGAAGAATGACCATATCTTGCGTTATCGACATCCAATTGAGGTGATTCCAATCTACATGAAAATATAAGATCTTGATCTACAACTTTTATGTAGGCATCAGGACCTAGATCATCGGATTTTATACTCTGAATTCCCAAGAATTCAAACCACTGTCAAAGTCGCAGATCAGATTATTGTAGCAAAACTAGTTCAAAGCGGCACTACTTGGTTTGTAACAGCAATTTATGCAATTATCCTCTCTTTTTGGGAGGTGTATATAAATTCGTTAAGGGCATTTGATGGAGAAGGAGGGCAGCTCAAGCGTGTAGGAGGCGAAAAGGGAGAGTTTTGAGAGAAAATTCTCATCCCGAAGTCCTCATTCTTTGTAAGAGAAATCTATAGAGGAGGAGGAATCACTGAAGAAGAAGCAATCAATCTTGGAGATTCAAGCTCAAGAACACAAACCTTCATAACTAAGTTGAAGAACTCACCCTTGAAGAACGATGATTTGAGAAAGGAGATGAGCAACTCTTCCTCAATCGTAGTTGCTTAATAATTTTTTATTTGTAATAGAATGAGGACATTATGAAGCTTCCAGAATGGTAAAATTTGTAACCATTCAAGCCCGATTGGAGCCCCTAATTATAGTGCAAAGTTAGTGTTTCTGAATTTTGTTTTGGCATTGTTTGGAAGAATGACCATATCTTGCGTTATCGACATCCAATTGAGGTGATTCCAATCTACATGAAAATATAAGATCTTGATCTACAACTTTTATGTAGGCATCAGGACCTAGATCATCGGATTTTATACTCTGAATTCCCAAGAATTCAAACCACTGTCAAAGTCGCAGATCAGATTATTGTAGCAAAACTAGTTCGAAGCGGCACTACTTGGTTTGAAACAGCAATTTATGCAATTATCCTCTCTTTTTGGGAGGTGTATATAAATTCGTTAAGGGCATTTGATGGAGAAGGAGGGCAGCTCAAGCGTGTAGGAGGCAAAAAAGGGAGAGTTTTGAGAGAAAACTCTCATCCCAAGTCCTCATTCTTTGTAAGAGAAATCTATAGAGGAGGTGGAATCACTGAAGAAGAAGCAATCAATCTTGGAGATTCAATCTCAAGAACACAACCCTTCATAACTAAGTTGAAGAACTCACCCCTGAAGAAAGATGATTTGAGAAAGGAGATGAGCATCTCTTCCTCAATCGTAGTTGCTTAATAATTTTTTATTTGTAATAGAATGAGGACATTATGAAGCTTCCAGAATGGTAAAATTTGTAACCATTCAAGCCCGATTGGAGCCCCTAATTATAGTGCAAAGTTAGTGTTTCTGAATTTTGTTTTGGCATTGTTTGGAAGAATGACCATATCTTGCGTTATCGACATCCAATTGAGGTGATTCCAATCTACATGAAAATATAAGATCTTGATCTACAACTTTTATGTAGGCATCAGGACCTAGATCATCGGATTTTATACTCTGAATTCCCAAGAATTCAAACCACTGTCAAAGTCGCAGATCAGATTATTGTAGCAAAACTAGTTCGAAGCGGCACTACTTGGTTTGAAACAGCAATTTATGCAATTATCCTCTCTTTTTGGGAGGTGTATATAAATTCGTTAAGGGCATTTGATGGAGAAGGAGAGCGGCTCGAGCGTGTAGGAGGCAGAAAAGGGATAGTTTTGAGAGAAAATTCTCATCCGAAGTCCTCATTCTTTGTAAGAGAAATCTATAGAGGAGGTGGAATCACTGAAGAAGAAGCAATCAATCTTGGAGATTCAATCTCAAGAACACAACCCTTCATAACTAAGTTGAAGAACTCACCCTCGAAGAAAGATGATTTGAGAAAGGAGATGAGCAACTCTTCCTCAATCGTAGTTGCTTAATATTTTTTTATTTGTAATAGAATGAGGACATTATGAAGCTTCGGGAATGGTAAAATTTGTAACCATTCAAGCCCGATTGGAGCCCCTAATTATAGTGCAAAGTTAGTGTTTCGAATTTTGTTTTGGCATTGTTTGGAAGAATGACCATATCTTGCGTTATCGACATCCAATTGAGGTGATTCCAATCTACATGAAAAATATAAGATCTTGATCTACAACTTTTATGTAGGCATCAGGACCTAGATCATCGGATTTTATACTCTGAATTCCCAAGAATTCAAACCACTGTCAAAGTCGCAGATCAGATTATTGTAGCAAAACTAGTTCGAAGCGGCACTACTTGGTTTGAAACAGCAATTTATGCAATTATCCTCTCTTTTTGGGAGGTGTATATAAATTCGTTAAGGGCATTTGATGGAGAAGGAGGGCAGCTCAGGCGTGTAGGAGGCGAAAAAGGGATAGTTTTGAGAGAAAATTCTCATCCCGAAGTCCTCATTCTTTGTAAGAGAAATCTATAGAGGAGGTGGAATCACTGAAGAAGAAGCAATCAATCTTGGAGATTCAATCTCAAGAACACAACCCTTCATAACTAAGTTGAAGAACTCACCCCTGAAGAAAGATGATTTGAGAAAGGAGATGAGCATCTCTTCCTCAATCGTAGTTGCTTAATATTTTTTTATTTGTAATAGAATGAGGACATTATGAAGCTTCCAGAATGGTAAAATTTGTAACCATTCAAGCCCGATTGGAGCCCCTAATTATAGTGCAAAGTTAGTGTTTCTGAATTTTGTTTTGGCATTGTTTGGAAGAATGACCATATCTTGCGTTATCGACATCCAATTGAGGTGATTCCAATCTACATGAAAATATAAGATCTTGATCTACAACTTTTATGTAGGCATCAGGACCTAGATCATCGGATTTTATACTCTGAATTCCCAAGAATTCAAACCACTGTCAAAGTCGCAGATCAGATTATTGTAGCAAAACTAGTTCGAAGCGGCACTACTTGGTTTGAAACAGCAATTTATGCAATTATCCTCTCTTTTTGGGAGGTGTATATAAATTCGTTAAGGGCATTTGATGGAGAAGGAGGGCAGCTCAAGCGTGTAGGAGGCAAAAAAGGGAGAGTTTTGAGAGAAAACTCTCATCCCAAGTCCTCATTCTTTGTAAGAGAAATCTATAGAGGAGGTGGAATCATTGAAGAAGAAGCAATCAATCTTGGAGATTCAATCTCAAGAACACAACCCTTCATAACTAAGTTGAAGAACTCACCCCTGAAGAAAGATGATTTGAGAAAGGAGATGAGCATCTCTTCCTCCATCGTAGTTGCTTAATATTTTTTTATTTGTAATAGAATGAGGACATTATGAAGCTTCCAGAATGGTAAAATTTGTAACCATTCAAGCCCGATTGGAGCCCCTAATTATAGTGCAAAGTTAGTGTTTCTGAATTTTGTTTTGGCATTGTTTGGAAGAATGACCATATCTTGCGTTATCGACATCCAATTGAGGTGATTCCAATCTACATGAAAATATAAGATCTTGATCTACAACTTTTATGTAGGCATCAGGACCTAGATCATCGGATTTTATACTCTGAATTCCCAAGAATTCAAACCACTGTCAAAGTCGCAGATCAGATTATTGTAGCAAAACTAGTTCGAAGCGGCACTACTTGGTTTGAAACAGCAATTTATGCAATTATCCTCTCTTTTTGGGAGGTGTATATAAATTCGTTAAGGGCATTTGATGGAGAAGGAGGGCAGCTCAGGGCGTGTAGGAGGCAGAAAAGGGATAGTTTTGAGAGAAAATTCTCATCCGAAGTCCTCATTCTTTGTAAGAGAAATCTATAGAGGAGGTGGAATCACTGAAGAAGAAGCAATCAATCTTGGAGATTCAAGCTCAAGAACACAACCCTTCATAACTAAGTTGAAGAACTCACCCCTGAAGAAAGATGATTTGAGAAAGGAGATGAGCAACTCTTCCTCAATCGTAGTTGCTTAATATTTTTTTATTTGTAATAGAATGAGGACATTATGAAGCTTCCAGAATGGTAAAATTTGTAACCATTCAAGCCCGATTGGAGCCCCTAATTATAGTGCAAAGTTAGTGTTTCTGAATTTTGTTTTGGCATTGTTTGGAAGAATGACCATATCTTGCGTTATCGACATCCAATTGAGGTGATTCCAATCTACATAAAAATATAAGATCTTGATCTACAACTTTTATGTAGACATCAGGACCTAGATCATCGGATTTTATACTCTGAATTCCCAAGAATTCAAACCACTGTCAAAGTCGCAGATCAGATTATTGTAGCAAAACTAGTTCGAAGCGGCACTACTTGGTTTGAAACAGCAATTTATGCAATTATCCTCTTTTTTGGGAGGTGTATATAAATTCGTTAAGGGCATTTGATGGAGAAGGAGGGCGGCTCAGGGCGTGTAGGAGGCAGAAAAGGGATAGTTTTGAGAGAAAATTCTCATCCGAAGTCCTCATTCTTTGTAAGAGAAATCTATAGAGGAGGTGGAATCACTGAAGAAGAAGCAATCAATCTTGGAGATTCAATCTCAAGAACACAACCCTTCATAACTAAGTTGAAGAACTCACCCCTCGAAGAAAGATGATTTGAGAAAGGAGATGAGCATCTCTTCCTCAATCGTAGTTGCTTAATATTTTTTTATTTGTAATAGAATGAGGACATTATGAAGCTTCCAGAATGGTAAAATTTGTAACCATTCAAGCCCGATTGGAGCCCCTAATTATAGTGCAAAGTTAGTGTTTCTGAATTTTGTTTTGGCATTGTTTGGAAGAATGACCATATCTTGCGTTATCGACATCCAATTGAGGTGATTCCAATCTACATGAAAATATAAGATCTTGATCTACAACTTTTATGTAGGCATCAGGACCTAGATCATCGGATTTTATACTCCGAATTCCCAAGAATTCAAACCCTTTGTCAAAGTCGCGAATCAGATTATTGTAGCAAAACTAGTTCGAAGCGGCACTACTTGGTTTGAAACAGCAATTTATGCAATTATCCTCTCTTTTTGGGAGGTGTATATAAATTCGTTAAGGGCATTTGATGGAGAAGGAGGGCGGCTCAGGGCGTGTAGGAGGCGAAAAAGGGATAGTTTTGAGAGAAAATTCTCATCCGAAGTCCTCATTCTTTGTAAGAGAAATCTATAGAGGAGGTGGAATCACTGAAGAAGAAGCAATCAATCTTGGAGATTCAAGCTCAAGAACACAAACCTTCATAACTAAGTTGAAGAACTCACCCTCGAAGAAAGATGATTTGAGAAAGGAGATGAGCAACTCTTCCTCAATCGTAGTTGCTTAATATTTTTTTATTTGTAATAGAATGAGGACATTATGAAGCTTCGGAATGGTAAAATTTGTAACCATTCAAGCCCGATTGGAGCCCCTAATTATAGTGCAAAGTTAGTGTTTCGAATTTTGTTTTGGCATTGTTTGGAAGAATGACCATATCTTGCGTTATCGACATCCAATTGAGGTGATTCCAATCTACATGAAAAATATAAGATCTTGATCTACAACTTTTATGTAGACATCGGGACCTAGATCATCGGATTTTATACTACGAATTCCCAAGAATTCAAACCACTTTATCAAAGTCGCGGATCAGATTATTGTAGCAAAACTAGTTCGAAGCGGCACTACTTGGTTTGAAACAGCAATTTATGCAATTATCCTCTCTTTTTGGGAGGTGTATATAAATTCGTTAAGGGCATTTGATGGAGAAGGAGGGCGGCTCAGGGCGTGTAGGAGGCGAAAAGGGATAGTTTTGAGAGAAAATTCTCATCCGAAGTCCTCATTCTTTGTAAGAGAAATCTATAGAGGAGGTGGAATCACTGAAGAAGAAGCAATCAATCTTGGAGATTCAATCTCAAGAACACAAACCCTTCATAACTAAGTTGAAGAACTCACCCTCTGAAGAAAGATGATTTGAGAAAGGAGATGAGCATCTCTTCCTCAATCGTAGTTGCTTAATATTTTTTTATTTGTAATAGAATGAGGACATTATGAAGCTTCCGGAATGGTAAAATTTGTAACCATTCAAGCCCGATTGGAGCCCCTAATTATAGTGCAAAGTTAGTGTTTCTGAATTTTGTTTTGGCATTGTTTGGAAGAATGACCATATCTTGCGTTATCGACATCCAATTGAGGTGATTCCAATCTACATGAAAATATAAGATCTTGATCTACAACTTTTATGTAGGCATCAGGACCTAGATCATCGGATTTTATACTCTGAATTCCCAAGAATTCAAACCACTGTCAAAGTCGCAGATCAGATTATTGTAGCAAAACTAGTTCGAAGCGGCACTACTTGGTTTGAAACAGCAATTTATGCAATTATCCTCTCTTTTTGGGAGGTGTATATAAATTCGTTAAGGGCATTTGATGGAGAAGGAGGGCAGCTCAAGCGTGTAGGAGGCAGAAAAGGGATAGTTTTGAGAGAAAATTCTCATCCGAAGTCCTCATTCTTTGTAAGAGAAATCTATAGAGGAGGTGGAATCACTGAAGAAGAAGCAATCAATCTTGGAGATTCAATCTCAAGAACACAAACCCTTCATAACTAAGTTGAAGAACTCACTCTCGAAGAAAGATGATTTGAGAAAGGAGATGAGCATCTCTTCCTCAATCGTAGTTGCTTAATATTTTTTTATTTGTAATAGAATGAGGACATTATGAAGCTTCCAGAATGGTAAAATTTGTAACCATTCAAGCCCGATTGGAGCCCCTAATTATAGTGCAAAGTTAGTGTTTCTGAATTTTGTTTTGGCATTGTTTGGAAGAATGACCATATCTTGCGTTATCGACATCCAATTGAGGTGATTCCAATCTACATGAAAATATAAGATCTTGATCTACAACTTTTATGTAGGCATCAGGGACCTAGATCATCGGATTTTATACTCGAATTCCCAAGAATTCAAACCACTCTATCAAAGTCGCGGATCAGATTATTGTAGCAAAACTAGTTCGAAGCGGCACTACTTGGTTTGAAACAGCAATTTATGCAATTATCCTCTCTTTTTGGGAGGTGTATATAAATTCGTTAAGGGCATTTGATGGAGAAGGAGGGCAGCTCAGGCGTGTAGGAGGCAGAAAAGGGATAGTTTTGAGAGAAAATTCTCATCCGAAGTCCTCATTCTTTGTAAGAGAAATCTATAGAGGAGGTGGAATCACTGAAGAAGAAGCAATCAATCTTGGAGATTCAAGCTCAAGAACACAAACCTTCATAACTAAGTTGAAGAACTCACCCCTGAAGAAAGATGATTTGAGAAAGGAGATGAGCAACTCTTCCTCAATCGTAGTTGCTTAATATTTTTTTATTTGTAATAGAATGAGGACATTATGAAGCTTCCAGAATGGTAAAATTTGTAACCATTCAAGCCCGATTGGAGCCCCTAATTATAGTGCAAAGTTAGTGTTTCTGAATTTTGTTTTGGCATTGTTTGGAAGAATGACCATATCTTGCGTTATCGACATCCAATTGAGGTGATTCCAATCTACATGAAAATATAAGATCTTGATCTACAACTTTTATGTAGACATCAGGACCTAGATCATCGGATTTTATACTCTGAATTCCCAAGAATTCAAACCACTGTCAAAGTCGCAGATCAGATTATTGTAGCAAAACTAGTTCGAAGCGGCACTACTTGGTTTGAAACAGCAATTTATGCAATTATCCTCTCTTTTTGGGAGGTGTATATAAATTCGTTAAGGGCATTTGATGGAGAAGGAGGGCGGCTCAGGGCGTGTAGGAGGCAGAAAAGGGATAGTTTTGAGAGAAAATTCTCATCCGAAGTCCTCATTCTTTGTAAGAGAAATCTATAGAGGAGGTGGAATCACTGAAGAAGAAGCAATCAATCTTGGAGATTCAATCTCAAGAACACAACCCTTCATAACTAAGTTGAAGAACTCACCCCTGAAGAAAGATGATTTGAGAAAGGAGATGAGCATCTCTTCCTCAATCGTAGTTGCTTAATATTTTTTTATTTGTAATAGAATGAGGACATTATGAAGCTTCCAGAATGGTAAAATTTGTAACCATTCAAGCCCGATTGGAGCCCCTAATTATAGTGCAAAGTTAGTGTTTCGAATTTTTGTTTTGGCATTGTTTGGAAGAATGACCATATCTTGCGTTATCGACATCCAATTGAGGTGATTCCAATCTACATGAAAATATAAGATCTTGATCTACAACTTTTATGTAGACATCAGGACCTAGATCATCGGATTTTATACTCTGAATTCCCAAGAATTCAAACCACTGTCAAAGTCGCAGATCAGATTATTGTAGCAAAACTAGTTCGAAGCGGCACTACTTGGTTTGAAACAGCAATTTATGCAATTATCCTCTCTTTTTGGGAGGTGTATATAAATTCGTTAAGGGCATTTGATGGAGAAGGAGGGCAGCTCAGGCGTGTAGGAGGCAGAAAAGGGATAGTTTTGAGAGAAAATTCTCATCCGAAGTCCTCATTCTTTGTAAGAGAAATCTATAGAGGAGGTGGAATCACTGAAGAAGAAGCAATCAATCTTGGAGATTCAATCTCAAGAACACAAACCCTTCATAACTAAGTTGAAGAACTCACCCCTCGAAGAAAGATGATTTGAGAAAGGAGATGAGCAACTCTTCCTCAATCGTAGTTGCTTAATAATTTTTTATTTGTAATAGAATGAGGACATTATGAAGCTTCCAGAATGGTAAAATTTGTAACCATTCAAGCCCGATTGGAGCCCCTAATTATAGTGCAAAGTTAGTGTTTCTGAATTTTGTTTTGGCATTGTTTGGAAGAATGACCATATCTTGCGTTATCGACATCCAATTGAGGTGATTCCAATCTACATGAAAATATAAGATCTTGATCTACAACTTTTATGTAGGCATCAGGACCTAGATCATCGGATTTTATACTCTGAATTCCCAAGAATTCAAACCACTTTATCAAAGTCGCAGATCAGATTATTGTAGCAAAACTAGTTCGAAGCGGCACTACTTGGTTTGAAACAGCAATTTATGCAATTATCCTCTCTTTTTGGGAGGTGTATATAAATTCGTTAAGGGCATTTGATGGAGAAGGAGGGCGGCTCAGGGCGTGTAGGAGGCAGAAAAGGGATAGTTTTGAGAGAAAATTCTCATCCGAAGTCCTCATTCTTTGTAAGAGAAATCTATAGAGGAGGTGGAATCACTGAAGAAGAAGCAATCAATCTTGGAGATTCAAGCTCAAGAACACAAACCCTTCATAACTAAGTTGAAGAACTCACCCTCGAAGAAAGATGATTTGAGAAAGGAGATGAGCATCTCTTCCTCAATCGTAGTTGCTTAATATTTTTTTATTTGTAATAGAATGAGGACATTATGAAGCTTCGAGAATGGTAAAATTTGTAACCATTCAAGCCCGATTGGAGCCCCTAATTATAGTGCAAAGTTAGTGTTTCGAATTTTGTTTTGGCATTGTTTGGAAGAATGACCATATCTTGCGTTATCGACATCCAATTGAGGTGATTCCAATCTACATGAAAATATAAGATCTTGATCTACAACTTTTATGTAGACATCGGGACCTAGATCATCGGATTTTATACTCCGAATTCCCAAGAATTCAAACCCATCTATCAAAGTCGCGGATCAGATTATTGTAGCAAAACTAGTTCGAAGCGGCACTACTTGGTTTGAAACAGCAATTTATGCAATTATCCTCTCTTTTTGGGAGGTGTATATAAATTCGTTAAGGGCATTTGATGGAGAAGGAGGGCAGCTCAGGCGTGTAGGAGGCAGAAAAGGGATAGTTTTGAGAGAAAATTCTCATCCGAAGTCCTCATTCTTTGTAAGAGAAATCTATAGAGGAGGTGGAATCACTGAAGAAGAAGCAATCAATCTTGGAGATTCAATCTCAAGAACACAAACCCTTCATAACTAAGTTGAAGAACTCACCCCTGAAGAAAGATGATTTGAGAAAGGAGATGAGCATCTCTTCCTCAATCGTAGTTGCTTAATATTTTTTTATTTGTAATAGAATGAGGACATTATGAAGCTTCCAGAATGGTAAAATTTGTAACCATTCAAGCCCGATTGGAGCCCCTAATTATAGTGCAAAGTTAGTGTTTCTGAATTTTGTTTTGGCATTGTTTGGAAGAATGACCATATCTTGCGTTATCGACATCCAATTGAGGTGATTCCAATCTACATAAAAATATAAGATCTTGATCTACAACTTTTATGTAGACATCAGGACCTAGATCATCGGATTTTATACTCTGAATTCCCAAGAATTCAAACCACTGTCAAAGTCGCAGATCAGATTATTGTAGCAAAACTAGTTCGAAGCGGCACTACTTGGTTTGAAACAGCAATTTATGCAATTATCCTCTCTTTTTGGGAGGTGTATATAAATTCGTTAAGGGCATTTGATGGAGAAGGAGGGCAGCTCAGGCGTGTAGGAGGCAGAAAAGGGATAGTTTTGAGAGAAAATTCTCATCCGAAGTCCTCATTCTTTGTAAGAGAAATCTATAGAGGAGGTGGAATCACTGAAGAAGAAGCAATCAATCTTGGAGATTCAAGCTCAAGAACACAAACCTTCATAACTAAGTTGAAGAACTCACCCCTGAAGAAAGATGATTTGAGAAAGGAGATGAGCATCTCTTCCTCAATCGTAGTTGCTTAATATTTTTTTATTTGTAATAGAATGAGGACATTATGAAGCTTCCAGAATGGTAAAATTTGTAACCATTCAAGCCCGATTGGAGCCCCTAATTATAGTGCAAAGTTAGTGTTTCTGAATTTTGTTTTGGCATTGTTTGGAAGAATGACCATATCTTGCGTTATCGACATCCAATTGAGGTGATTCCAATCTACATGAAAATATAAGATCTTGATCTACAACTTTTATGTAGACATCAGGACCTAGATCATCGGATTTTATACTCTGAATTCCCAAGAATTCAAACCCATTTGTCAAAGTCGCAGATCAGATTATTGTAGCAAAACTAGTTCGAAGCGGCACTACTTGGTTTGAAACAGCAATTTATGCAATTATCCTCTCTTTTTGGGAGGTGTATATAAATTCGTTAAGGGCATTTGATGGAGAAGGAGGGCAGCTCAGGCGTGTAGGAGGCAGAAAAGGGATAGTTTTGAGAGAAAATTCTCATCCGAAGTCCTCATTCTTTGTAAGAGAAATCTATAGAGGAGGTGGAATCACTGAAGAAGAAGCAATCAATCTTGGAGATTCAATCTCAAGAACACAAACCCTTCATAACTAAGTTGAAGAACTCACCCCTCGAAGAAAGATGATTTGAGAAAGGAGATGAGCATCTCTTCCTCAATCGTAGTTGCTTAATATTTTTTTATTTGTAATAGAATGAGGACATTATGAAGCTTCCAGAATGGTAAAATTTGTAACCATTCAAGCCCGATTGGAGCCCCTAATTATAGTGCAAAGTTAGTGTTTCTGAATTTTGTTTTGGCATTGTTTGGAAGAATGACCATATCTTGCGTTATCGACATCCAATTGAGGTGATTCCAATCTACATAAAAATATAAGATCTTGATCTACAACTTTTATGTAGACATCAGGACCTAGATCATCGGATTTTATACTCTGAATTCCCAAGAATTCAAACCCTTTATCAAAGTCGCGGATCAGATTATTGTAGCAAAACTAGTTCGAAGCGGCACTACTTGGTTTGAAACAGCAATTTATGCAATTATCCTCTCTTTTTGGGAGGTGTATATAAATTCGTTAAGGGCATTTGATGGAGAAGGAGGGCGGCTCGGGCGTGTAGGAGGCAGAAAAGGGATAGTTTTGAGAGAAAATTCTCATCCGAAGTCCTCATTCTTTGTAAGAGAAATCTATAGAGGAGGTGGAATCATTGAAGAAGAAGCAATCAATCTTGGAGATTCAATCTCAAGAACACAACCCTTCATAACTAAGTTGAAGAACTCACCCTCTGAAGAAAGATGATTTGAGAAAGGAGATGAGCATCTCTTCCTCAATCGTAGTTGCTTAATATTTTTTTATTTGTAATAGAATGAGGACATTATGAAGCTTCCAGAATGGTAAAATTTGTAACCATTCAAGCCCGATTGGAGCCCCTAATTATAGTGCAAAGTTAGTGTTTCTGAATTTTGTTTTGGCATTGTTTGGAAGAATGACCATATCTTGCGTTATCGACATCCAATTGAGGTGATTCCAATCTACATGAAAAATATAAGATCTTGATCTACAACTTTTATGTAGACATCGGGACCTAGATCATCGGATTTTATACTCCCGAATTCCCAAGAATTCAAACCACTTTATCAAAGTCGCGAGATCAGATTATTGTAGCAAAACTAGTTCGAAGCGGCACTACTTGGTTTGAAACAGCAATTTATGCAATTATCCTCTTTTTTGGGAGGTGTATATAAATTCGTTAAGGGCATTTGATGGAGAAGGAGGGCAGCTCAGGCGTGTAGGAGGCAGAAAAGGGATAGTTTTGAGAGAAAATTCTCATCCGAAGTCCTCATTCTTTGTAAGAGAAATCTATAGAGGAGGTGGAATCACTGAAGAAGAAGCAATCAATCTTGGAGATTCAATCTCAAGAACACAACCCTTCATAACTAAGTTGAAGAACTCACCCCTGAAGAAAGATGATTTGAGAAAGGAGATGAGCATCTCTTCCTCAATCGTAGTTGCTTAATATTTTTTTATTTGTAATAGAATGAGGACATTATGAAGCTTCCAGAATGGTAAAATTTGTAACCATTCAAGCCCGATTGGAGCCCCTAATTATAGTGCAAAGTTAGTGTTTCTGAATTTTGTTTTGGCATTGTTTGGAAGAATGACCATATCTTGCGTTATCGACATCCAATTGAGGTGATTCCAATCTACATGAAAATATAAGATCTTGATCTACAACTTTTATGTAGACATCAGGACCTAGATCATCGGATTTTATACTCTGAATTCCCAAGAATTCAAACCCTTTGTCAAAGTCGCAGATCAGATTATTGTAGCAAAACTAGTTCGAAGCGGCACTACTTGGTTTGAAACAGCAATTTATGCAATTATCCTCTCTTTTTGGGAGGTGTATATAAATTCGTTAAGGGCATTTGATGGAGAAGGAGGGCAGCTCAGGCGTGTAGGAGGCAGAAAAGGGATAGTTTTGAGAGAAAATTCTCATCCGAAGTCCTCATTCTTTGTAAGAGAAATCTATAGAGGAGGTGGAATCACTGAAGAAGAAGCAATCAATCTTGGAGATTCAATCTCAAGAACACAACCCTTCATAACTAAGTTGAAGAACTCACCCTCTGAAGAAAGATGATTTGAGAAAGGAGATGAGCATCTCTTCCTCAATCGTAGTTGCTTAATATTTTTTTATTTGTAATAGAATGAGGACATTATGAAGCTTCGAGAATGGTAAAATTTGTAACCATTCAAGCCCGATTGGAGCCCCTAATTATAGTGCAAAGTTAGTGTTTCGAATTTTGTTTTGGCATTGTTTGGAAGAATGACCATATCTTGCGTTATCGACATCCAATTGAGGTGATTCCAATCTACATGAAAAATATAAGATCTTGATCTACAACTTTTATGTAGACATCGGGACCTAGATCATCGGATTTTATACTCCGAATTCCCAAGAATTCAAACCCATTTGTCAAAGTCGCGAGATCAGATTATTGTAGCAAAACTAGTTCGAAGCGGCACTACTTGGTTTGAAACAGCAATTTATGCAATTATCCTCTCTTTTTGGGAGGTGTATATAAATTCGTTAAGGGCATTTGATGGAGAAGGAGGGCGGCTCGGGCGTGTAGGAGGCGAAAAAGGGATAGTTTTGAGAGAAAATTCTCATCCGAAGTCCTCATTCTTTGTAAGAGAAATCTATAGAGGAGGTGGAATCACTGAAGAAGAAGCAATCAATCTTGGAGATTCAATCTCAAGAACACAACCCTTCATAACTAAGTTGAAGAACTCACCCCTCGAAGAAAGATGATTTGAGAAAGGAGATGAGCATCTCTTCCTCAATCGTAGTTGCTTAATATTTTTTTATTTGTAATAGAATGAGGACATTATGAAGCTTCCAGAATGGTAAAATTTGTAACCATTCAAGCCCGATTGGAGCCCCTAATTATAGTGCAAAGTTAGTGTTTCTGAATTTTGTTTTGGCATTGTTTGGAAGAATGACCATATCTTGCGTTATCGACATCCAATTGAGGTGATTCCAATCTACATGAAAATATAAGATCTTGATCTACAACTTTTATGTAGGCATCAGGACCTAGATCATCGGATTTTATACTCCGAATTCCCAAGAATTCAAACCCACTTTATCAAAGTCGCGAGATCAGATTATTGTAGCAAAACTAGTTCGAAGCGGCACTACTTGGTTTGAAACAGCAATTTATGCAATTATCCTCTCTTTTTGGGAGGTGTATATAAATTCGTTAAGGGCATTTGATGGAGAAGGAGGGCAGCTCAGGCGTGTAGGAGGCAGAAAAGGGATAGTTTTGAGAGAAAATTCTCATCCGAAGTCCTCATTCTTTGTAAGAGAAATCTATAGAGGAGGTGGAATCATTGAAGAAGAAGCAATCAATCTTGGAGATTCAATCTCAAGAACACAACCCTTCATAACTAAGTTGAAGAACTCACCCTCTGAAGAAAGATGATTTGAGAAAGGAGATGAGCATCTCTTCCTCAATCGTAGTTGCTTAATATTTTTTTATTTGTAATAGAATGAGGACATTATGAAGCTTCTAGAATGGTAAAATTTGTAACCATTCAAGCCCGATTGGAGCCCCTAATTATAGTGCAAAGTTAGTGTTTCTGAATTTTGTTTTGGCATTGTTTGGAAGAATGACCATATCTTGCGTTATCGACATCCAATTGAGGTGATTCCAATCTACATGAAAATATAAGATCTTGATCTACAACTTTTATGTAGACATCAGGACCTAGATCATCGGATTTTATACTCTGAATTCCCAAGAATTCAAACCACTGTCAAAGTCGCAGATCAGATTATTGTAGCAAAACTAGTTCGAAGCGGCACTACTTGGTTTGAAACAGCAATTTATGCAATTATCCTCTCTTTTTGGGAGGTGTATATAAATTCGTTAAGGGCATTTGATGGAGAAGGAGGGCGGCTCGGGCGTGTAGGAGGCAGAAAAGGGATAGTTTTGAGAGAAAATTCTCATCCGAAGTCCTCATTCTTTGTAAGAGAAATCTATAGAGGAGGTGGAATCACTGAAGAAGAAGCAATCAATCTTGGAGATTCAATCTCAAGAACACAACCCTTCATAACTAAGTTGAAGAACTCACCCCTGAAGAAAGATGATTTGAGAAAGGAGATGAGCATCTCTTCCTCAATCGTAGTTGCTTAATATTTTTTTATTTGTAATAGAATGAGGACATTATGAAGCTTCCAGAATGGTAAAATTTGTAACCATTCAAGCCCGATTGGAGCCCCTAATTATAGTGCAAAGTTAGTGTTTCTGAATTTTGTTTTGGCATTGTTTGGAAGAATGACCATATCTTGCGTTATCGACATCCAATTGAGGTGATTCCAATCTACATGAAAAATATAAGATCTTGATCTACAACTTTTATGTAGACATCGGGACCTAGATCATCGGATTTTATACTCTGAATTCCCAAGAATTCAAACCACTGTCAAAGTCGCAGATCAGATTATTGTAGCAAAACTAGTTCGAAGCGGCACTACTTGGTTTGAAACAGCAATTTATGCAATTATCCTCTCTTTTTGGGAGGTGTATATAAATTCGTTAAGGGCATTTGATGGAGAAGGAGGGCAGCTCAGGCGTGTAGGAGGCAGAAAAGGGATAGTTTTGAGAGAAAATTCTCATCCGAAGTCCTCATTCTTTGTAAGAGAAATCTATAGAGGAGGTGGAATCACTGAAGAAGAAGCAATCAATCTTGGAGATTCAATCTCAAGAACACAACCCTTCATAACTAAGTTGAAGAACTCACCCCTGAAGAAAGATGATTTGAGAAAGGAGATGAGCATCTCTTCCTCAATCGTAGTTGCTTAATATTTTTTTATTTGTAATAGAATGAGGACATTATGAAGCTTCCAGAATGGTAAAATTTGTAACCATTCAAGCCCGATTGGAGCCCCCTAATTATAGTGCAAAGTTAGTGTTTCTGAATTTTGTTTTGGCATTGTTTGGAAGAATGACCATATCTTGCGTTATCGACATCCAATTGAGGTGATTCCAATCTACATGAAAATATAAGATCTTGATCTACAACTTTTATGTAGACATCAGGACCTAGATCATCGGATTTTATACTCTGAATTCCCAAGAATTCAAACCCTGTCAAAGTCGCAGATCAGATTATTGTAGCAAAACTAGTTCGAAGCGGCACTACTTGGTTTGAAACAGCAATTTATGCAATTATCCTCTTTTTTGGGAGGTGTATATAAATTCGTTAAGGGCATTTGATGGAGAAGGAGGGCAGCTCAGGCGTGTAGGAGGCAGAAAAGGGATAGTTTTGAGAGAAAATTCTCATCCGAAGTCCTCATTCTTTGTAAGAGAAATCTATAGAGGAGGTGGAATCACTGAAGAAGAAGCAATCAATCTTGGAGATTCAATCTCAAGAACACAACCCTTCATAACTAAGTTGAAGAACTCACCCCTGAAGAAAGATGATTTGAGAAAGGAGATGAGCATCTCTTCCTCAATCGTAGTTGCTTAATATTTTTTTATTTGTAATAGAATGAGGACATTATGAAGCTTCCAGAATGGTAAAATTTGTAACCATTCAAGCCCGATTGGAGCCCCTAATTATAGTGCAAAGTTAGTGTTTCTGAATTTTGTTTTGGCATTGTTTGGAAGAATGACCATATCTTGCGTTATCGACATCCAATTGAGGTGATTCCAATCTACATGAAAATATAAGATCTTGATCTACAACTTTTATGTAGGCATCAGGACCTAGATCATCGGATTTTATACTCTGAATTCCCAAGAATTCAAACCACTGTCAAAGTCGCAGATCAGATTATTGTAGCAAAACTAGTTCGAAGCGGCACTACTTGGTTTGAAACAGCAATTTATGCAATTATCCTCTTTTTTGGGAGGTGTATATAAATTCGTTAAGGGCATTTGATGGAGAAGGAGGGCAGCTCAGGCGTGTAGGAGGCAGAAAAGGGATAGTTTTGAGAGAAAATTCTCATCCGAAGTCCTCATTCTTTGTAAGAGAAATCTATAGAGGAGGTGGAATCACTGAAGAAGAAGCAATCAATCTTGGAGATTCAATCTCAAGAACACAACCCTTCATAACTAAGTTGAAGAACTCACCCTCGAAGAAAGATGATTTGAGAAAGGAGATGAGCATCTCTTCCTCAATCGTAGTTGCTTAATATTTTTTTATTTGTAATAGAATGAGGACATTATGAAGCTTCCAGAATGGTAAAATTTGTAACCATTCAAGCCCGATTGGAGCCCCTAATTATAGTGCAAAGTTAGTGTTTCTGAATTTTGTTTTGGCATTGTTTGGAAGAATGACCATATCTTGCGTTATCGACATCCAATTGAGGTGATTCCAATCTACATGAAAATATAAGATCTTGATCTACAACTTTTATGTAGGCATCAGGACCTAGATCATCGGATTTTATACTCTGAATTCCCAAGAATTCAAACCCTTTATCAAAGTCGCGAGATCAGATTATTGTAGCAAAACTAGTTCGAAGCGGCACTACTTGGTTTGAAACAGCAATTTATGCAATTATCCTCTTTTTTGGGAGGTGTATATAAATTCGTTAAGGGCATTTGATGGAGAAGGAGGGCAGCTCAGGCGTGTAGGAGGCAGAAAAGGGATAGTTTTGAGAGAAAATTCTCATCCGAAGTCCTCATTCTTTGTAAGAGAAATCTATAGAGGAGGTGGAATCATTGAAGAAGAAGCAATCAATCTTGGAGATTCATTCTCAAGAACACAACCCTTCATAACTAAGTTGAAGAACTCACCCCTGAAGAAAGATGATTTGAGAAAGGAGATGAGCATCTCTTCCTCCATCGTAGTTGCTTAATATTTTTTTATTTGTAATAGAATGAGGACATTATGAAGCTTCCAGAATGGTAAAATTTGTAACCATTCAAGCCCGATTGGAGCCCCTAATTATAGTGCAAAGTTAGTGTTTCTGAATTTTGTTTTGGCATTGTTTGGAAGAATGACCATATCTTGCGTTATCGACATCCAATTGAGGTGATTCCAATCTACATTAAAATATAAGATCTTGATCTACAACTTTTATGTAGACATCAGGACCTAGATCATCGGATTTTATACTCTGAATTCCCAAGAATTCAAACCACTGTCAAAGTCGCAGATCAGATTATTGTAGCAAAACTAGTTCGAGCGGCACTACTTGGTTTGAAACAGCAATTTATGCAATTATCCTCTCTTTTTGGGAGGTGTATATAAATTCGTTAAGGGCATTTGATGGAGAAGGAGGGCGGCTCGGGCGTGTAGGAGGCAGAAAAGGGATAGTTTTGAGAGAAAATTCTCATCCGAAGTCCTCATTCTTTGTAAGAGAAATCTATAGAGGAGGTGGAATCATTGAAGAAGAAGCAATCAATCTTGGAGATTCATTCTCAAGAACACAACCCTTCATAACTAAGTTGAAGAACTCACCCCTGAAGAAAGATGATTTGAGAAAGGAGATGAGCATCTCTTCCTCAATCGTAGTTGCTTAATATTTTTTATTTGTAATAGAATGAGGACATTATGAAGCTTCAGAATGGTAAAATTTGTAACCATTCAAGCCCGATTGGAGCCCCTAATTATAGTGCAAAGTTAGTGTTTCGAATTTTGTTTTGGCATTGTTTGGAAGAATGACCATATCTTGCGTTATCGACATCCAATTGAGGTGATTCCAATCTACATGAAAAATATAAGATCTTGATCTACAACTTTTATGTAGACATCGGGACCTAGATCATCGGATTTTTATACTCCGAATTCCCAAGAATTCAAACCACTTTATCAAAGTCGCGAGATCAGATTATTGTAGCAAAACTAGTTCGAAGCGGCACTACTTGGTTTGAAACAGCAATTTATGCAATTATCCTCTTTTTTGGGAGGTGTATATAAATTCGTTAAGGGCATTTGATGGAGAAGGAGGGCGGCTCGGGCGTGTAGGAGGCGAAAAGGGATAGTTTTGAGAGAAAATTCTCATCCGAAGTCCTCATTCTTTGTAAGAGAAATCTATAGAGGAGGTGGAATCACTGAAGAAGAAGCAATCAATCTTGGAGATTCAATCTCAAGAACACAAACCCTTCATAACTAAGTTGAAGAACTCACCCTCTGAAGAAAGATGATTTGAGAAAGGAGATGAGCATCTCTTCCTCAATCGTAGTTGCTTAATATTTTTTTATTTGTAATAGAATGAGGACATTATGAAGCTTCCAGAATGGTAAAATTTGTAACCATTCAAGCCCGATTGGAGCCCCTAATTATAGTGCAAAGTTAGTGTTTCGAATTTTTGTTTTGGCATTGTTTGGAAGAATGACCATATCTTGCGTTATCGACATCCAATTGAGGTGATTCCAATCTACATGAAAAATATAAGATCTTGATCTACAACTTTTATGTAGACATCGGGACCTAGATCATCGGATTTTTATACTCTGAATTCCCAAGAATTCAAACCCCTTTATCAAAGTCGTGAGATCAGATTATTGTAGCAAAACTAGTTCGAAGCGGCACTACTTGGTTTGAAACAGCAATTTATGCAATTATCCTCTCTTTTTGGGAGGTGTATATAAATTCGTTAAGGGCATTTGATGGAGAAGGAGGGCAGCTCAGGCGTGTAGGAGGCAGAAAAGGGATAGTTTTGAGAGAAAATTCTCATCCGAAGTCCTCATTCTTTGTAAGAGAAATCTATAGAGGAGGTGGAATCACTGAAGAAGAAGCAATCAATCTTGGAGATTCAATCTCAAGAACACAACCCTTCATAACTAAGTTGAAGAACTCACCCCTGAAGAAAGATGATTTGAGAAAGGAGATGAGCATCTCTTCCTCAATCGTAGTTGCTTAATATTTTTTTATTTGTAATAGAATGAGGACATTATGAAGCTTCCAGAATGGTAAAATTTGTAACCATTCAAGCCCGATTGGAGCCCCTAATTATAGTGCAAAGTTAGTGTTTCTGAATTTTGTTTTGGCATTGTTTGGAAGAATGACCATATCTTGCGTTATCGACATCCAATTGAGGTGATTCCAATCTACATGAAAATATAAGATCTTGATCTACAACTTTTATGTAGGCATCAGGACCTAGATCATCGGATTTTATACTCTGAATTCCCAAGAATTCAAACCACTGTCAAAGTCGCAGATCAGATTATTGTAGCAAAACTAGTTCGAAGCGGCACTACTTGGTTTGAAACAGCAATTTATGCAATTATCCTCTCTTTTTGGGAGGTGTATATAAATTCGTTAAGGGCATTTGATGGAGAAGGAGGGCAGCTCAGGCGTGTAGGAGGCAGAAAAGGGATAGTTTTGAGAGAAAATTCTCATCCGAAGTCCTCATTCTTTGTAAGAGAAATCTATAGAGGAGGTGGAATCACTGAAGAAGAAGCAATCAATCTTGGAGATTCAATCTCAAGAACACAACCCTTCATAACTAAGTTGAAGAACTCACCCCTGAAGAAAGATGATTTGAGAAAGGAGATGAGCATCTCTTCCTCAATCGTAGTTGCTTAATATTTTTTTATTTGTAATAGAATGAGGACATTATGAAGCTTCCAGAATGGTAAAATTTGTAACCATTCAAGCCCGATTGGAGCCCCTAATTATAGTGCAAAGTTAGTGTTTCTGAATTTTGTTTTGGCATTGTTTGGAAGAATGACCATATCTTGCGTTATCGACATCCAATTGAGGTGATTCCAATCTACATGAAAATATAAGATCTTGATCTACAACTTTTATGTAGACATCAGGACCTAGATCATCGGATTTTTATACTCTGAATTCCCAAGAATTCAAACCCTTTGTCAAAGTCGCGAATCAGATTATTGTAGCAAAACTAGTTCGAAGCGGCACTACTTGGTTTGAAACAGCAATTTATGCAATTATCCTCTCTTTTTGGGAGGTGTATATAAATTCGTTAAGGGCATTTGATGGAGAAGGAGGCGGCTCGGGCGTGTAGGAGGCGAAAAAGGGATAGTTTTGAGAGAAAATTCACATCCGAAGTCCTTATTCTTTGTTAGAGAAATCTATAGAGGAGGTGGAATCACTGAAGAAGAAGCAATCAATCTTGGAGATTCAATCTCAAGAACACAAACCTTCATAACTAAGTTGAAGAACTCACCCCTGAAGAAAGATGATTTGAGAAAGGAGATGAGCAACTCTTCCTCAATCGTAGTTGCTTAATAATTTTTTATTTGTAATAGAATGAGGACATTATGAAGCTTCCAGAATGGTAAAATTTGTAACCATTCAAGCCCGATTGGAGCCCCTAATTATAGTGCAAAGTTAGTGTTTCTGAATTTTTTTTTGGCAGTGTTTGGAAGAATGACCATATCTTGCGTTATCGACATCCAATTGAGGTGATTCCAATCTACATAAAAATATAAGATCTTGATCTACAACTTTTATGTAGACATCAGGACCTAGATCATCGGATTTTATACTCTGAATTCCCAAGAATTCAAACCACTGTCAAAGTCGCAGATCAGATTATTGTAGCAAAACTAGTTCGAAGCGGCACTACTTGGTTTGAAACAGCAATTTATGCAATTATCCTCTCTTTTTGGGAGGTGTATATAAATTCGTTAAGGGCATTTGATGGAGAAGGAGGGCAGCTCAGGCGTGTAGGAGGCAGAAAAGGGATAGTTTTGAGAGAAAATTCTCATCCGAAGTCCTCATTCTTTGTAAGAGAAATCTATAGAGGAGGTGGAATCATTGAAGAAGAAGCAATCAATCTTGGAGATTCAATCTCAAGAACACAACCCTTCATAACTAAGTTGAAGAACTCACCCCTGAAGAAAGATGATTTGAGAAAGGAGATGAGCATCTCTTCCTCAATCGTAGTTGCTTAATATTTTTTTATTTGTAATAGAATGAGGACATTATGAAGCTTCCAGAATGGTAAAATTTGTAACCATTCAAGCCCGATTGGAGCCCCTAATTATAGTGCAAAGTTAGTGTTTCTGAATTTTGTTTTGGCATTGTTTGGAAGAATGACCATATCTTGCGTTATCGACATCCAATTGAGGTGATTCCAATCTACATGAAAATATAAGATCTTGATCTACAACTTTTATGTAGACATCAGGACCTAGATCATCGGATTTTATACTCTGAATTCCCAAGAATTCAAACCACTGTCAAAGTCGCAGATCAGATTATTGTAGCAAAACTAGTTCGAAGCGGCACTACTTGGTTTGAAACAGCAATTTATGCAATTATCCTCTCTTTTTGGGAGGTGTATATAAATTCGTTAAGGGCATTTGATGGAGAAGGAGGGCAGCTCAGGCGTGTAGGAGGCAGAAAAGGGATAGTTTTGAGAGAAAATTCTCATCCGAAGTCCTCATTCTTTGTAAGAGAAATCTATAGAGGAGGTGGAATCACTGAAGAAGAAGCAATCAATCTTGGAGATTCAATCTCAAGAACACAACCCTTCATAACTAAGTTGAAGAACTCACCCCTGAAGAAAGATGATTTGAGAAAGGAGATGAGCATCTCTTCCTCAATCGTAGTTGCTTAATATTTTTTTATTTGTAATAGAATGAGGACATTATGAAGCTTCCAGAATGGTAAAATTTGTAACCATTCAAGCCCGATTGGAGCCCCTAATTATAGTGCAAAGTTAGTGTTTCTGAATTTTGTTTTGGCATTGTTTGGAAGAATGACCATATCTTGCGTTATCGACATCCAATTGAGGTGATTCCAATCTACATGAAAATATAAGATCTTGATCTACAACTTTTATGTAGACATCAGGACCTAGATCATCGGATTTTTATACTCCGAATTCCCAAGAATTCAAACCACTTTGTCAAAGTCGCAGATCAGATTATTGTAGCAAAACTAGTTCGAAGCGGCACTACTTGGTTTGAAACAGCAATTTATGCAATTATCCTCTCTTTTTGGGAGGTGTATATAAATTCGTTAAGGGCATTTGATGGAGAAGGAGGGCGGCTCGGGCGTGTAGGAGGCGAAAAGGGATAGTTTTGAGAGAAAATTCTCATCCGAAGTCCTCATTCTTTGTAAGAGAAATCTATAGAGGAGGTGGAATCACTGAAGAAGAAGCAATCAATCTTGGAGATTCAATCTCAAGAACACAACCCTTCATAACTAAGTTGAAGAACTCACTTTCTGAAGAAAGATGATTTGAGAAAGGAGATGAGCATCTCTTCCTCAATCGTAGTTGCTTAATATTTTTTTATTTGTAATAGAATGAGGACATTATGAAGCTTCCAGAATGGTAAAATTTGTAACCATTCAAGCCCGATTGGAGCCCCTAATTATAGTGCAAAGTTAGTGTTTCGAATTTTGTTTTGGCATTGTTTGGAAGAATGACCATATCTTGCGTTATCGACATCCAATTGAGGTGATTCCAATCTACATGAAAAATATAAGATCTTGATCTACAACTTTTATGTAGACATCGGGACCTAGATCATCGGATTTTTATACTCTGAATTCCCAAGAATTCAAACCCTTTGTCAAAGTCGCGAGATCAGATTATTGTAGCAAAACTAGTTCGAAGCGGCACTACTTGGTTTGAAACAGCAATTTATGCAATTATCCTCTCTTTTTGGGAGGTGTATATAAATTCGTTAAGGGCATTTGATGGAGAAGGAGGGCGGCTCGAGGGGCGTGTAGGAGGCGAAAAAGGGATAGTTTTGAGAGAAAATTCTCATCAGAAGTCCTCATTCTTTGTAAGAGAAATCTATAGAGGAGGTGGAATCACTGAAGAAGAAGCAATCAATCTTGGAGATTCAATCTCAAGAACACAACCCTTCATAACTAAGTTGAAGAACTCACTCCCTGAAGAAAGATGATTTGAGAAAGGAGATGAGCATCTCTTCCTCAATCGTAGTTGCTTAATATTTTTTTTATTTGTAATAGAATGAGGATATTATGAAGCTTCGGGAATGGTAAAATTTGTAACCATTCAAGCCCGATTGGAGCCCCCTAATTATAGTGCAAAGTTAGTGTTTCGAATTTTGTTTTGGCATTGTTTGGAAGAATGACCATATCTTGCGTTATCGACATCCAATTGAGGTGATTCCAATCTACATGAAAATATAAGATCTTGATCTACAACTTTTATGTAGGCATCGGGACCTAGATCATCGGATTTTTATACTCTGAATTCCCAAGAATTCAAACCCACTTTGTCAAAGTCGCGAGATCAGATTATTGTAGCAAAACTAGTTCGAAGCGGCACTTTACTTGGTTTGAAACAGCAATTTATGCAATTATCCTCTCTTTTTGGGAGGTGTATATAAATTCGTTAAGGGCATTTGATGGAGAAGGAGGGCGGCTCGGGCGTGTAGGAGGCAGAAAAGGGATAGTTTTGAGAGAAAATTCTCATCCGAAGTCCTCATTCTTTGTAAGAGAAATCTATAGAGGAGGTGGAATCACTGAAGAAGAAGCAATCAATCTTGGAGATTCAATCTCAAGAACACAACCCTTCATAACTAAGTTGAAGAACTCACCCCTGAAGAAAGATGATTTGAGAAAGGAGATGAGCATCTCTTCCTCAATCGTAGTTGCTTAATATTTTTTTATTTGTAATAGAATGAGGATATTATGAAGCTTCCAGAATGGTAAAATTTGTAACCATTCAAGCCCGATTGGAGCCCCTAATTATAGTGCAAAGTTAGTGTTTCTGAATTTTGTTTTGGCATTGTTTGGAAGAATGACCATATCTTGCGTTATCGACATCCAATTGAGGTGATTCCAATCTACATGAAAATATAAGATCTTGATCTACAACTTTTATGTAGGCATCAGGGACCTAGATCATCGGATTTTATACTCACGAATTCCCAAGAATTCAAACCCTTTGTCAAAGTCGCAGATCAGATTATTGTAGCAAAACTAGTTCGAAGCGGCACTACTTGGTTTGAAACAGCAATTTATGCAATTATCCTCTCTTTTTGGGAGGTGTATATAAATTCGTTAAGGGCATTTGATGGAGAAGGAGGGCAGCTCAGGCGTGTAGGAGGCAGAAAAGGGATAGTTTTGAGAGAAAATTCTCATCCGAAGTCCTCATTCTTTGTAAGAGAAATCTATAGAGGAGGTGGAATCATTGAAGAAGAAGCAATCAATCTTGGAGATTCAAGCTCAAGAACACAACCCTTCATAACTAAGTTGAAGAACTCACTTCTGAAGAAAGATGATTTGAGAAAGGAGATGAGCATCTCTTCCTCAATCGTAGTTGCTTAATATTTTTTTATTTGTAATAGAATGAGGACATTATGAAGCTTCCAGAATGGTAAAATTTGTAACCATTCAAGCCCGATTGGAGTCCCTAATTATAGTGCAAAGTTAGTGTTTCTGAATTTTGTTTTGGCATTGTTTGGAAGAATGACCATATCTTGCGTTATCGACATCCAATTGAGGTGATTCCAATCTACATGAAAAATATAAGATCTTGATCTACAACTTTTATGTAGACATCAGGGACCTAGATCATCGGATTTTTATACTACGAATTCCCAAGAATTCAAACCCCTTTGTCAAAAGTCGCGAATCAGATTATTGTAGCAAAACTAGTTCGAAGCGGCACTTACTTGGTTTGAAACAGCAATTTATGCAATTATCCTCTCTTTTTGGGAGGTGTATATAAATTCGTTAAGGGCATTTGATGTAGAAGGAGGGCAGCTCAGGCGTGTAGGAGGCGAGAAAAGGGATAGTTTTGAGAGAAATTCTCATCCGAAGTCCTCATTCTTTGTAAGAGAAATCTATAGAGGAGGTGGAATCACTTTGAAGAAGAAGCAATCAATCTTGGAGATTCAAGCTCAAGAACACAAACCTTCATAACTAAGTTGAAGAACTCACCCCTGAAGAAAGATGATTTGAGAAAGGAGATGAGCAACTCTTCCTCAATCGTAGTTGCTTAATAATTTTTTATTTGTAATAGAATGAGGACATTATGAAGCTTCCAGAATGGTAAAATTTGTAACCATTCAAGCCCGATTGGAGCCCCTAATTATAGTGCAAAGTTAGTGTTTCTGAATTTTGTTTTGGCATTGTTTGGAAGAATGACCATATCTTGCGTTATCGACATCCAATTGAGGTGATTCCAATCTACATGAAAATATAAGATCTTGATCTACAACTTTTATGTAGACATCAGGACCTAGATCATCGGATTTTATACTCTGAATTCCCAAGAATTCAAACCACTGTCAAAGTCGCAGATCAGATTATTGTAGCAAAACTAGTTCGAAGCGGCACTACTTGGTTTGAAACAGCAATTTATGCAATTATCCTCTCTTTTTGGGAGGTGTATATAAATTCGTTAAGGGCATTTGATGTAGAAGGAGGGCAGCTCAGGTGTGTAGGAGGCAGAAAAGGGATAGTTTTGAGAGAAAATTCTCATCCGAAGTCCTCATTCTTTGTAAGAGAAATCTATAGAGGAGGTGGAATCACTGAAGAAGAAGCAATCAATCTTGGAGATTCAAGGTCAAGAACACAAACCTTCATAACTAAGTTGAAGAACTCACCCCTGAAGAAAGATGATTTGAGAAAGGAGATGAGCAACTCTTCCTCAATCGTAGTTGCTTAATAATTTTTTATTTGTAATAGAATGAGGACATTATGATGCTTCCAGAATGGTAAAATTTGTAACCATTCAAGCCCGATTGGAGCCCCTAATTATAGTGCAAAGTTAGTGTTTCTGAATTTTGTTTTGGCATTGTTTGGAAGAATGACCATATCTTGCGTTATCGACATCCAATTGAGGTGATTCCAATCTACATGAAAATATAAGATCTTGATCTACAACTTTTATGTAGACATCAGGACCTAGATCACCGGATTTTATACTCTGAATTCCCAAGAATTCAAACCACTGTCAAAGTCGCAGTTCAGATTATTGTAGCAAAACTAGTTCGAAGCGGCACTACTTGGTTTGAAACAGCAATTTATGCAATTATCCTCTCTTTTTGGGAGGTGTATATAAATTCGTTAAGGGCATTTGATGGAGAAGGAGGGCAGCTCAGGCGTGTAGGAGGCAGAAAAGGGATAGTTTTGAGAGAGAATTCTCATCCGAAGTCCTCATTCTTTGTAAGAGAAATCTATAGAGGAGGTGGAATCACTGAAGAAGAAGCAATCAATCTTGGAGATTCAAGGTCAAGAACACAAACCTTCATAACTAAGTTGAAGAACTCACCCCTGAAGAAAGATGATTTGAGAAAGGAGATGAGCAACTCTTCCTCAATCGTAGTTGCTTAATAATTTTTTATTTGTAATAGAATGAGGACATTATGAAGCTTCCAGAATGGTAAAATTTGTAACCATTCAAGCCCGATTGGAGCCCCTAATTATAGTGCAAAGTTAGTGTTTCTGAATTTTGTTTTGGCATTGTTTGGAAGAATGACCATATCTTGCGTTATCGACATCCAATTGAGGTGATTCCAATCTACATGAAAATATAAGATCTTGATCTACAACTTTTATGTAGACATCAGGACCTAGATCACCGGATTTTTATACTCCGAATTCCCAAGAATTCAAACCCTTTATCAAAGTCGTGAATCAGATTATTGTACCAAAACTAGTTCGAAGCGGCACTACTTGGTTTGAAACAGCAATTTATGCAATTATCCTCTCTTTTTGGGAGGTGTATATAAATTCGTTAAGGGCATTTGATGGAGAAGGAGGGCAGCTCAGGCGTGTAGGAGGCAGAAAAGGGATAGTTTTGAGAGAGAATTCTCATCCGAAGTCCTCATTCTTTGTAAGAGAAATCTATAGAGGAGGTGGAATCACTGAAGAAGAAGCAATCAATCTTGGAGATTCAAGGTCAAGAACACAAACCTTCATAACTAAGTTGAAGAACTCACCCCTGAAGAAAGATGATTTGAGAAAGGAGATGAGCAACTCTTCCTCAATCGTAGTTGCTTAATATTTTTTTATTTGTAATAGAATGAGGACATTATGAATCTTCCAGAATGGTAAAATTTGTAACCATTCAAGCCCGATTGGAGCCCCTAATTATAGTGCAAAGTTAGTGTTTCTGAATTTTGTTTTGGCATTGTTTGGAAGAATGACCATATCTTGCGTTATCGACATCCAATTGAGGTGATTCCAATCTACATTAAAATATAAGATCTTGATCTACAACTTTTATGTAGACATCAGGACCTAGATCATCGGATTTTATACTCTGAATTCCCAAGAATTCAAACCACTGTCAAAGTCGCAGATCAGATTATTGTAGCAAAACTAGTTCGAAGCGGCACTACTTGGTTTGAAACAGAAACTTATGCAATTATCCTCTCTTTTTGGGAGGTGTATATAAATTCGTTAAGGGCATTTGATGTAGAAGGAGGGCAGCTCAGGTGTGTAGGAGGCAGAAAAGGGATAGTTTTGAGAGAAAATTCTCATCCGAAGTCCTCATTCTTTGTAAGAGAAATCTATAGAGGAGGTGGAATCACTGAAGAAGAAGCAATCAATCTTGGAGATTCAAGCTCAAGAACACAAACCTTCATAACTAAGTTGAAGAACTCACCCCTGAAGAAAGATGATTTGAGAAAGGAGATGAGCAACTCTTCCTCAATCGTAGTTGCTTAATATTTTTTTATTTGTAATAGAATGAGGACATTATGAAGCTTCCAGAATGGTAAAATTTGTAACCATTCAAGCCCGATTGGAGCCCCTAATTATAGTGCAAAGTTAGTGTTTCTGAATTTTGTTTTGGCATTGTTTGGAAGAATGACCATATCTTGCGTTATCGACATCCAATTGAGGTGATTCCAATCTACATGAAAATATAAGATCTTGATCTACAACTTTTATGTAGACATCGGGACCTAGATCATCGGATTTTTATACTCGAATTCCCAAGAATTCAAACCACTTTCATCAAAGTCATGATTCAGATTATTGTACCAAAAACTAGTTCGAAGCGGCACTACTTGGTTTGAAACAGCAATTTATGCAATTATCCTCTCTTTTTGGGAGGTGTATATAAATTCGTTAAGGGCATTTGATGGAGAAGGAGGGCAGCTCAGGCGTGTAGGAGGCAGAAAAGGGATAGTTTTGAGAGAAAATTCTCATCCGAAGTCCTCATTCTTTGTTAGAGAAATCTATAGAGGAGGTGGAATCACTGAAGAAGAAGCAATCAATCTTGGAGATTAAAGCTCAAGAACACAAACCTTCATAACTAAGTTGAAGAACTCACCCCTGAAAAAGTTGATTTGAGAAAGGAGATGAGCAACTCTTCCTCAATCGTAGTTGCTTAATATTTTTTTATTTGTAATAGAATGAGGACATTATGATGCTTCTAGAATGGTAAAATTTGTAACCATTCAAGCCCGATTGGAGTCCCTAATTATAGTGCAAAGTTAGTGTTTCTGAATTTTGTTTTGGCAGTGTTTGGAAGAATGACCATATCTTGCGTTATCGACATCCAATTGAGGTGATTCCAATCTACATGAAAATATAAGATCTTGATCTAAAACTTTTATGTGGACATCAGGACCTAGATCATCTGATTTTATACTCTGAATTCCCAAGAATTCAAACCACTGTCAAAGTCGCAGATCAGATTATTGTAGCAAAGCTAGTTCGAAGCGGCACTACTTGGTTTGAAACAGCAATTTATGCAATTATCCTCTCTTTTTGGGAGGTGTATATAAATTCGTTAAGGGCATTTGATGGAGAAGGAGGGCAGCTCAAGCGTGTAGGAGGCAGAAAAGGGATAGTTTTGAGAGAAAATTCTCATCCGAAGTCCTCATTCTTTGTAAGAGAAATCAATAGAGGAGGTGGAATCATTGAAGAAGAAGCAATCAATCTTGGAGATTCAAGCTTAAGAACACAACCCTTCATAACTAAGTTGAAGAACTCACCCCTGAAGAAAGATGATTTGAGAAAGGAGATGAGCAACTCTTCCTCAATCGTAGTTGCTTAATATTTTTTTATTTGTAATAGAATGAGGACATTATGAAGCTTCCAGAATGGTAAAATTTGTAACTATTCAAGCCCGATTGGAGTCCCTAATTATTGTGCAATGTTCGTGTTTCTGAATTTTGTTTTGGCAGTGTTTGGAAGAATGACCATATCTTGCGTTATCGACATCCAATTGAGGTGATTCCAATCTACATGAAAATATAAGATCTTGATCTACAACTTTTATGTAGACATCAGGACCTAGATCATCGGATTTTATACTCTGAATTCCCAAGAATTCAAACAACTGTCAAAGTCGCAGAACAGATTATTGTAGCAAAACTAGTTCGAAGCGGCACTACTTGGTTTGAAACAGCATTTTGGAAGGTGTATATAAATCCTATTAGCCCTAAGGGCAAATCATGTAGTTTTGATTAATGACAAATATTGATGAGAACTAATATGTTTATATTGTGTGATAGGATTTGTGAACTAAGAAGTTTGGAGTCTCATTGCCTTCAAGCCAAAGTGCAAGAGCAACCTCAATAAAGTCTTTTGAGGTTTATTCAAAGATGAACTCAAGGCATTGAAGACTTGAAGTGTAGAGTAGGTATGATAATGGGTAATATCTATGTAAACTCTACACTTGTGTGTCTTGGAGTTTATTGAATGCATAAGAGAGCATAAAATAGGTTTCTTAATCTTAAAAGGCTTTGAATAAATTTCTTTGTTAATGAAATTTTGTATCCTAAAATTTTTTAAGTAAACTTTATATGATCAAAGGAATTTGATTTTGGTTTTCAAATTTATATATGTCCAAATAAGTTTGATATATATACCAAATGTTTTTCAAACCTTTGGAAGTTAAATCTCAAATGATTTTACAAAGTTTGAATATGATTCCAAGAAATTCGGTCGTCCAAATTTTGTAGCAAAAGTTTTCTACTGTTCTTCTAGAGAAATTCGGAAGAAGATTCGAACGCATGAAAAAAAATTCGGTCGTCCGAATTTTGGCCCTCAGTATGGTCACTGTTTTTTCAGAGAAATTCGGACGAATATTCAGACGCAGTAGGAAGAATTCGGTCGTCCGAAAAATTCGGACGCAGAATTCGGTAGTCCGAATTTCCTGAAAATAGCCGCTAACTAGTCGTTTTATAGCTGTTCTAACTGATTTTCAAATTCTATAAAAGCTATAAACGTGCAATCTTTTGTAAGTTTTGAATCCTTGAATACTCTAAGCATTCTAAAGCTCTCTTATGTCTTGTACATTCAATTGATCAATCCAAATACATCAAAGTGTGAAGCTGCAACTTTGTGTATTATCTACCAACAAGTGGTAACATCTACACACTCTTCTTTAAATTATTAAATTGTGTTGGTCTACTAGCTCTAGCATGGTTATCTTGATAACATAAAATCCTTTAGATAAGGGTGATCCTTGAAGTTGTGATTCAAGGTTGTTTGAGATATAAAACCATTGTGTTTGGTGAGCCTTGTATTGTAAAAAGTTACTAGAAGAGGTTGTGAGTGTAAAACCATAGTGTGGTGAGCCTCTCTAGTAATCTGTAAACTTGAGCGCATAGTAGAGTAATTGAAATCCTTAAGTGTAGGCTTAAGGTAGTGGAGGTAGATCTTGAGGATCGAACCACTATAAATTGCTTGTATTCTTTGATCTTCTTTTCTTATATTGCTTTGCTATAAATTGCTTCTATTTTGTTCATATAATATGTTATTGATCTATACACATAAAAGGTTTGATTTTGCAAAAATTAGCCAAATATCTAATTAACCCCCCCCCCTCCCATCTTAGGTATTTCAAATCCGTTAAGGGCTTTTGAAGGAGAAGGAGGGCAGCTCAGGCGTGTTGGAGGCAGAAAAGGGAGAGTTTTGAGGGAAAATTCTCATCCCAAGTCCTCATTCTTTGTAAGAGAAATCAATAGAGGAGATGGAATCACTGAAGAAGAAGCAATCAATCTTGGAGATTCAAGCTCAAGAACATAACCCTTCATAACTAAGTTGAAGAACTCACCCCTGAAGAAAGATGATTTGAGAAAGGAGATGAGCAATTCTTCCTCAATCGTAGTTGTTTAATATTTTTTGATTTGTAATAGAATGAGGACATTATGAAGCTTCCAGAATGGTAAAATTTGTAACCATTCAAGCCCGATTGGAGTCCCTAATTATAGTGCAAAGTTAGTGTTTCTGAATTTTGTTTTGGCAGTGTTTGGAAGAATGACCATATCTTGCGTTATCGACATCCAATTGAGGTGATTCCAATCTACATGAAAATATAAGATCTTGATCTACAACTTTTATGTAGACATCTGGACCTAGATCATCTGATTTTATACTCTGAATTCCCAAGAATTCAAACCACTGGCAAAGTCGCAGATCAGATTATTGTAGCAAAACTAGTTCGCAGCGGCACTACTTGGTTTGAAACAGCAATTTATGCAATTATCCTCTCTTTTTGGGAGGTGTATATAAATTCGTTAAGGGCATTTGATGGAGAAGGAGGGCAGCTCAGGCGTGTAGGAGGCAGAAAAGGGAGAGTTTTGAGAGAAAACTCTCATCCCAAGTCCTCATTCTTTGTAAGAGAAATCAATAGAGGAGGTGGAATCATTGAAGAAGAAGCAATCAATCTTGGAGATTCAAGCTCAAGAACACAACCCTTCATAACTAAGTTGAAGAACTCACCCCTGAAGAAAGATGATTTGAGACATGAGGTGAGCAACTCTTCCTCAATCCTTGTTGCTTAATATTCTTTGATTTGTAATACAATGAGGACATTATGAAGCTTCCAGAATATTGAAATTTATGTCAATCCAAGCCCGATTGGAGCCTCTAATTATTGTGCAAGGTCAGTGTCTCGGAATTTGGTTTCAATTTCTACTGTGTCTACAAGAATGACCATATCTAGCGTTATGAAAATCTAATTGAGGTGATTCAAATCTACATTAAAATCTAGATCATCAGATTTTATACTCTAAGCTCCCTAAGAATTCAAAGAATTGTCACAGTCGCAGAACAGATTATTGTAGCAAAACTAGTTTGAAGCGGCGCTGCTTGGGTTGAAATAGCATTTTATGCGATTTTCCTCTCTTTTTAGGAGGTGTATATATATCCTTTAAGGGCATTTGAAGAGGGACAACATTCTGCTGCATTTCTCAACTCTACAACTGACACATCTTCTATAATCTTCCTCAAATAAATTCATTGTATCGAAATTGTTAGGCATTGTTATCTCGTACCTTGTGCTTTTATGACCAAACCAGCTTTCAGTTTCCAAGGGCTATGGACCTATATTCTGTTTCCTATATTTTGCTTCTACACTTCAAGGCAGCACAACGCTTTTTTTCTTTTTATTTTTTAAATTTTGGTTTTTTTTTTCCCTTTTCTTTTGGAAGAAATTTAGCTTGCCTCCAAAAAAACCTTAATATGGGGAAGTTGAGCATCTATCTGAGGAAATGCTAGTCCAATCAGCTTCTGTATATTGAACAACTTGATTATGTGCTCTTTTATCTTCATATAGCAGAATTTTTCAAGGAGGTCTCCCAGAATAAGAACTACAAGGTCCTAATGGCTATGGCATGGTGAATCAAGGAACTGACTAATAGTGCTTATTGCAAGTACAGCATCTGGACGTGTAACTATCAAGTAATTCACTTTACCCCACAATCGGCCAAATCGGCTTGGATCTTGTGATGGTCCCCTTGTCCAAGTAGAAGTTCAACTTTTGGATCCATCGGAGTACCTATTGCTGTAGAGTTAACCATCTTGGTATTTTGAGCTGGAGATGAGAGGATACCCTGGGAATGATTGTGTAATTATGGGTGGTCTAGATTTGTGGTGAATTTCTAACTGTGGGAAAAAATGTTAACCACGACTAACTGATGGGAATTTACTTCAGTCTCCTCAGACGAGAACAAATTGAGCACCAGAACCATGATGAATCATATAGATTGAGCACCAGTAGACCAGAACGACCTTTAGTCTAAGATTAGCATAAATTCGAATATGGACAAACTGAAATTGAGTAACTTGACTGGAATTAAGATTTTGTCTCTCCTTGCCCTCTTACCAGTTGAAAAATAGACTTATACAGAAAATGAATATTTGGGAATGCATGAGAGCAATATCGTTCAATCCATGCATATTTGTGGTATAAAATATGCCTCATAATAAATCCTATTAATTACAGAAATCCCACTAACTATTTTTATTAAGCCCCATAATCTATCTTGACACAATCAATCTAAGACCATAATGAAAGATAGAATCCATCATAGAATGAAATCAACCATATAATCAACTCTCTCTGAGTATGAAGGCAGTGGATATATGAGTAATAAATGAGTAAGGGAGTCAAATTATCAGGGGGCCCAAAATTACGGGTGGGATGAGAAGTACAAGACTAGTTACCTCCTAAGGGTAATATGGGAGATCTAGTTTAATCTTCTGGTGAATCTTGAGACAGGTTAGCCAAAGGACAACTTGAATCTTCATTGGTCTCTACTTTTTAATGTGGTGTTCTACTGTAAACTTGTAAATTAGGATAAGACAGCAGGCTAGAGGGAAAAGAGGGACGAGGCTTTGGAAACTCGATGCAGTAGAGACTATAAAGACCTCAATGGATAAAGGAATAGAGTAATACAGATTTGTGAGAGGTTGTGTGTAAGGATTAGGTTTTGAAAATGTAACATCAACAGAAGAAAAAGAAATGGTGTAACTCATTAAACCCAGATGCCCTTTGTAAGCGCAAGGATAATAAAGGATAACAAACCCAATAGCTTGAGGCTGTTACTTATCAACACCATGACACACCTCATGAGCAAAACAAATGCATCCAAATATCCATGGAGAAAAAGGGCACAATGAAGCATGATGAAAGAGAATAAAATGAGGAATTTTACCTTGTAAAATATACTATTTTCATCCTATTAATGAGATAACAAGCAGTAAGTACTACATCCCACCAAAACACCTTTTGGATTAATAATATGAACTAATAAAGCTCCGATCAGTTCCATTAGATGCTGAACGCAGCTCTGCTGTTCAGTGCGAGGACAAGAAGATTGATGGATCATTCATTCTTTGCCTTAAAAATTGGTGAGATAGTTCCTGAATTACTATTTTTTGGCATTGTCAATATAAGAATGCAACCAAGCACATTGAACTGTGCTTTAACCTCAGAACAGAAAGCACGAAAGATAAAGAATAATTTAAATCAATCTTTCGGATTAAGCCAAGTAATTCTTGCAAAATCATACCCAAAGATGGCAGTGCATCAAATTGGTAAGGTCCACTAAACTCTTGATTGGGTTCAATATTCTTACTTGTCTTCTAATCTTGGATAATATCAGGGGGAAGATATTGAACAGAACATTAGATGTCCAGTAAGTTTGCTTACAGACATGAGATCAAAAGGCAGCTTCTATATATGCAATGCGAAGGGCGATAAAGAGATGAATTTAAGTTGAATAGAACGAACACCAGTGAACAATAGCAGTAGATTCATCTGCTAAGGTGATGGTATGAGATGAACTAAGGGACTATATGTTGGTAAATATACTATGTGATCTAAAACCCTTGTTTACAAGAGGATGAGAGACATATGCTAAGGTGATACTTGTAGCTCCAACATGACCCCCTTTACTATCAATGCTATTCCTTTTGATGCTATATTCTTCCCCTATAAAAGGGAAGAAAATGCATATTCTGATCAGAAAGCTAGAAGAAAGCTCACAGTATTCACACCATGGTACTGTTCACTGGATTTCTTGTTCATATTGGTACCATTCACAAGTAGTGTTCACCAGCCTATAGTTCATCAGGTCAAATAATGCTCTGGTACATGTTAAGATAATCAGAAAGCGCTGGGGAAAGGATGAAAGAAGAATTGGAGAGCATAATTAACTTGGTAGCTTCATTTCTCTCGCTCTCTCACACACACACTATTTGACCACGAACAGCGAAAAGACTAGACTACCCTTTCTTATTTTGTAAATTTCTGTACATAGACATGTATGCAACTTCAAAAGCATTGTACAAATGCAGCATTCACTCTATTCACACACAGGCACCATTCATGCTTTCATGTGCTGTAGAAACTTCCAAACAAACCCAGCACTAATCAAATACAAACATTGTAGGCTCTTCCAAATGTGCTCAAAACACGCAGATGCTGCATAAAATTGTTGGGAGTGATAGCTATGTTCGGTTATAATTTAGAATCCTAGGTCAATTTGATTTCCTTTCTGGCAATTTGATAGGCAAAAACCCTCATTAGGTCAGTAATCTAGGATTATGCTTTATGTAATTTTATTTTTTATGCCTTGTGCTAAAGCAGTTTATATCTCGGACTTTTGGTATGAATGGCCTACTGTGCTCGTCATTAAGAACCTATGATTTAAAAAAGCTGGCCCCTAAACTGGGGCTTTCGTTGTTTTTACCTTCAGAAACCATATCTTTGACATGAATTGGAGTGCCTGTCATTTACTTGTGCTTTTGCATGCATCTGATTCGTTGTGCATAGTTTCACTAATAAACTCCATTTGTGGCTCCATACATCAGAGAAACTATCAAACATTTCCGTACACACATTCTCACGTTCACAGATGATGTATTCTTCTATAAAACGCATGATTATTTTAACAGCATTACACAAGCACACCATTAACTGTATTTTCACCCACCATTCACACTTTCTGATATTATAGGAACTTTCGAACGTGCCCACTTACATCATTCATCCTCAGACGCTATACATCTACATCTATCTATACTATACTAAAAGTATGGGATGGGATTATAGAGATTTAAACTTATTTTATTTCTTCCTTTTTTGAATGGTCAAAAATATCCTTTGGTTGAGTCAATTATTTTTTATTTTAATGGTCCAAATACCTCAAAGTTATATGTAAAATTTGAACAATTTATTTTGGTGTTTTTAATGTCCAAAAGTAACATCTAGAATATGGTCAATGCACTAAATGCCCCATTAACTACTAATTTAGGTTGGTAGTAATAGAAAAGTTTGTGACTACTTATTAATAAATACATACTAACTCTCCTATTTAAGTTATAAAATTTTCTACTCAAATGTATATATAATGTAATAGAATATAAGAACAAACTATCTAACCTCTATAAAGAAAAGAAAAAGGACATTGCTATTTAAAAAAAATTAAAATCACTTGAGAAATAATTAGAGTAATTAAATATTTTAAATACCACTATAATTTACTAAAAGTCTAAAATATTACAACGCAGGATTAAGTGATTTCCATGAAAATATTTTCTATGGTTAGTAATAATATTTTTCTTATTAAATTATATTGATTAGATAAAAGGTAAAAGGTAAACAAATATTTATTTCTTAAAAGATAAACAAATTATGAGGACTAATTATGGAAATATAAGAGTTTAAGTACTAATGTAGTTTATGAAAAGTTCAAAATGATAGCATGAACTACAAAAAAAGGAACAAAAAACTATTTAACTTTTTATGAAGAAATAAAATATGTGTTTTATTCGAATATCATGTAAATAATAAAAAAATGATAAAAAATACACTTCAATATTTGTCATTGCAAAATAGAAAAATATTATTACTTTAAAAAGGCAAAAATTATCGCAAAAAATTATAATGTTAGTTAAAAATATCAAAAAGTAATGTTATTTAACGAAAAATGCAATGGCATAAGATGTTAAACAAAATTATGATCTTCAGGTATTAATTTATATAATTAGTAAAAATAAATATTTTATTATAATATTATAAAAATAATTAAATATGAGATAAAAATATCATCTATTCTCTATCAGTAAAAAAATTAAAAATTATTATTTTTATAAAAAAAATTAGACAAAATATTCAATACGTGCAATTGCATGTAAATGATACTAATACTTTCAAATGTACACAGAACACAAAAGTTAAAACACATTGTTCCATAGATCAAGCAAATACACAATTAACGCTATTTTCACATATTAGCATATACAAACACTATTTTTACACAAACATTGTCAGTTGCATCATTATCACAATCTACAAGCACATTCTCAGCCTCCTGAGCTTCCGACACACAAATACCCACCTTCCACACTTTTAATCACTACACAAGCACACAATATATTCTATTTTCACACACACAGAGAAACAGTATAAATACGTCGTTCATACCTTCAGAAAACACATTCACCATATTTTACCCGCGGGTGGTGGGGGGCGCGGCGTGATTATCACATTTCCCTTTTTTGCTTCTTGCACTCATTTTTTTATGTATTGTGATTCAAAAGACTACAATAGCTCATAGTAATAAATTTTGTAGACTGGCTTACTAGATTCTATAGACCAATTTGCCCTTAGCTTGAATGAATCTTTGAAATCTAATCAAATAAATTCTTCTCTGCACTCAAAAGCGTAGTCTTTTCAGCCACAAAATATAGAGGCAAGCAAGAAGCCAAAGGAATGTAAAGATCCGTCCCCTTTTAGGAAGCATACATTTGATTCCACTTTACGCATAATTTTCACACAGAACATGCAGTTGAAACTTTTTACAGACGCATAGAACCTTTTTCACACTGAAGCAATTTTGTCTGAGGGGAAAAAAGGAAAAAGTATGGTTTTGTATTTGATCTAATTATATTTATAATTTTAACATTTTCTGTCCACCAAAAAATGAGTTGGATGCTCAAATGGAGTCCTAATCAATTCTGCAAAAATTTCAATCATGCGGAAATAGAATTCGCAGAGCTCCAATTCTAATTCCAATTCCAAAGAACCAAAGGCACCTCTAATGCAGTATGCCAATTTACTTATTCTATCTTTTTGTTTCTCTTTTCCTAAATACGTCCATCACTTTACTATCAATACTGAAATGTAAAATAAGAATATTAGTTGTTCCAGATACAAAAGAAACTTAATTAGCCTTGAAATAGTTTATGATTTGTTATTTGATTTCTTTCTGAAACATTAGTTGCGAGTCCCCTGTGATCTTTATTTGAACAAAGTTTGAGGCAAGGGGAGTTCCTCAAGGTAAACACTGCATTTGAAGATTCCATGTGGATCGAAGTACCATTTAGTCTGCTTCTTGTTCTTGTTTGTATGGAAATTTTTACATCAGTAAATTCTCACTACTTGTTGCTTCAACTTGCAGTTTAAATTTACTGGCATCTAGAAATCTCGAATAAAGAGAACTAAATATGATTACTGTAAATATCTTGTGGTTTAGCTGTTATGTTATACTTTTTAGTTCAGGATAATGATCGAGACTTATTTGGCTGGAGGAGAATCTAATATTGTCTCTACACTCTGTCTTCTTATTCCTGATGATTTTCAAACGGATGTATCTGCACTTCCCATTTTTTCTTTCTTTTGGTGGAACCTCTTTGATTGTTTGATAATGCCTGAGTGCTTGAGATAATTCAATGTCTTCTAGAAGAAAGTTCTGACAGTTGGTTTTGTGCTTCTGTACATATATACTATCCATTGTGCTTCTGTAATTATACAGTATCCAATGGTTCACAATTTTGTGAAGCTTCTTGATTCTGCTTCATAACTTTTTATATTCTTGCTGCGTTAATGCTCAGTTGACAGTCTTTTTCAAAACCTTGTCTCTGCCTAGGGTTTATACAATTTCGTATTTACAGTTCTATCTGAAACCAGACTTCTATTATGTATTTGCAGTTCTCATTTTTTATCCTTTTCGATCTAAATCCTGGAGAAGAAATTTCTGAACTCGAATAGTCCCATTGCAAAGAATTGCTGGCTAGAGAATAGAGTTTACAGTTTATTGTAGCTATTAGAATCATTGAACCCTAGTTAATCTAGATGATGTTGCTAAAAGTGAAAGCATTGTGAAAGGGATGGAATTATGTAATTTAATAGCTTTTAATTAAATGTTTGTAGATTCTTTCTAAGCTTGATTGCTAATCCCAATCTTTGCTAATTAAATGTTGTTATTCAGAGGTGCACGTGCGTCGATCAGGGATGCTGGGGGCCTTAGTGCTCTAGAAAGGGCTATGGAGATGGGAGCAATAACTGATGAGGAACTTTTTGTCTTGCTTGCTGAGAGTGAATGAATTGTCTTGCGCTTAGCAAGAAATAAGAATTATCACAAGAAGCTTATTCTTTTCTTTGCCACCTAATGTCCTAGGTACATTTCTGGTTTTTTTCTTGAACTCTTGTACCATTTACTTTTCGATTTAATTGTATTGCCTTGTACTTTCAACCAAACTAAAACGTAAAGAACTGCCCCGGAGGAGGGGAGGGAGGGGCTTGAAGACTGGTCGAATTGCCATTACAGATATTTGGAGAAGCAAGCCTATCTATCAACAAAGGTCTCAAGCTAATGATTGCTGGTTGTTTAACATTATAAACTCTACTGTCCGTGGAATTATTGTGTATCTGAATTATTGTGCTACATTTTCTTTATAATATGAAAATAATTCCTTGGTCTTGGATATTATTTGGTCCTCCGGTCAGATTTGTGATATTCCCAAAGCTCGAGTCGTTAATGGGGATGAGCAAAGGGATGGAAGAATCCCAACTTTGCCTGTAACAGGGTAGGGTATAAGACAGGTAAAAGTATAAGCTCTTATAAGTTATAGTGCAGATGTATCCTTTTATCCTGTAACAGTTTGGTAAGGTACAATATACAGTAGTCAATGTAAAACATATAACTTTTGAACTCGTGAAATAGTCTCGCAGAGGGAGAGTAAAATTTGATGTAATAACTTTTTAAGTTTTTCCTTTAACAAGGTTGAAAAAGAATGCAGACATTACATTTTGGACTTTCATGTTTGCATCTATTTATCAATTAAGTGAGTCGCGTTGATTAGAATAACTCCAAAGCAGGCCCAACCTCAAAATAATGGTCCGAGTTGTAGCGGGCTTGTGAGCATTGAGTTTGAGCTCGGCTGATAAGCTTGGGCCTAGTTGGGGACCAATTCGAAATTTATTATTTTTTAAAATAAAAAAAAGTGTAAACATCTTATAAGTTTTTAAAGTTCGGGTATTGTTATAATACAATCAAATAATTTTTTTTTTTGTTTATGTTCTTTGTGCCAAAATGATCATTGAAGAATTTATGAGTTGCCCAAACCATTCTATTGCCTTTATTTAATGGCAAAATTGTCAAATAAAGATATGTTTTTTTAGGAGAAATAGCCTAAGTAACTCTTCAAGTTAGAGGCAGCATACATTAAGATCTTATAATCTTTTTTCCCTGCCAATGTGAAGTAGTCGTTCTATTTGCCATTTTTCAAGGGGGGAAATTATCACCATTTGCTCTTCTTCTTCTTCATTCATTTTCTTATTCTTCAATAATATTTTCCCACCACCACAAACAACCAACACTTGCTACCTCAAAACGACATGGGCATAGACTTCTCCAACTGAAAGGAAACTTTAAGTTAGAAAATATAGAGGAATTTGAGGTCAATATTGGACAGAGATTGTGGCTATAGTCTATGGATTCAATTTGTCGTGCGTTTGAAGAATGAAGATTGGATAATGTGACAACTGGAATCGATGCATTTAATCTTGACTTTGTGTTTAAACTCATTAAAAGAAAAGCTTTGAAGTAGAGTGAAGAAGTTGAGGTTTAGATTGGAATAAAGTTCGTGACTTTGGCCTTGGGTTTTTTTACCCCAGGTAAGGATATAGAGTGGATAATATGAATAGTAGAGTTCCTGATTCCTGAAGAAAGCTTTGAAAGTCGGCGGTGGTCGATCGAGCTGGGGAAAGCTACTGTTTAGGAATGAAGATGGAGTAAAGAAAGAGGAAAAATGAAAGAAAAATAAAGAGCAAATAGCTTATGTGGTCAAAATGAAAGAAAAATAAAGAGCAAATAGCTTATGTGGTCCTTGAAGTTAATGGCTGAAGTTAGAGGTCGAACACATTAAGATCTTATAAATTTTTATTTTTTTTATTAATATGATTCTTAAAAAATTTATGAGCTTTTAAATTTTTCTACTACTTTTTTAAGGGCAATATTATCAATTAAATATTTTGTTTAGGGAAAATAGCTTATGTAGTCCCTAAGATTAGACGTCAATCACATTAATAAGTTTTATTTATAGCAATATGATCGTTGAAAATTTACCAGCTATTGAAGCCTTCCCATTGCCACTTTTTTAAGGGCATAACAGTCAAATTAAATATTTCTTTTTATTTATGTTTTATTTTTCTTTTTTATTTACTCCATCTGCTATACTAAATAACAGCCGCCTTGTAGTCTATCAACTACTACCAAGCACCCATCTACCACTATGGTTAGAAGATGTTTATTAGTTCCGTTTGGAGAAATTTTCAATTTTATTACTTAGAAAAAATTTAATTTTTATATTTTTTAAAAAATTAAACTAAACCTAATTTACTTTAAAACTAAATTTTTTCAAATCGAAATAATTTTAATTTAGGGAAAATAAAATATATAAAATGAATAATTGATTTCAGAGTAACCTTGAATATATGCTAACTTTGTTTAAGTTATTAACCTTCAAATATAGTTTGTGAAAATATATAAAATTAATTATTTTGAATTTTTAAATAACTTTAATTAAAATCTAACTTAATTAGTTTAAGTTATTAATATTTAAATAGTGTTTGGAAAAATATATAAATTAAATATTTTAAAATTTAAAATAACCTTAATTAAGATCTAACTTAACAAAAGTTGTGAACCTTTAATTATACCTAATTATTATTTTTAAAAAATTTAGATTTTCAGTTTTGTTTGGCTCAAACTAAATTTTAATTTAGAGATAAAATACTAAATTCTTCAAAACAAAATTTAAATAAACTAAACTGAAAACTGAATTAAATTTTAATTTGATTTTATTTTCTCCAAATAATGAGCACAATTAACCATTGTCTGTGTTCAAAGCTTCCCTCAACAACCATGGACTCTACTATTCATATTCTCCACTGTACATCCTTAAAACGAAAAGAGGCCAAATTTAAACCAATGGCTAAGTCGTGAACTTCATTCCAATGCTAACGTTAACCTCTACACTCTACAGACCGGGAATCCTATCTTCCTATATGGCGATTATCCTTCTAACTCTTTTAAAGTCAAGATTGCGTAAACCAATGCCACAGCCTTACCACATCGCAATAGGAGCTGCAGTTCGCTTGAAAGGTAGTTGAGTGGGTAGGCAACTCAATAGGAATTTTATCACTAGCACCTTTTCAAACTCAAGATTATATATATGGATTCCACTAGTCATACTGTCCAATCTCCATCTTTGTAACACACCGCAAATTGAATCCAAGCTGAGCTTATCTAAGCATAAACTTGGCTCGGTCCGAGTTCTCTTTGGGTGCTGCCTGATTCCATTAACAATCCCAACTTTAATGAAAGCAACGAGGATAAATAAAATGATTTTTTGTGTTATTATAAGAATTATATTTGATACTTATTGATCATACATTTGTAATATTTTTATGCCTGTTTCTCACTTTTTGCCCACCAACCACTAAACAAAAAGGCCACTACTATATGTAGTTTATTTTTGGACTATATGTAGTGCGAAAAATTTTCATAATTTCATTTGAATTTCGAAAAATTTTCAAAATCCTCTGAAGCATTTGGTGAGAAAAATTCAGATCTACGAAAAACGACATCGAATTTTAGCGTAAAAAGGTTATTTTTTCGAACTATTCATTAATTTACATTGTTTAATGTTAAAAAAACATCAAAATCGGCCAAAAAACGACCGATTTTGATGTTAAATTCTTCCTGTAAGAGTTCCGCCAACTGAGTGGCGGAATTCTTCGAAGAATTCCGCCCGACAATTGGCGGAACTCCAGTGAAAAATTCCGCCGATATCGGCGGGAATTTTTTCGCGAATTGTACCCAAAAGCGGGTACAATTCGAAGGTAAATTCCGCCAGATTTCTGGCGGAATTTACCGTTGAATTCCGCCAGATTTCTGGCGGAATTCCTATGCGAGATTCGCCAGAATCGGCGGAATTCCTATGCGGGATTCCGCCGAGATTCTGGCGAAATTCACGGCTGAATTCGCCGTGCATGGCGAATTCGGCCTAGATTCGCCGGTGCATGGCGGAATTCAGCTGAATTCCGCCATGCACTGGCGAAATTCCGGCAATAATTCCGCCATGAATCGGTAGAATTTTTGCCGTGAATTTTAATTTATCGTAGTTTTAATAATTTAATTTATCTTAAGTTAGTATTAAATAATATTAGTTTAAATACGTTTATTTATTTACTGGATTGATTATTGTTTAATTTAATTATCACCGACGGTATTTTTTGTTAAATAAGTGTTGCGAGATGACGGATCCTTCTCGAAAGACCGAGCGCGGTGTATCGCAAGACTTGGGACCGAGTTTGCATCGCAGCCGGTCGATTACACGGTCGTCATCCTATTACTGCATCCCGCAGACAGAGAGTGAGTGCGGCGAGGCGCGATGCAGCCGACATCCCCGCCCGTAAGCAGGGCTGACGTCACACCGGGTATTGATTCGACGCAGGTCGCCCCACATATGCCGTGGATTCCCGGGATGTACGCGCCTATACCGGGATATGTACCGTATCCTTGGCCCCCGATGACGTCGCCAGCTCCGGTCGCACCGGGCTATTATTCGGGGGGACCCTCCTACCCGATTCAGACACACAGCGGCCACGCCGAAGATGTAGCTCCCGACGATACTCACAGCCACCATCGGTCCCGATTACTGCCGTCATGAACATCCGGAGGATTACTGACGAGGATCGAGCGCTGCAGATGGCGTGGAAGATGAGGGAAGAGCCGGCGGCCCGATGCGGGACTATGATATGGATGCGGGTGAGGATATTCATGACCCGGCGGCCGACGCAGCGATGCATGAGGATGAGACATATGAGCAGGACATCCCGCACACAGCTCCGACGACATCTTCCGCACGACCGCGGAGAGGTTTTCTACGGCGCGTTCCGGTTCTGGAGTTTCTGCCCGCAGGGATAGGTCCCCGGGTCCTGTTCCATACGGTGTCAGTTCATCGGCGCGCCCACGCGTCAGCAGATCATTCCGGGACGCTCCAGGAGTACCTCCCACCGCGAGTAGAGTTTCAGTCGACGATGTGGAGAGACCCGGTCCCAGTGCAGGGCGACAGCCGGCCGCTGCCGAGCGACAGTCACAGCCCACTCGACGTCGAACTTGCCGAAGCGGGAGCACCGAGGAGTGGCGTTTGACGGGACCGGCACTTGGGGGCCCGCAAGATCCGTCCCTCATTCCATCCTTTTCCGGCCACATTGCCAGCCTTATCTGGCGTGGCGAGGTTAGTAGTGCATTCTTACAATTAATTGTCATTCGCGAAAAATTTCATACCTTTTTTGTCCCGCGCAACTGTTGAAATTTGGTTTTTCCTTGGGCAGGAGCGACCGGTGCTGACGGTCCATTCGAGACAGGGGTACATCGATAAATGGCCGATGCGAGATGAGGCAGTTGCTGCAATTGTGGCCTGCAGTGGTCTGGAGCGATTGAGGCATTGCATTTTCTCTCGACCTAATAGTGCACTTATTTCTGCTTTTGTTGAGAGGTGGCAGCCAGACACTAACACATTTCATATGCCGTTCGGGGAGATGACCATCACCCTCCACGATGTGGCGCATATCCTTGCTATTCCTGTGACTGGTTACATTCTCCGGCATGACTTGAGCAAGGAAGACATTGTCAGAGATTTATCTGCGACACTGAACATACCAGCCGCACACGTTCGAGCCAGCTGGATAATGGCGGGATGCGGTTTAACGTCCTGAAGGAGTACGTGACCGAGGGATCACTTGAGTCGTCTGCATATGCGCGTGGATATTTGAAGTATCTGTTAGGCGCCACCCTTTTCATAGATAAGGGTAAGGATCGGATGCCCTACAACTACTGGCCGTTCCTTAGCTCAGCCGATGATATCCACGGATATGCCTGGGGTGCTGCCTGTCTTGCGTATCTGTACCGGTCTCTCGGGACGGCATCTAGGGCCGACTGTAGACAGTTGGGTGGGCCCATGGCGCTACTAGAGGCATGGATATACCTGTATTTTCCGTCCTTCGCCCCTCAGCAGTCGCCAGACTGGCGTGAGTCACAGCCTCACATCCTACGGTTCCAGCGCAGGGGGGCCGCTCCGCGGAAATCCGATGATCTGCGCTCTATACGCCTACACTTAGACGATATGACTGCGCGCGAGGTAAGTTTTTTGCGTCAGCTGCCTTTTGGTTGTAACTACTGTTTTATCGTATACATACCTTTTTACGAGTTTCTTTGGACTCCCTTCGGGTCGAACCCGCTTAGAAAGCACTTGGGATTTCGGCTTTCCACGGGTGTCTTCGGTTTGTGACGTTGTGGGAGCCGTATATGCCCGATCGTGTCCTACGCCCTGATTCGGCGAGTGCGGCAGATTCCTACCACACCGATCCCTGCCGAAAGAGGATTACAGGCGGCGAACAACCGGGAGATATGTCATCCAGCATGCAGTGCCCTGAATGAATTCTGGGAACGGCCCGAGAACCACATCCTTGGTAGGACTCTGCTCGGCGCACACGCCGTCCCACCGTCAGCATGCACTCCCGAGTACCTACCCTGGTACCTTGCTAGGACGCATCCCTCCATTCAGAATCCTGGTATGCTGCCTGCGGGAGTTAGTAGGCCCGGGCCCGCTCCCATCACCGACGCAGTCGTACGATCCGCTCCTACCCTGTGTTGATGAAATATAGGTTTTTTTCCCTCATTTGGTGCTGTTATTAATCGTTTGACTTGCTACCTTGCAGCGATGGGATATGCTACACCGTGCTGTTGCGGGTATTACTGATGTGCAGCAGCTGACCCCGGCACAGCGAGATGCCACGCTTCAGGATGTGATACATATATTGACCGAGCGGGAGCATTGTTTGGGAGGTGCGGAGCGCGCGGGCCCGTCCGGCTCGTAGGGGTACACCGAGAACCACATGTGTTCTTTTACGTTTTTTAAACCTTTGAAAGACGCTCGTTTTGTAATATTATAGTATGATGAGAACGAGTAAATATTGACGCCAAACTATCACAAATTTGATTATATTTAACTTGGTTTGCTTTCAAATAGACAAACTTGCATTCGATCTCAAGTACAGTCCAAATAAAATAAAAAAAAATTAAGTAGACGCTAGGGACCGCCGATCGCATATACTGCTCGAGTAATGGTGCGTCCCAACCCTTCAACAGCCGCGCGGCGTAACCGCTGCCATGACGGATGCACTTCGGAACCGGAAAGCCATCCTCAAGCCGAAACTGTTACAATGAAAATATCAAAGTAGTTAGGTGCAAAAAAAAATAGAAACAGAAAATGATAAAAACACAATAAAGTGATAAATTTACTAACAGCGACGAAATGATTAGCGTCTTCCAGTAGACCAATAACCAGGATTGCGGTCGCTGTATCGCTTTGCGAGTCAAGTGGTAGATACGTCCAACACTGCGAACGAGATAAACAGGAGAACGCGACGTTGTATGTTGTTGCGATGACCCAACCCATGTCTGGTAAGGTTAGCCACCTATCCATAGGGGCTGGCTGATCGGTAACCCAGTGCTCTAGTTGGTGTAGAAAGGAGATAACCCCGCCCGATCCACCAACGATCTCTTCGTACAGTGACGCGTTACGATGGACATCTCGCCAAAGCTCCTGTCTCACCTGAAACCAAGCATCCTCGCCCCCGTACCTCAAATGTGCAATAGCTCGAAATCCACAATTACCATCAGCCCTAACATCGACCCAATCGTGGATATAGGGGACGATGAAGGACGGAAACTGACTGCCCCATGGGAATATTGGGTACGCGGAGTCACCGCATCCTGAGGCACCCGTGGACGAACCATATCCGCGGCCGCTGGACCTCGAGCCCCTACCTCTCGACCCGCTACGCCCACGAGAGCCGCTAGAAGATCTGCCACGAGACCCACTGCTACCGGACGACCGTTTGAAGGCACTGCGTGAGACCTGAATGTACTCCCAGTGGGACTTATCTCTTTTGGTCGAGTCTCGTTTTGGCCGGCCTTTGGTCACTTTGCTTGGGGGCTCCTGCAGCCCTGAGAACTCGGGATATAACATCTGAGACATCTGAACTGCAAAATGTCGGCGCTCAGCTGGTCCTCGCTTCATCATCAACTTTGCAAAGTCTCGAATTGCCCGCATATCATCAAACGGGTGGGGCTGAGAAATGTGCAAATACTGCGATGCAGCCGTCGAGAAGTCCAGTGCGCTCCAAAACGGATGCAGGTCATCAACAACAAACGGCTGGCCCGTGGTCATACGCGGCAGTATCTCGCAAGCGCAGGGAAGCCCGTGGGAGGTCCGCACCCAACATCCACAAAGACTTGTATTATGACGAATCTTTTTGACCCGGTCCCACTCGTTTAGTATGATCTGTATTGCTTTGTGAGACACTTTGTAACAAAGTGGATTCAGGATCGGGTGCGTGCTGAGGTGGTACTTATCCACGTAACGGCATTGTTCGAGAGTTCCTCTAATCTCCGATATCTGAGACTCGATCATCGAATGTACTTTTGACCATACAGTATCGAACGCGCCGGACGCCGTCCCAAGGTACGATTTCGTCGCTGAATGTGCGCCCTCCGCCCGATTGGTCGTCTCAGTCCCGAAGTGCATGATCTGTCCTGTCCAAACCCGTACAAATTGTTCCCGATGCGGGTCCAACCAAGTCTCATCTATGTAACTCATCAACTTACCGAAAGTGGACCATGACGACCGCATATTCGAATAGCGCATCTGAAACTCCTCGTCCGTACTGGAATCAACCAAACGTCTCCACGTGCTTTTGGAAAAGCGTTCCGCAACAGCCTTGTCCCCACATGCCTTGTAGCATCTGGCTTCAACGTTCTTCGAAATGTGTCGGCGACATAATAAGTGCTCAGAAGTAGGAAATGTATCACGCAACGCTTGCATCAACCCAGGCTCCCGATCAGTTACGATAGCGTTTGGAGGACAATTGATGTCAAATATCTGTTTCACGCACTCCAGCACCCATCTGTAGCTATCTGCTTGCTCAGTACTGATCCAGGCGCCGGCAATGAGGAAGTTGCGCCCTGTCGGGGTTACCCCTACGATCTCCAAATATGGCATGTTGTACCTATTACAATTATTCAGGGAAAAACATATAAGCAAACATTCCTTTCAATTTGTTTAAATCGAAGATCGTTATGTCTAACTGCAGTGCAAATGAAAATTACGAAGAATTGTAATGCGACGCACTGGTTAGTCTTGTACGTCGTGTCCATTATCAGCACAAAAGGGTACGCACAAGCAAGTAATGTTGAATCTGGATGAGAAAAAACACAATCACTGAGGATTTCTGCTCCCGGCTCCACTCTGTGCCAGTGGACATATCCATGATCAGTGAACAGCTTGAAAAGTTGTTGCACAACTGTCCGTCCTTCCATACTCGCAACTCTTAATTTGTGTCGGGCATTATATACTGTCTTCGCTCTGCGGCAAAACAAAAGCCAAATCAATATTGACGACACATTTACAAAATTAAACAGTACTGTATAACTCTTCAAGTAATGAATATAATATATTTGTTACATGCAAACATACCTAACAACGGTTCTCGGATTCTCCCGTTTCAAATGATCCAGAATATGTTTAGGCTGAACGTGACATTTGCTCATTTCCTCCGTGATTTTCATCTCCCGCTCTGTCATGCGAGCGGCGAGGGAATGCCCATGTCGGATCCCGAGTTCGTGATTGTGTTTGCCGCATATTACGGCCAGACTCCACGCCCCCTCGTTATGCTCCCGGCCCATGAGTTTTAACGGACAGTGACACTTTTTAGTACCCTTCGGCTTTCGTGACTTCGTCTGGACCTCCGGTTCTGCTCCGTCCTTCTGAACAGTAATGAATTTTCTGTACGCTCCGCCCCTCTCACATCTAAGCTCGACAAAGCCGTTACCCGTTCCGTCACCTTTTCGCGACCGAGCAATTATCAACAACGTCCTCACCTGTAATGCTGCCGCCTTCGCCCACTTTACTAACTCCTCTTTACTTGAAAACATATCTCGCGTGCCTAAAAACCGACTTAAATCTTCCATTTGGTCAAGATCAAAAAATTCTTCAAACGAATCTGATGACGATGAGGAGGGGCCTTCACCGTCTCTGTAGAGTGCTCGATGAAATCTTGCCTTCCGGCCTCTCCGGTTTTCCTGCAATACATAAAACACACTAGTCCAATGTCAGTTACTACATTACGTGACTCTTGGTTATTTTTAAGACATCAAGAACCGTAACAATAAAGTTATCTACGATGTGTAACCTAACATATGATATAATTATCAAGTATAAAATTATACAACAATACAACTAACTACACAAAAAAATTAAACAAGATTGAAACTATATCATAAGAATCTGGCGAAACTGTGATGAATTTCGCCAGCTTCTGGCGAAATTCTTGGAATAATGTCGCCAGAATCTGGCGAAATTCAGCCATTAATTTCGCCAGAATCTGGCGAAATTATTCCACAAATTTCGCCAGATCTTCACGGTATTAATCCAAGAATTTCGCCGGAAGCTGGCGAAATTTGTCGGATACTTCCGCCACTCAGTGGCGAAACTGTGCAAAAATTCAACAAACTAAGAAAATATGAATTTAAAGACAATGTAATAGATTTTTACCTCAAACTCGAGAGAATCCTTCGTAGAATCTTTGCTCATTGCTATATTGCGATAAAATTTGAGTGTTTTTGCATGAAAAGTGTGGACTTTTAAAAGAAATGTTAGAGAGAATTGTTGGAAGAGAGAGAAAGAGAAGTTTGAAAATGAAAATTTGTAACACTACATATAGTCCAAAAAAAAACTGTATATAGAAATCACGAACAAAAAAGGCCTTTTGAGGCATTCAAAAGTGCCTCAATAGACCCTTTAATGAGGCACAGAGTCTCTAATACGGCATAACTAGAAAGTCTTGCATGTAAATGTGTGGTAATAGTGCTAATTTGTCACTTTTGAGATTTTTTAGTACATATGAAACTGATAGGCACCTTTTTGAGTCCATATAGGCTCGGGCAGTAATAGGACATTTAAATCTAATGAGGCACTTCAATAGACCCTTTTGAACGAAAAAAAAGATTGCAAAAATCAATGCCTATTCTACATCTAGACAACCAAAAAGTAAAACCAATAGTAACAAAATTCTCTCTTACAACAACTAAAAACGTGATCCAATCTTTCAATAATTTCAAAATAAGCACAACATCTTAATTATTCAAATAAGTTTGAAAGATCTAAGAAGGGGTGAATAAGATTTTTGGCTAATTTTTAAAAACTTTTCCTTTCTTGCAAACTTAGTTTGGAAGTGATGAAGGTTCAAGTTCTCAAAGTGATTTTAATGACACAATAAATGAACAAGTATGGCAAGAAGAACAGGGGACACACAAGCAATTTATAGTGGTTCGATCTCTTCAAGATCTACATCCACTACCTTGAATCTACACCAGGCTGCTAGGATAAATTTGGTGGACCAAACTTGGACATATGCATCCAAATAGTTGCCCGAATTTCTTTAAAAATATAGCAGCTAGGTTCCAATTCGGATGTCTGAACTAGAGTCTTAGCATTTCAAACTTTGTCAAAACATTTAGAAATCAACAATTACAAGTTTGAAATCATTTTAGATGTAATAATATATCAATTAAGACCTTTTGAGTACTAAGCCGTTAACATTCACTTGGTAAATCAAGAATGATCAAAGCCTTTTAAGGTTAACCAAGTTTTGTACTCCCTTATGTATTCTATAGCTTATAAGAACAAGAAGTGTAGGGTTCACTAGAAGATACCTATTTAGCAAAGGCAAACCTACACTAGTGTCTTCAAAGACTTTAATCTTTTAGGATATGCTTTATATTCTTCAATCATTTGACCATACTTGAGTTGTCCCTAGAGTTGTAGCTCCGAGGGAATGACAACACTTGGCTTCTCAACCCAAAAATCCTATCACACAATTAGCATATGAATTAGTCCTCATCAATGTTTGTCATTAATCAAAACTACTAGATTTGCCCTTAGGGCTTACAATCTCACCCTTTTTTATGATGACAAACTTTGATGCAATATGTGATGGATTTAAACAATGTTGCACAAAGAAGGATTATGTCATATATGAATGACATTCGAATTGGCTCATGTCTAACCAACCTCCATATGCCTCCTTCCTTCCATCATAATAAGGATACTTCTAAGAATACTTCTAAGAGAGGTTTTAAAGGTTAGAGAAAATTGTAAAAGCTTCAACTTAGATTGTCCTCATATTTCAACAAGTTTGTACTTGAAGTGTTATAAGTCCGAATAGCAAAATGAACTAGATAATTATTGTAATTTTTGAAAATAAGCTTTCCTAAGGTTGTTCAAACATTCTATAAAAGATTGAGATAGTTTTTGAACAATTTGAATAACAGCAAAGTATTTTTTGGAAAGAAAGTTTGGATGCGTCCAAACTTTTGTCTACACCCGAATTTCAAGTCCGAACTTTTGGTAAAGGATTCAAAAGGTGAATTTTGCAACATAAGTGCTTAAACTACACAAATGCTTAATCACTCAACATGATCATTCATATCAACATATCCATAGTTTCAACTTATCGACCAAATCATCTCAATCACATTTCATTTCATTTCTTATGCATATCATAATGTAATACACATTTTGCAATCATATTATCATATCATCACTTCTCCCCCTTTTGTTATCAATCAAATATGAGTGACATCAACAAAAAGAAGCTCTTAACACAAGTGTATCATCGTTGAGCTTCAGCAAAATATTACATAAGCTAGAAAGGCACATGGAAATATGAAATGCGAAGATACATAGACTAGGCATGGTACAAAATAGTCATGAAGTACATAAGCTATACTAAGTACATAAGTTAGAAAAGCAATGAAATAAGAGATAGGGGTAAGAGGTGCTTAGTCTTGGATTCCTATCATGGTTTTCACTTCATAGTTGTTGGTGGTGACGACCATGTTGTCTATGAGTTCGATGTGAAGGGGACCTTCACTTGCTAGGTCCTTCCCGCTATAATTCGGCTTCGGAGTTATAGCCAATCGAGAGGATCTCCTTGATCCTTTCATTCTTTGCCACATGCTTTACTCTTCCTTGGCTAAAGGAGATGGTAAAAGGTGAGGTGATTTTGGCTTTCTCAATCAAGCTTCCTTCTTCATCAACTTCCTCTTTCCTTTCTTCATCAATTCCACTTTCTTGATCTTGCTTTTCATCCTCTTTTTGCAAGTCGTCATCCTCTTTTTCATTTTTCTCACTCTCTCTAACTACTAATTCAAAATCAACCCCACAGTCATCATTAGGGCTGTCAACGGGCCAGGTAGGGACTTGAACTCTACCCGGTTCTAACCCAATAAGGCCTGATATGGACAAAGAGATATGCCCATTACCCGGATCTAGACCCAAACTCCATAAGGTTTTGTCTAATGGGTATGGGTCCGATACATCATGCTCCAAAATTTTTTTATAATACTAATTATTGCCTAATATCTCTTCTTGATGAGAGCAGTTCCATGTCTAATATAATAAATGCACACACACACACACAAAAGTCATATATATATTTTAGATTAATCATTTTTCATGGACTTTTTTTGAAAGTTAATCTCCTTTTGTGTATGAAATTAAGAAGTGACTATTGAGTTAGCATATTGATTAAGGATGTTATTTTGGTAAAATAGTAAATATTTTAGTCTTTTATATTTTACTGAAACTTTTGTGTAATAGTTAATCTTGGAAGCTTATGAATATTATAGTTCTGATTTCTGAAAGAGATAACATATTATATTAGAATTTTATTTGTTATGATGCGCTTAATAAGCTATGGTGTAACTTTTTTTAAATCATTACTATAATTGGATATACCCAGACCTAACCCGATATCCTTTAAGGTTGAGTACGGGTCCACACTTTATGGACTCGTCTGGTAATCAGATCAGGTTTGGTACTACCTATGTGTTAACAAGACTGGGTCTAGTACAAGGTGTTTAGAACTCGTTAGGACCTGTTTATAGCCTAGTCTTCATCATCATCATTACTACAAAGGTTGTTCATGGGTCGAGTTTTTACCTGGCCTGACCCATACTTGGCCCGATAAGCCTAGGTACGGTACATCATTCATAACCGTTTACCTGACCAGAACTCGATAATGTATCTTCTAAATGGGGATGGGTCTAGTATGTAAAGTTTCGAACCCGGTAGATCCGGGATCCGAATAAAATTTTAATACTAAATATTTTATATACTTGGAACGTTATTAACATTTGTATTTTTTATCATTAGATAATTTTTTTAATTAACCTTTGTTTTCTTTGGCAAGGGCAGCAGGTAAAGAGAGGCATTGGTTAATGTTTTGTATACGAGAAATGACTCTTTGAGTTTATTATTTTGCTTAATGTACTCCACTAAGGATTGTATTTTCTTGAGTTAAAGACATTAAGTTTGTTATTTTAGTATGGTTAATACGTAGATTTAAGGATGTTCTTGAAGAATTAAGTTTGTTATTTCTTGAGTTTATAGCATGACATTTGAATTGTATTTTATATCTATAAGAATTTTTAAATTTTTTAAATTCTAATTGGATCCATCCGGACCTGAACCAAAACCCTATAGGGTAGGGTATGGGTCCTCACTATTCGGACCAGCCAGATAATCAGATTGAGTCCGGTATCATTAATAGTCAATTGGGTCCGGGTCCGGGAGAGGGTGTCCAGGACCCGTTGGGACTCATTGACAGCACTAATTACTACTTTTTTGCTTTCTAGTCATTATCATCATCATCACCTTTTTCCTCACCTTGCTCTTCCTTCTTTTCCTCCTCATTTTATCATCTTTCTTCTTTTCTCTTCTTTGAAATTTTGAGGTTCCTTCACCGCTTTGAGGATTTCTCATCAATAGCTCCTCTATGTTTCTCACTCTAGTCTCCAATCCATTGAGTTTTCCAAGAACCATTAGAGCAAAAGTTTCAAAGAACTTGTACATTTTCTCCATTTCTTTGGAGTGATTGTTTAGAGCTTCTTAAGATACCTTGGCAACAATGGTAACTCATCTAGTAATTCTTTCACCACTAAGATCTTCTTCAACATTGGGATGTGATTGAGGAGTTGGCATGCCTTCAGACAATCTTCTTTTGGAGGGAGGTTGCTCCCCCTCACTTGGTAAATCATGCCTCTCTTTAGTCTTCATCTCCCTAGCTTGAATCTCGTCTTCATCTTCCTCTTCTTCTTCCTCCTCTTATTCAGTGTCCACATCTTCACTCTTTTCTCATCTTTCTATCTTCAAAGGAGTCTCCCTATTTGTTCTCCATATGCCATCCTCATCAAGAGATAGTTGCCTCCTCTTGAGAGATTCATTTGTATGTATCTCTCTCCACTCTTGATGGCTAATCCTCTTCAAGGGAGTTGGACTTGGAAATGCTTGAAGATTTTTGTAGGAAATCTCCCATAAGGCACAGCCTTGTTTCCCGTCTTTGTTGCTCGCATCATATGTTTCAATGGCATATACCTTAAATTCAATCTTCTATGTTCTTGAAGTGCAAGCATAATCACAACGTGCATGTTTCCAATGGATGACTTAACCCACTATCCACTAGTTTTCCCTTGCCTTTACCTTTTCCAACATTTGCCCTCTTTGATCTCACCATGATGGTTTTCTTTTTAATGAAGTGAGTTTCAAGGAAAATCTATGGATTAGAAATTTGGGTTTGGAAGAGAAAATGGAGTTCAGATGATAGATTTTGATAAAAATGATGGAAATGTCTATTCGATTCCTTTTCATAACAGCTAAAACTACGCAGTTCAGACGATTGAATTTTCTAGTCTACGTCCGAACTTGAGTCCGAACTTTTCCAATCCTTCTTACTCCTGCAAATTCGAACGACTGAATTTTCGATCATGCATCTGAACTTGAGTTTGAATATTTCTATCTGGGATCTTTAAAGAAGTAGTTTGGACGGATGAATTACAGAGCAAGCATCCAAACATCTCGTTCGAAATTTTATTTGTATTTTCAACACTTGAATACCTACATTAGTAACTTAATTTTGATATTCCTAGACTTCTTCTAGGATAGCAAAACCTTTTCTCGACCAATGGCTTGGTGAAAATGTCAGCAATTTGCTCATTTGTACATAAATAATCCAAGCATATATCACCTTTAGCTACATGATCACGAATAAAGTGATATTTAATCTCTATATGCTTAGTTCTAGATTGTTGAAAAGGATTAATGGTCAAATTTATAACACTAGTGTTATCACATAAAATAGGCACACATTTGAAATTTAAGCCAAAATCAAGTAGAGCGCGCTTCATCGATAGCATTTGGGCACAACAACTATCGACGGTGATATATTTGGCCTTAGCAGTAGATAATGACACATGATATTCCATATCTGTGCTCCGTATAATTATCATTTTGAGCTTGATTTTATGTTAAATTTTGGTGTTTTAATCACCATTTATACTTCATTTATCTCTTATTTGCTTTAGGTGATATTATTGAAGATTTGGAATTAAATGAAGCAAACAAGGGAAATTTATACAATGAAGAAAAACAGAGAAATGCAGAGAAAAAAATAGATAGGTAGAGAATTTGTACGTGTGATTTTGACCTTCATACAGATTTCAAATGCAAATGTGATATTATAGACAATTATATAGGACATTCTGAAGTTTCCATAATGGTAAACTTTGTGTCAATCTGAGTTCATTTGCCTACCCTACTTATGCTGCAAAGTCACCTGTTCTGCATTGGGTTCCATTTTTGACACATTTCGGTATAATGCTCATATCTTGAGTTCTAGATGCCCAATGGATGTGATTCAAATCTCTGTGGAAAGCTAAGATCCTGATCTACAACTTCCATGAAGACAAGACCTATATCAGCCGATTTGGTGGTCTGAAGTCACCTAGAATTCAAATTAGTGTCACAGTCGGGCAGTAGAAACTTGCACCAAAACTGGGGGCAAGCGGCGCCGTTTGGTGTGATATAAGCGGCGCCGTTTGTGTCGATCTAAAGTTGCTTTTAAGCTGCATTTCTTTCTCTTTTGGGGCAGATTTTGATACCCCTTTAGGGCAAAACCGTGGGAGAGGGCTGGAGTGGACAGAAAACAGCAAAACACCAAAAAAAAACACCAAATTCTTCCTCCAATCCATCAATCTTGCAAGAGAAATCATGAGAGAAGATTGAATCCTTGAAGAAGGAGAACATTGAAATACCTAAGAGGGGGGTGAATTAGGTATTTGGCTAATTTTTGCAAATTCAAACTTTATAAATGAGTAGACCTACTGCAAATTAGGTGAATAAGAGAAAAAACAGTTTATGGCACAACAATATAATAAATGTAGACAAAAGAACACAAGCTATTTATAGTGGTTCGATCCTCAAGATCTACCTCCACTACCTTAAGTCCACACTTAAGGATTTCAATAATCTCTACTATGTGCTCAAGTTTACAGATTACAAGAGAGGTTCACCACACTATGGTTTTACACTTATAACCTCTTCTAGTAATTTTACAAACAAGGCTCACCAACCTATGGTTTTATATCTCAAACAACCTTGAATCACAACTTCGAGGATCACCCTTATCTAAAGGGTTTTATGTTATCAAGATAACCTTGCTAGAGCTAGTAGATCAATACAAATGAATAAGTAAAGAAGAGTGTGTAGATGTTACCACTTGTTGGTAGAATTTACACAAAGTTGCACCTTCACACTTTGATGTCTTTTGATTGATCAATTGAATGCACAAGACATAAGAGAGCTTGAGAAATGTTTGTAATAGACTTTAGAAAGCTTAGATTTTTCAAGGATTCAGAACTTACAAAAGATTGCACGTTTATAGCTTTTATAGAATTTGAAAATCAGTTGAAACAGCTATAAAACGGCTAGTTAACGGCTATTTTCAGGAAATTCGGACGACCGAATTCTGCTTCCGAATTTTTCGGACAACCGAATTCTTCCTGCTTCGTCCGAATCTTCTTCCGAATTTCTCTGGAAGAACAGTGACCATACTGAGGACCAAAATTCGGACGACCGAATTTTTTCTCATGCGTCCGAATCTTCTTCCGAATTTCTCTGGAAGAACAGTAGCAAACTTTTGCTACCAAATTCGGACGACCGAATTTTATGGAATTGTGTTCAAACTTTGTAAAATCATTTGAAATCAATCTTCCAAGTATTTGAAATACGTTTGGTATATATAGATAACTTATTTAGCCAAATATAAGTTTGAAAACCAAAATCAAACTCATTTGATCATTAAAAGTTTACTTAAAAACTTTTAGGACACAAAACCACATTTACTAGGAATTTATTCAACAAACTTTTAAACTTAAGAAACCAATTTTATGCTCTCTTATGCATTCAATAGACTCCAAGACATACAAGTGTAGAGTTCACATAGATATTACCTATCATCATACCTACTCTACACTTCAAGTCTTCAATGCCTTGAGTTCATCTTTGAATAAACCTCAAAAGACTCATAGCTTACTGAGGTTGTTCTTGGCTCTTCCTCTTGAAGGCAATGAGACTTCAAACTTCTTTCTTCACAAATCCTATCACACAATATAAACATATTAGTTCTCATCAATATTTGTCATGAATCAAAATTACATGATTTTCCCTTAGGGCTGACAAACATCCACCTTGAAGATTCATGAAAAAAGCTACAATTTTCTCCATGCTACAGTGACGAATTTCAACCTCGAAGAAGAGAAGATTTTACACCATGAAAATGAGCAATTCTTACTCTTTCTTTATTGGTTTATATTCTTTATTGTAATATGTTGATGAACTAAACTTTTGAATACCTGGATGGGTATGAACCCTAGATTTTGCCTATGTGAATGAAGTGTTTCATTGGTTGATTGAATTTGAATTTCTTGTGAATTGTTTGTGGGTTTGAATGGTTGAATTGATTGAGTGGATTATGGATGCATAATCTGGAATTTTTGTTCACTTGGAATTGAGAAAGGAAGGGTGATTGACAATTGATTCATAATCTGGAAATTTTCACTTGGAATTGAGAAAGGAAGGGTGAAATAGACCATACACAAACAATGGGGATTATTTAGGTGACTACAGATAGAAACCTCAACATCTTCTTGATAATTAGAGAAATCTAATTGGAAATTCACAATTCTTAATGCATTCTTGGGTTGATTTGGTTAGAAAGAGATTTCAACTAATTAATCTAATAATAGAGAACTTTCATCTAGAGATAGAGTGAGTTCTATCATTGGAATTTCATCAAACATAAGAAGTGAAATTTATCAACCAATGGACATTTCTATCACATAGGTAAGTCTAAGGGGATTAACCATTCAAGTATTGTTTTCTCAATTGAATTCTCTCTTGCAAACAAAGATTAGTTAAGCTAGTTTAATTAGTTAAGTTAGATTTCTTTTCCTAGTAATTATTCCAACCATTTTCTCAAACAAATTTGTTAGGCTAAACAATAGAGTAGAAGTGAGTAATGGTATTTAACCACCCCCGTGGATACGACATTTGAATTTACTTGCCATTGTACTACTCATAACGATAGGTGCACTTGCCTAGTGTTTGTGTGCAAATTGTTAGAGATTGTAATAAAATTGAGTATAAAGGCATAGAAATACAACACAACAACACACAAGCTTGTTTCTTCCAATACCAAGAGACAAAACAACCACCAAGAAATTGACAATGACCACAAGTACTCTTACGATCGACTTTGCATCCGACATAGTTGACATCTATATAAGCAATAAGATCAAAAGAAGATGTTTTTGTAAACCAAAGACCATAATAATGTAAACTAATAAGACAACAAAGAATATGCTTAACGACAATCAAATGAGACTCTTTTGGATAAGAATGAAATTTAGCACATAAACACACCGTAAACATGATATTCGTTCTTCTAGCGGTAAGATAAAACAAGCTTCCAATTATACCTCTATACACCTTTTCATCAATGTTTTTACCTTTCTCATCTTTGTCAAGCTTGGTAGATGAATTCATAGGTGTACCAATACTCTTGGTTTGATCCATTCCAAATCGTTTTAAGAGTCCTTTGGTATACTTTGCTTGATTTACAAAGGTACCATCCTTGGTTTGCTTGATTTGTTGGTGAAGAAAGAAGTTGAGTTCTCCCATTATGCTCATTTCGAATTCACTTTGCATCATCTTGGCAAACTCATCACAAAGAGATATATTAGTAGCACCAAATATTCTATCATCCACATAGGTTTCCACAAGCAAGAGATCATTGTTACAAGAGGTTTTTATAAAAAGAGTTGTATCAACATTTCCCCTTGAAAGTCCTTTTGAAAGTAGAAAGCCACTTAATCTTTCATACCGAGCTCTAGGAGCTTGTTTCAAACCATAAATAGCTTTGCATAGTTTGAAAACAAGATTAGGAAATTTTTCATGAGCAAAACCGAGATGTTGTTTCACATTCTTCATCAATAAAACTATTTAGCAATGTACTTTTGACATCTATTTGAAATAGATTAAACCTTTAAAGCAAGCAAATACCAAAAGTATTCTTATAGATTCAAGTCTAGCTACCGAGGCAAAAGTTTCATCATAGTCAATGCCCTCTTCTTGATTGGATCCTTGGGCAACAAGTCTAGCCTTATTTCTAACAACTTCATCGGATTCATTTAGTTTATTTCTAAAAACACACTTTGTACCAATAACGTGATGATCATGGAGTTTTTGGATAAGATTCCAAACTTTGTTTCTTTCAAATTGATGTAGTTCTTCTTGCATAGCAACAATCCAAAAATCATAACACAAGGCACCATCAATAATTTTAGGCTCAGTGTGAGATAAAATAGCAAAGTTATCAATAAATTATCACCTTGTTTTAACTCCTTGGAAGACATCACCAATGATTCACTTATTAGGGTGGCCCCTTGCATATCTTAAATCTTTTGGAAGCTCTTGGTCACCACTAGGTTGGCCATCTTATTCTTGCTCAATCATTTCTTCTTCATTGGCATGTTCTTCCATAGTTGGTGTTTGAATATGGGTTTGATTGTTATTCATTGAAGTACCTACATCATCTTCATCTCTTCTTTCAAAGTAAATGTTAGATTCATCAAAGCTCACATGAATAGTTTCCTCAACAAATAATGTTCTTCTATTGTAAACTCCATAGGCCTTTTTTGTTAGATGCAAAAAAGATTCCTTCATCTGATTCTCTATTAAATTCTTCTAAGTTATCATGGGGATTTAATATAAAGCACTTACAAACAAACACTTTAAAATAAGCAATGGAGGGAGTTCTACCAAATAGAAGTTCAAATGGTGTTTTCCTTAGAAACAACCTTAAAAGAACTCTATTCATAACATAACAAGCAGTGTTTATGGCTTCAGCCCAAAAAAAGTTTGGTGAAGAATTTTCACAAAGCATAGACCTAGCCATTTCTCGCAAAGCTCGATTTTTCCTTTGACAACACTATTTTGTTAGGGTGTTTCGGTTGCTGAAAAATTATGAGTAATTCCATTGTCATCACAAATTTTTGTAAAGTCTTGATTATAGAATTCTCTCCAATTGTCACTTCCAATAGAAATAAATTTGCAATCAAAGAGGTTTGAACCTTTTTGAAAAGTCATACAAATTCAAGAAAGGCTTCATCTTTTTGAGATAGAAAGAGTACCCAAGCAAATCTAAAAAATTCATCAACAATTATATTTGTATATCTCCTACTACCAAGACTAGTGGTCCTCATTGGTCCAAACAAATCTATGTAAACAAGTTCAAGAGATTTTGAAGTAGAAACTATTTTCTTGGGTTTGAAAGATGTTTTTGTTTGTTTTCCATATTGACAAGCATCACAAAGATGATTGTTAGCCCTAAGGGCAAATCATGTAGTTATAATTAGTTTTGATTAATGACAAACATTGATAAGGACTAATATGCGTGTATGTTGTGTAATAGGATTTGTGGATTGAGAAGGAAGCAAGTCTTATTGCCTTGAAGCCACAATGCAAGAACAACTCTAATATTTGAAGATTGAAGAGGTTGTTCGAGATAATTGAAGGCATTGAAGACTTAGAGTGTAGGTCATAAATGCTCAATAGGTAAATTCTTATGTAAACCCTACACTTCATGTCTTGGAATCTATTGAATGTATAAGAGAGCAACAAAAACTTGTTTTGAATCTTAAATGGCTTTAAATATTTTTTTTAATAACAAGTATGTTTTTGAACCATCAAATGATCTCAAATAAACTTTATATGATCAAGGTGTTTTAGTAACGATTTTGAGTTTGAAAAGGTTTAAATAACTTACCTGTTTATACAAAATGTTTTCAATGTCATTAAGTTTGATTTTCAAATGATTTGACAAAGTTTGATTAGTTCAGACGTCCAAACTTTGAAAATGGTTACTGTGCTTCCAGAGAAATTCGGATGCAAGTTCGGACGCATGGAGTAAAGTTCGGACGTCCAAACTTTCTCTGATAGCATGGTTACTATTTTTCCAGAGAATTTCGGACGAATGTTCGGACGCATAAGGAAAAGTTTGGACGTCCAAACTTTTCGAGACAGCTTGGCGCAGTAAAGTTCTGACGAAAGTTCGGACGCATAACAGAAAGTTCGAACGTCCAAACTCCTCTGAAACTAGCCGTTACTAGCTGTTTTATAGCTGTTGAAACTGATTTTTTGAAATCTATAAAAGCTGTAAACTAAAAAATTTTTGTAAGTTTTGAATCTTTAAGAACTCTAAACATTCCAAAGTCTTTAGCAAACATTAAAGCTCTTTTTGTCTTGTGCTTTCAATTGATCATTCAAGATTCGAAGGACAACAAAGTGTGACGGTGCAACATTGTGTAATCATCTACCAACAAGTGGTAACATCTTACACATTCTCCTCTCTTAATTCAATTGTGTTTTCTACTAGCTCTTGCAAGGTTATCTTGAAAACATAAAATCCTTTAGATAAGGGTGATCCTTGAGACATTGACTCAAGGTTGTTTGTCGATATAAAATCCTTTGGTAGGGTGAACTTTGTTTGTAGAATTGCAAAAGAGGTTGTGAGTATAAAACCATTGTATGGTGAGCCTCTTATGTAATTGTTGAACTTGAGTATATAGTAAATTGTTTGAAATCCTTGAGTGTAGGCTCAAGGTAGTGGACGTAGATCTTGAAGAGATCGAACCACTATAAATTGCTTATGTTTATTGTTCTTATATTGTTTATTGCCTTGACATTGATTGATATATTCTCTTATTGAAACAAACACACATACTCTAGTCTAGCTTAAAATTGCAAAAGGAATTACTTTTGAAAATTAGCCAAAGACCTAATTCATCCCCCCCCCTCTTAAGTCTTTCAATTGGTATCAGAGCATGGGCTTCTTTGTGTGATTTTGCAACCTAGAAGTTAAGATCTTATGGCTAATATTTCAAACTCACCTTATCTAGAAGGATCTTCCACAAATAGACCACCTTTGTTTGATGAAGCAAACTATACATTTTGAAAATCTAGATTTAAGATATATATATGTTCTATCAATTTTGATTTGTGGAATATTGTTGAGAAAGGTCCTTACATACCCATGAAAATGAGAGCTGATGGAGTGACTTTAGAACCAAAGTCTATAGACAAATTTGATGAAAATGATTCAAAGAAAATGACATTAAATTATCAGGCCATGAATATTTTAAGTTGTGCATTAGATGTAACTGAATACAATAGAGTGTGACACTGCTCATGATATGTGGAGATTACTTAAAATAACACATGAAGGTACAAACCAGGTTACAGAGTCTAAGCTTGCCATGCTAGTAAGGGACTATGAGCTATTCACTATGAAGCAAGGTGAGAATGTTAGTGATATGTTTACAAGATTTACTAACATTTTCAATGGTTTAAAAGCTTATGGGAAGAGCTATACAATTGGAGAGCAAAATAGAAAGATATTGGATGCTCTACCAAAATCTTGGCAACCAAAAACACTTGCAATTGAGGAATCAAAGGATTTAAAAACTCTCCCACTTGAAGAGCTTATTGGATCACTGCTCACGCATGAGATGAAGATGAAAAGAATAAATGACAAAGAAGATGAAGAGAAGGGAATAAAAGGAGTTGTACTCAAAACCTCAAATCACTTGAGTGGACAAGAAAAATCATCAAGTGAAGAAGATGGAAACAGTGGAGAAGAGGAGATAGCCAAGGCTGTAAGAAAATTCAAAAAATTTTACAAGAAGGAATTTCTCAAGAAAGGGAGAAAGCCAACCAAGAAGAGTGGACAGTCATCATCCTTCAAACCTCAATGTTTTGAATGTAAAAGCACAGAACATCTTGTTGCTGATTATCCTAAGGTTTTGGAAAGGGAAAGAGCCATCAAATTAAAAAAGAAATCTGCCAAGAAGGGAAAAGGACTAGCTGCAACCTGGGATCAACAAGAAAGTGAAGATGACAGTGAAGGAGAGGCCAACATATGCTTTATGGCAATTGATGATGAGGTACAATCTACTCCTTCTATCTCTAATTACTATGATGATGATGTTGATCCTTGTGAGTTACTTGTTGAAATGTATGAAGAACTGAAAAAGGCTTCTAAAAGGAATAAAGAAATGAAGTCCAAAAACAATGAGTTTTTAAATGAGAATTCAAAGTTATGTGATGAAAATGGGAAACTTCTTGAGACTATTAATTGCCTAAACATTGAAAAAGAAGTTTTAAATGTAACCATACAAAACATATCTTTTGAAAATAAAGAGCTTTGCACAAAAGTTATTTCTCTTGAAACAATGCTTAATGATCATGAGATATTAAAAAGGAAAGTTAATAATCTTACATTTTGCATTGAAAAATTTACAAATGGAAGAGAATAAATTACTTGGTTATCAAAAATCTTCATATGTAAAATATGGTCTTGGTTACACTCATGATAGTTATGCTCCAAAATATAAAAACTCCTTTGCTAAAGAAACTTTTAATACTAGGGCTCATATCTGTTGTACATATTGTGGCAAGCATGGACACAAAGTATCAAAATGTTATGTAAAAAGAAAAATAGAAAATGGTATCAAGACTGTTAGGAAAGTTAAAGGAACTTTCACTAACCCCCTTGGACCCAAGAAAATATAGGTACCAAAACTCAGTCTCTCAAATTTGGTGTAGGTTCATTTTGCTTCAAGATCAAGTGCCACAAAATGGTTTCTTGAAAGTGTCTATTCAAGACACATGACAGGAAATGCCTCTTGTTAGTGAGCTTCAAGCAAAAAGTGAAGGTTTTGTCACATTTGGTGATAAGAAGAGATGAAAAATACTTGGAATAGGTAACATTGGTAAAGGTTCTTTCCCTCTTATTAAGCAGTATTACTTATTGATGGTTTGAAGTATAATTTACTTAGCATTAGTCAACTATGTGATAATGAATGTAAAGTAGAATTTAAATATGACACTTGTACTATTTTTGATGGTGCAAGTAGCAAAACTATCTTTGTTGCAAATAGAGTTGGAAATGTATATATATTATATCTTGATGAACTTATCACAAATGATATAAAGTGTCTTGCCATTCATGATAATGACGGATATTTATGGTATAGAAGATTAGGTCATGTGAGCATGGATTTATTAAATAAACTTTCCTCACAAGAGCTAGTTAGAGGATTACCTAAAATGCATTTTGATAAAACTCGTCTTTGTGATGCTTGTCAATATGGAAAACAATCTAAAACATCTTTTAAACCAAAGAAAATGGTTCCTCACAAGAGCTAGTTAGAGGATTACCTAAAATGCATTTTGATAAAACTCGTCTTTGTGATGCTTGTCAATATGGAAAACAATCTAAAACATCTTTTAAACCAAAGAAAATGGTTTCCACCTCAAAACCTCTTGAACTTATTCATATGGACTTGTTTGGACAAATGAGGGCCACTAGTCTTGGTGGTAAAAGATATGCTTATGTAATTGTTGATGATTTTTCAAGATTTATATGGGTAATTTTCTTAGCTCAAAAGGATGAAACGTTTCATGAATTTGCAAAAATTTTAAAAAATGTTCAAACTTCTCTTCAGTATAAATTGATTTCTATTAGAAGAGACAATGGAAGAGAATTTTGCAATCAAGACTTTACAAAATTTTTGTGATGAATATGGTATAACTCATAATTTTTTAGCTGCTAAAACACCCCAACAGAATCGTGTTGTTGAAAGGAAAAATAGAACCTTACAAGAGATGGCTAGATCAATGCTTTGTGAAAACTCTTTGCCAAAATATTTTTGGGCTGAAGTTGTAAATACTGCTTGCTATGTAATGAATAGAGTTCTCTTAAGACCCTTCATAAGAAAAACACCTTTTGAACTCCTATTTGATAAAACTCTTTCAATTGTTTATTTTAAGGTATTTGGTTGTAAGTGTTTTATCTTAAATACCAGTGGTAATCTAGGAAAGTTTAATAGAAAATCAGATGAAGGTGTATTTCTTGGGTATTCATCAAATAAAAAGGCTTATAGAGTTTATAATAAAAGAACATTATGTGTTGAAGAAACCATACATGTAACCTTTGATGAATCTAACATTTACCTTGAAAGAAGAAATAAAGATGATGTAGGTTCTTCAATGTTTGATAATCAAACAAATCATCAAGCACCCACATTGGAAGAACATGTCAAAGAAGAAGAAATAATAGAGCAAGAACAAGATGGCCAACCTAGCAATGATCAAGAACTTCCAAAGGATCTAAGATATGTAAGAGGTCATCCTAAGGAGCAAATCATTGGTGATGTCTCCTAGGAGCAGTTGTTAGAAATAAGGCTAGACTTGTTGCTCAAGGTTTCAACCACGAAGAAGGTATTGATTATGATGAAGCTTTTGCTCCGGTAGCTAGACTAGAATCCATAAGAATACTTTTGGCGTTTGCTTGTTTTAAAGGTTTTAAACTATTCCAAATGGATGTTAAAAGTGCATTTCTAGCTGGTTTTATTGAAGAAGAAGTTTATGTAGAACAACCACCTGGCTTTATTCATGAAAAATGGGTATTTAGGAATAAATTAAATGAACTAGGAGCAGTTGTTAGAAATAAGGCTAGACTTGTTGCTCAAGGTTTCAACCACGAAGAAGGTATTGATTATGATAAAGCTTTTGCTCCGGTAGCTAGACTAGAATCCATAAGAATACTTTTGGCGTTTGCTTGTTTTAAAGGTTTTAAACTATTCCAAATGGATGTTAAAAGTGCATTTCTAGCTGGTTTTATTGAAGAAGAAGTTTATGTAGAACAACCACCTGGCTTTATTCATGAAAACTTTCCTAATCATGTTTTTAAGTTAACCAAGGCTCTATATGGATTGAAACAAGCTCCAAGAGCTTGGTATGAAAGATTAAGTGATTTTCTTCTTTCAAAAGGATTTGCAAAAGGAAAAGTGGACAAAACACTTTTTATAAAAACCTCTAGCAATAATAATATTTTGCTTGTGCAAATTTATGTTGATGACATTATTTTTGGTGCTACTAACACATCCCTTTGTGAAGAATTTGCTAAATCAATGCAAAATGAATTTGAAATGAGTATGAACTAAATTTCTTTCTTGGGCTGCAAATTAAGTAAACTAAGGATGTAAGGATGGAGTATTCATAAATCAAGCAAAGTATACCAAGGAGCTATTGAAAAGATTTGGAATGGATCAAGCAAACAGGATAGGTACTCCAATGAGCTCATCAACTAAACTTGATAAAGATGAAAAAGGTAAAAATGTTAATGAGAAGTCATATAGAGGTATGATTGGACGTTTACTCTATCTCACAGCAAGTAGATCAGATATTATGTTTGCTGTGTGCTTATGTGCTAGATTTCAATCTTGTCCTAAAGAATCTCATCTAATTTCTGTCAAACGTATTTTTTGTTATTTAATTGATACATATGACTATAGTCTTTGGTTTTCAAAATCTTTATCTTTTAAACTTATTGGATATTCAGATGCTGATTATGCTGGATGCAAAGTTGAACTAAAGAGTACAAGTGGTCATTGTCAATTTCTTGGTAGTTGTCTTGTGTCTTGGTATAGTAAAAAACAAGCATGTGTGTCTTTGTCTACTGTTGAAGCTGAATATATTGCAGTTGGTAGTTGTTGTACTCAAATATTATGGATGCAACATACTCTACTTGATTATGGTCTTAAATTCAACTGTGTGCCAATATTATGTGATAATACTAGTGCTATCAATTTGACCATAAATCCCAATCAACATTCTAGAACAAAGCATATAAAGATTAAGCATCATTTTATTCATGATCATGTTGCTAAAAGAGACATATGCTTGGAATATATAAATACAAATGATCAAATTGCTGATATATATACAAAGCCTTTGGCTGAGGAAAGGTTTAATCACCTAAGAAGGCTCTTAGGAATCTCAAAATTCAATTACTAATGTATTTGAGTGTGACAAAAGCAGGAAAAATTCGGATGCACAATTTGGATGCATTGAGTGAAAATGAAACGTCCAAACTTAGTCAGAAAATTTTGGACAGAAAAGTTCGGACGCATGTTCGAACGCATGACAGAAACTTCGGACGTCCAAACTTTCTAAAACTGGAGAAATAAAGAATTTTGGACACAGACCAAAAAGTTTGGTCGTCTGAACTCTGCAGTTACAGCGGTTTTAAAGAGACAAAAATAGTCGTTACTCACAATTTTTATCATCCGAGCTCTCTCTCTTTTCAAATATCTCTCTACCCATTTGCGTCCAAACCTAAATCTATCTAAAATTTCATCATTTTCACATCATACCACTTGAATTTTTGAATTCGTAACCCTAAATACTTCTCAGATTTCACTGCTTTTCTATTAGAAAAACATTATGGTGAGAACTAATGGAGCAAATATTGAGAAAGGAAAGGGGAAAGTGAAGGATAGAGAAGGAGGACGAATTCTCAATGAACCAAGAAAGATTAGAGTTCCTCAATCATCATCTGGATCAGACAAATTTGTCTCTATCAAGGTTGCATCAGAATTCGAAGATTCCAACAAGAAATCAAGAAAAATCATCCTTGAAAATAGAGTAGATTTTGACAAACTCACAAATATGGGTAATGTCCTATCTTTATTTGGTGATATTGGCTAGAGTAATTTATTGGTTATTGATGAAGAGTATTATCCCTCTCTCATATATGAATTATATGCAAATCTTAAAGAAGAAAGAATTGAACATGAAGGGGACAATGTCATTCAATGGTATTCTCAAATAGACTTTGAATTCAATGATGTATTAATGAATAGAATCTGTGGAGTAAGTGATGTTGGAGCAAAGTATTTCTCTATGGGACAACACTGCTATATTAGAGAGTTATTTACAAATGAAAGATTTGAAGAGGCTTTCACCAATGGTAGAGAGTTTAGGACCATTAGAGAAATGGAAATTAAAGCTTTTGATGCTAGGGGAAGAGTTATGCATCATATGATAACAACCATGATTATCCCTAACTTTGGACATAAATCATTTGTGGGGAACATACATATGGTGATTATGCTTGCCTTACATGAGCATAGGAGATTGAATTTTGGGTACATGGCACTAAAGCATATGTTTGGGGGTAGAAAGAGTGATAACAAAGCTTTACCATATGAAAGACCTTTAACAAGCATTTTCAAACATTTTCGAGTCAAGCTTCCTCTTAGAGGATAGGCTTTCAAAAGGGGACAAATCTATATAAATGACTCTCTCAAAAGAATGTAATTAACACTTGATGATGAGGGAGTATGGAGAACTAGAAGAGAAACTCCTCCAAAAGGAATGGAAGTTGAAGAAAGTGAGGAAACTGAAGAAGAAGAAGATGAGGCAGAAATATGGACAATAGAAATGAAAACAAAGAGAAGGCATGATTCAACAAGTGAGGGGGAGCAACCTCCCTCCAAAAGAAGACTCTTTGAAGAAGAGCCAACCTCCCAGTCACATCCTAATTTTGGAGAAGAGCCTAGTGTTGAAGGGATTTCAAGAGAAGATAAAATTCAAGAAGCATTAAATAACCACATCAAGGAGATGGAGAAAATGTACAAATTCTTTGAAACGTTTGCTCTTATGGTTCTTGGGAAATTGGGCAGTTTAGAAAATAGAGTCAAGCACATTGAGGAAATATTGATGAGAAATCCTCAAAATGGTGAAGGGCCTTTTAGGACTCAAGAAGAAACGGATGATGATAAGAGTGGTGAAGATGACAATAAAAATGAAGAAAGCAGTGATGATGAAGATAATGATAATGATGGTAACCAAGGGGATGGAAATGAGCAGGTCATGGAGTCACAAAGAGGAGATTAAGGAATGCAGCAAGTTGGAATTAGTCAAGAAGGAGGTCAAATTGCAAGAGCTGAAATAACAACTCCATCTAATCCAACATTCGACCAAGGTAGAGTCAAGCATGTTGCTATCAAGAAGAAACTTAGAAAGGATTCTCCATCTCTATTTACTATTTTTATTTATTTGTCATAAGTTTAGTATAACTTATGAACACCTACTAGCTTGATTTATGCAATTTCTCTGTGTGTGTTCTTTAAATTTTAATTACTATGCTTAATGTGGTTTATGTAATAGTTTTTAATGAAGCTCAATGATGAAACCTCAGTGTTGAGAGCTTCTTCTAATGATACTTTGACCCCTACCCCCCAAGCTTAATTACTGTTATAAAAGGGGAAAAAAGTAAATTTATAGAATTATGCTCTAGTTGCATATCAGTCTCATTTTCATATCCCCATCTTTGAGTGATGACAAAAAGGGGAGAAATATTTGTGCAAGAATGTGTGGCATTGTGTGTACATTGTGGCATCATGTGCTAATATATGTTATAATGAGTAGCATTGTGTGTGCATTGTCGCATTGTGTGCTAATATATGTTATAATGAGTAATGTGAAAATTTGGCACATTTGGAAGAGGATTTGACTTATGTGGAGCAACCGGTGCAAATAATTGACCGGAAGCTGCAAACATTAAGAAGTCGAGTCATTCATATGGTTAAAATACTTTAGAGAAACCATGGTATAGAGGAGTCTACGTGTGAACGTGAGGAGCTTATGAGAAATCAATACCCTTATCTTTTCTCAGATTTTGTCTAACTTGTGAGGTAGTATTTATTTTAGAGGGTTAGATGTGATTACTTTATACATTGCATAGGCATTTCAACCTTCATTATTATTTAACGAATCGTCATTTCTTATATACTTATGCATTAGTTTCAAAAATATTTTTATACATGTATACTTCTTTTTCTTTGAAATTTCAGGGACAAAATTTATTTTAGAGAGTTAGAATTGTAAAACCACAAATTTTACTTTTACTAAATAAAATTTTCAAAAGGTTCTACACTAGCATTTGTATATATATATATATATGATAAATATAATTGCTAAAAATCTATTTTTACACATTCTTAAAATGAAGAGAAAGATATATATTATAAGTTTTAGGGTAAATCTATAAATAAAAAAAATTGAAGGATGGTTTTCCAAAATATTTCTAAAAAAACAAGGGCAACAGATCAGCCCACGGCTAATCCTCCCCCTCCTCTATTTTCCCCATTTTCTCTTTTCTTTTCTTCCTTATCTCTTCTCTATTTCTCACTTCAATTTTTAACAAATTCTTCCTCAATTTTTCACACAAAAATTAAATCCTTCAAACCCCGGTTTAGAACTACATCAAAAGTCTCCAAATCAAGGTAAAATCTTCAATCTTTCCTCATTATGGTTAGGTTTAATTATTTTTAAAAATTAATGTAGCAGTAAATTTGTATGAATTTTAATAAATTCTTGGATGCTCCGATTTGGTTGAATTTTTAAACACAAGTTTTTGTTTCATATTCTGCCTACAGAAAAACTTTCGATAATTTTTAAGCATGTTTGATATTTTTCTAAAATTTTGAAAAATCTAGACAGATTTATTTATTTTTGTAAATTTTTGTTTTGATTAAATATTGAGTATTTAAATGTTTATTTAATTTTTATAATGCAAAAGAAGTATAAAAATATGTAAAAAGAATAAAAAATAATATTTTTCTGAATTGATATATTAGGTATCAAATGGGATAATTTTTCTAAATTGGTATATTAGGAATAAAATAGAATAACTGGCATTTTGTAGAGAATGGTAGATTTTATTAAAATTAATTATTTTAATTTTTTCTAAATTGGTATATTAAGAATAAAATGATATAATTGGGATTTTTGTGGAGAATGGTGGATTTTATTAAAATTAAAATTTTAATATTTTTATCCCCTAGAAAAACTGGTAGTTTCTATTTTAAAATAATTTTATCAAATTCAATATTTTTTAGCTCTAATTAATATTAATCATGCATTCATTCATGTGTGTATGTATATATATATATATATATATATATATATATATATATATATATATATATATATATATATATATATATATATATATATATATATATATATGTATGTCAATATTTGAGCATTTTAGAGTGGCATTAAATTTACTTGTTATTACGTAATTATATATTAGGTCCCGAGATTGTCGAGAAAAAACCAAGGGTGGAGTAGCATAAGTTTATGCTTTTCGCTTGAGGTGAGATTTCTAACTTACTTGTGGAGGTTGAGGACCGCTAAATTTTATCATTTTAAGTTATGTATTTTAATATATTGTATTTAATTATTTTACGTTAAGTAAAGTAATTATTTTACCATGGTTCAGCTTTGTGAATATATGTTGTGGAAACTTTGAATTTGTTATTTTGCTGTGGCTCGGCTTTGTGAATAAATAGGTTGCTATCCTTGATTTGTTATTTTGCCGTCGCTCGAGTTTTGTGAATAAATGTGCTGTTAAGTTTCAATTGTTATTTTACCGTGGCTCTGCTTTTGTGAATCAATGTGTTATTAATTTTAAATTATTATTTTATCGTGGCTCGACTTTTGTGAAAATATGTAGTAGTAATATAAGTTGTTATTTTGCCGTGGCTCGACTTATATATTTATATAATATACTAAACCATGAGAATTGCTTGGTTGATGAGTTGTAAATGTGAATTATGTGTAAACTCCGCCGTCGAGATATGAATTGACTCCCCTACAGGGTGAGATTATTGATTTGTGTGGAGAGTCCCTTTGCGTTACGTGTGAGAAGGCCATTGGGAGATGTTGTGTGGAGAGTCCCTTTGCGCCGTGTGTGAGAAGGCCATTGGGAGGTGTTGTATGAAGAGTTCCTTTGTGCCGCGTGTGAGATGGCCATTGGAAGGGGGCAGAAGTTTTTATGTGCTTGTGTGGACTCGTAAGAGTCGTGTGAATTGTGTTTGTTGATTTGACCGTTATTTTTCAAAATGGAGATTATTACTTGAATGTACATATATATAAGTATATTCTATTTTACGTAATTTTCAAATCAGACTATTTTGTTGTACTAAATGAAGTTATTCTCATAAAAAGTCAAGGATAACTTATATCCATTTTAAAAATGTTATAAACTCAATACGGTATATTTGCTTTCAAACTGTACAAGTACCTAGAAATTTTACTGGGCTTCATAGCTCATTATTCTCTCATTATATTTCAGGATTTTCATAGTTGAATTCAGAGTATAGTTCTCTTTCTACGTCGCACGTGACAGTTGAATCCTCAACAGCAGCTAATATTGTAGAGGCCTTTATCATTTGTAATTATTTTTGGTTTGTGAATGCATTGTAACATTTCAAGTGGTTATTAATTTAATTAGTACGTGTACAGAGAGATCTCAATCTTTCGAAACAATTATGTTTTGTATAAACTATTTTATGTACACTTTTGCTATAGAACGGCAGGTGCGCCCTATATTATTTTTTGTTGTTATTTGTTTAGACACTATTAGAATTTATACTTGTATCATATAGTGGTATTACAGGTTGCATTACACCTCTGGAACAGGAAATTGATGATTCACTCCTAAGTAGGGCCCGTCGGGAGTGGGTCGTTACATGAGGATAGAATTCATAGATTTGGACTTGAAATATGGATGCAAACCAAAACTTCGGATGCATCCAAACCTTCTTGCCAAAACTGTTTGTATGTCATTCAAATTGTTTTACAAACTGTTTTAATCCCTCTTATCATATTTGAACAACCTTAGGAAGGCTTAATTTTAAATATTAAAATCTTTATCTCACATATTTTAAAGTTTGGACTTGAAATCTCTAACTTCAGATGCATAAGTCTAAAGTTTGGATGCATGTTCTGAAATTCGTATGCATACATTTTTTTTGTTGCCAAAATGTGCTCTTTTGTTGTTCAAATTGATTCAAATATGTTTGAACAACCTTAGGAAAGCTTATTTAAAAAATTTGCAGCTTTCGTTTCACTTATTTTATTGTTTGGACTTGATATGTCATGATTCGGATGCTTAGTATCTCAAGTCCAAATTTGTTGAAAAATGAGCTCAATCTAAGGAGGAGCATTGTTAATCTTTTCTGACCTTTAATACCATTTTTAAGAAGTTTTCTAAATGCTTAAATGCTATATCTTCTATCCCAATTAAGTGTTGGAAGGAAGGAGGATAATGGAGGTTGGTTGGGTCATTGGCTCATATTGAGCCTTTTTGAATGTCAATATGCCAAATTGGTTATTATCTATTATCGACATCAATGTTTCATTGTACTACATTGTTTAAATCCATCACATTTTGCATCAAAGTTTGTCATCATCAAAAAGGGTGAGATTGTTAGCCCTAAGGGCAAATCATGTAGTTATAATTAGTTTTGATTAACGACAAACATTGATAAGGACTAATATGCTTGTATGTTGTGTGATAGGATTTGTGGATTGAGAAGGAAGCAAGTCTTATTGCCTTGAAGCCACAATGCAAGAACAACTCTAATATTTGAAGATTGAAGAGGTTGTTCGAGATAATTGAAGGCATTGAAGACTTAGAGTGTAGGTCATAAATGCTCAATAGGTAAATTCTTATGTAAACCCTACACTTCATGTCTTGGAATCTATTGAATGCATAAGAGAGCAACAAAAACTTGTTTTGAATCTTAAATGGCTTTAAATAATTTTTTTTTAATAACAAGTATGTTTTTGAACCATCAAATGATCTCAAGTAAACTTTATATGATCAAGGTGTTTTAGTAACGATTTTGAGCTTGAAAAGCTTTAAATGACTTACCTATTTATACAAAATGTTTTCAATGTTATTAAGGTTGATTTTCAAATGATTTGACAAAGTTTGATTAGCTCGGATGCAAGTTTGGACGTCCAAACTTTGAAAATGGTTACTGTGCTTCCAGAGAAATTCGGACGCAAGTTCGGACGTATGGAGTAAAGTTCGGACGTCCAAACTTTCTCTGATAGCATGGTTACTGTTTTTTCAGAGAATTTGGGACGAATGTTCGGACGCATAAGGAAAAGTTCGGATGTCTGAACTTTTCTAGACAGCTTGGCAGAGTAAAGTTCTGACTAAAGTTCGGATGCATAGCAGAAAGTTCAGATGTCTGAACTCCTCTGAAACTAGTTGTTACTAGCTGTTTTATAGCTGTTGAAACTGATTTTTTGAAATCTATAAAAGTTATAAACTCAAAAATTTTTGTAAGTTTTGAATCTTTAAGAACTCTAAACATTCCAAAGTCTTTAGCAAACATTAAAGCTCTCTTTGTCTTGTGCTTTCAATTGATCATTCAAGGCTCCAAAGACAACAAAGTCTGAAGGTGCAACATTGTGTAATCATCTACCAACAAGTGGTAACATCTTACACATTCTCCTCTCTTAATTCAATTGTGTTTTCTACTAGCTCTTGCAAGGTTATCTTGAAAACATAAAATCCTTTAGATAAGGGTGATCCTTGAGACATTGACTCAAGGTTGTTTGTCGATATAAAATCCTTTGGTAGGGTGAACCTCTTTTGTAGAATTGCAAAAGAGGTTGTGAGTGTAAAACCATTGTGTGTTGAGCCTCTTATGTAATTGTTGAACTTGAGCGTATAGTAGATTGTTTGAAATCCTTGAGTGTTGGCTTAATGTAGTAGACGTAGATCTTGAAGAGATCGAACCACTATAAATTGCTTGTGTTTATTGTTCTTATAATGCTTATTGCCTTGACATTGATTGATATATTCTCTTATTGAAACAAACACACATACTCTGGTCTAGCTTAAAATTGTGAAAGGAATTATTTTCGAAAATTAGCCAAAGACTTAATTCACTTCCCCCCCCCCCCCCTCCTTAGGTCTTTCAATGATTTTTCTCAAAATGCATTTGTGGTAACCCTCTAACTAATTCTTGTGAGGAATGTTTGTTAAACAAGTCCATGGTCACATGACCTAATCTTATATACCATAGATATCCATCATTATCATAAACGTAAGACATTTAACATTATTGGCAACAAGTTCATCAAGATATAACACATATACATTTCCACCTCTATTGGGAACAAAAATGGTTTTGCCACTCACACTATCAAGAATAATACACGTATCACATTTAAATTTAGCTTTGCATCAATTGTCACATAATTGGCTAATGCTAAGCAACTTGTATTTCAAATCATCAATAAGTAGGACTTGTTTAATTAAAGGTGAAGGACCTTTACCAATATTACATACACCAAGATTTTTTTCTTTCTTCTTATCACCAAATGTGACAAATCCATCATTTGTGGCTTGAAACTCACTAACGAGTGAAGCATTCCCCTTTATATGTCTTGAGCATCCACTATCAAGGAACCATTTAGTGGCACTTGATCTTGGAGAAAGATGTACCTACATAAAATGAAAGGAAGTGACTTTTGGTAACCATATTTTCTTGGGTCCAAGGGGGTTAGTGATAGTTCCCTTAGCTCTCCAAATGGTTTTATTACCACTTTCTACCTTTCTTTTCACATAATATCTAGTGGCCTTGTGCCCATGTCTACCACAATAAGTAAAACAAGTATGAGGCATTGAAGTAGAGGTAGCTCTAACAAAGAAATTTTTATATTTGGGAACATTGTTTACGTGATTGTAACCAATACCATTCTTCACAAATAAGGATCTTTGACATCCAAGTAGTTTGTCAAGATTGTCCCAGCCATTCATAAACTTTTCAACAAATAAAGTGAGGTCATCAACTTTCTTTTCTAAAGTTTCATAATCAACTATCATTTTCTCAAGGAAATTTTTGCACAAAAAGCTTTATTCTCAAGGGACATGTTTTGCAAGGAAACATTTAAAACTTACTTTTCAATGTTTAAACACTCAATAGATTCAAGAAGTTTTTTGTTTTCAAAAAACAGACTTGAACTTTTATTCAACAATAAATCAATTTTGAATCACATTTTCTTGTTTCTTGTTGAAACCTTTTTCAATTCACTGTACATATCAACAAGTAATTCACTAGGATCATCAATATTGCTAGCCCTAAGGGCAAATCATATAGTTGTGATTAGTTTTGATTAATGACAAATATTGATAAGGATTAATATGCTTGTATGTTGTGTGATAGGATTTGTGGATTAAGAAGTATGAAGTCTCATTGCCTTGAAGCCATAATGCAAGAACAACTCCAATATGTCAAAGTCATTGAAGATTGAAGAGTTTGTTCAATATGATTGAAGGCTTTGAAGACATGAAATGTAGGTTACATGTGCTTAATAGGTAAACTTTGTAAACCCTAAACTCTTAAGTTTTGGAATCTATTGAATGCATAAGAGAGCATAAAATTATTTTTTCTTAATCTTAAATGGCTTTGAATGAACTTTTTGTTAATAAACGTGTTTTTGTATCTTAAAAGATTTTCAGTAAACTTTGCATGATCAAAGAGATTTGATTATGTTTCTTAAGTTAAAAAATGTCTAAATAACTTATCTATACATACAAAATGTTTACAAACTTATTAAAGTTAAATCTCAAATGATTTTACAATGTTTGAAAACCAAACTTTAAAATGGCTATTGCGCTTCCAAAAAATTCCGTCGTCCGATTTTTATAGCCAGCAATGGTTACCGTTTTTCCAGAGAAATTAGGAAGCAAGTTCGGACGCATGAAAAAAATTCGGTCATCTGAATTTCTTTTTTCAACATGGTTACTTTTTTTCTAGAGAAATTCGAACGAAAGTTCAGACGCATGAAAAAAATTCGGTCGTCCGAATTTTTCCAAAAACATGCAACAGTACAATTCGAACGATAAGTTCGGACGCACATGAAAAATTCGGTCGTCCGAATTTTTTGAAACTAGCCGTTACTAGCCGTTTTATGACCGTTTAACTGATTTTCAAAATATATAAAAGCCACAAACTCCAGATTTTTAAAAGAACTTTTGAACTTAAGAAATCCTTGAAGCTCTAACATGTTTGACATCAAAATTATTTGAAAAGCTCTCAAATTGCTTTGTGCTCAAAGGTTAAAATTCAGGATTCCAAAGGCAAGAAGTGAAGTGGTGCTAGTAATTGTATTCATCCGCCAAGAAGTGTTGGTAACATCCAACCTTTATCTTTACATTATTGTTGTCATTGATACAAGGTTATCTTGTGACGTAAAATCCTTTTGGTAAGGGTGAGCCATAGACTAGATTAATCAAGATTGTGGTGTAAAACCCATGTGTGGGTGAGCCTTGGATTAGATTGGTCTTTAGGTTGTCTTTAGATATAAAATCCTTGTGGAAGGGTGAGCCTTGTTTGTAGGATTGCAAAGGAGGTTATTGGTGTAAAGCCCTTATTGGGTGAGACTCTTGTGTAATTGCCTATATTGAGCATATAGTGGATTGGTTGAAATCCTTGAGTGTGGACTCAAGGTAGTGGATGTGGATCTTGGAGAGATCGAACCACTATAAATTGTTTGTTCATTTATTTATAGCTTTACTTGTTTACATACTTGTGTTATTATTATTTGTTCATAGTTGTTGATTGATTGGTTGTGGTCTTATAGCTTGATAATCTTGTCTTAACCATCAAATCACATATAAACTTGAAGTTTGTGAATTTAAAGAAGAGCTTTCATTAAGGCAAAGGATTTGCAAAAAGGAAAAAGATTTTAGATAATTAGCCAAAGACCTAATCCCCCCCGCCCTTCCTTTTAGGTCTTTCAATTGGTATCAGAGCAAGGTCTTCTTTTTAATTTCTAACAACCTAGAAGTAAAGATTATATGGCTAGTTTATCAAATTTGGCTTATACAGAAGGTTCCTCCACTAATAGACCTCCATTGTTTGATGGTTCTAATTATTCTTTTTGGAAGTCTAGGATTGAGATTTACATTTGTTCTATTAACTATGAATTGTGGAATATTATTGAGAAAGGTCCCTATTTGCCATTGAGATTGAAAGCTAATGAAGTTACAAGGGAAGCAAAACCCATGGGGGAGCATGATGAGAGCGATTCAAGGAAGATGACATTAAACTACTAAGCAATGAATATTCTTCGTTGTGCGTTGGTCGTCAATGAATACAATAGAGTGATGTAATGTGATTCCTCTCATGAAATGTGGAAGCTACTTCAAGTCACTCATGAAGAAGAAAGAGCATATATGTGCTTCATGGCAATGGAAGATGAGGCACAACCTACTCCATCTACCTCTACTTCTTATGATGATGATATTGATGATCCTAGTGAATTACTTATTGAGATGTATGGAGAATTAAAAAAGTCTTCGAAAAGGAATAAGGAAATGAAAACCAAAATTAATGATTTATTGAATGAGAATTCAAAATTGTCTTGTGAAAATAAAAAGCTTCTTGATTCTATTGAATGCTTGAATACTGAAAAAGAAGTTTTAAATATCTCTTTGCAAAACATGTCCCTTGAAAATAAGATTCTTTGTGAAAAGATTTTGTCTCTTGAAAGAATGCTTGTTGATCATGAGACTTTTAAAAAGAAGGTTGATGAACTTACATCATGTATAGAAAAATTTGCAAAAGGAAGGGACAATCTTGATAAAATTCTTGGAGCTCAAAGATCTCCTCTTGTCAAAAATGGTCTTGGCTATAATTATGTAAACAATGTGCCTAAATATAACGACTTCTTTGTTAGAACTACTTCTACTTCCATGCATCATACTTGTACTTATTGTGGAAAACATGGACATAAAGTCACCAAATGCTATATTAAAAGAAAAGTAGAGAATGGTGTAAAAACCATTTGGGGAGTTAAGGGAATTATTACTAACCCTCACGGACCCAAGAAAGTATGGGTACCAAAGGATACTTCCTCTTCTTTATTGCAGGTACTCTCCAATTCAAACTCAAGCACCGCTAAGTGGCATATTGATGATGTTGGCTTAAAGAATAAAAGAAAACACCTCATTCATAAGTAAGGTCAAAGCAACCAATGAAGGATTTGTTTTTCAGACAAGAAGAAAGGAAGAATTCTTGGAGTAACCAATGTTGGTAAAGGTTCCTCTCTTCTTTTTAAACTAATGTTGCTTAGTGTTGATTTGAACTATAACTTGCTTAGCATTAGTCAATTATGTGACAATGATTGAAAAGTTGAATTTAAATGTAATACTTGCACTATACTTGATCGTGTCAATGGTAGAACTATTTTTGTTGCAAATTGTATTAGTAATGGTTATGTGCCTTGCCTTGATTAACTTGTTGCTTATAAAGTTAGATGAATTTCCACTCATGATAATGATGGTTATTTACGGCATAGTAAACTTGATCATGTTAGCATGGACTTGTTGAATATTGTTTTTACTTGTTAAACGATTATCAAAAATTCTCTTTGAGAAAAATCATCCTTGTAATTCTCGCCAATATGAAAAAACAAACAAAATTTTCTTTCAAACCTAAGAAAATGATTTTCACCTCAAAACTTCTTGAAATTGATTATATGTCATGATAAAATGATTAAAATAGTTATGATTGAATATCTATACATTTGCTTGGCCAAAAACATCTTTTTGAAACTTTACAAAATGTTCAGACTTGAAGTTTGGATGTAGACCATAAGTTCGGTCGCCCGAACTTGTATGACAAAATGATATTTTGTGATTTTGATCAATTACTCACAAAATGTTTTAATGTGCACTTTATCTTGATAAGCTTGAATGTCTTGTTGCTTATGATAATGATTTTCTTGGCATAGAAGATTTGGTCACGTGAACATGGATTTATTGAAGAAACTTTTCTATCAAGATTTAGTTGGAGGATTGCTAAAAATGTGTTTTGAGAAAATTTTCTTTGAGATACTTGTCAATATGGAAAACAACCAAAAGAATTTTTCAAACCCATGAAATGCTTTTATACCTCAAAACATCTTGAGCTTGTTCATATGGATTGATTTGGACTTATGAGGAACTCTAGTATTGATGACATGAAGTATGCCTTAGTAGTAGTTTATGATTTCTAAATATTTACTTTAGTAGTCTTCTTTGCTCAAAAAGATGAAGTGTTTCATAAGTTTGTAAAACTATTCAAAAAGATTCAAACTTCTCTTGAGTGCAAAATTGATTTTCATTAGAAGTTACAATGGGAGAATTTTACAACCAAGTCTTTACAAAATTTGTGATGAAAATTGAATTTTATATAATTGTTTCAACTGCAAAAACTCCACAACAAAATGGTGTTATTAAAAGGAAAATTTGAACTTTACAAAAATTGGTTAGATCTATACTTTGTGAAAATTCTTCTTCAAAAATATGTTTTGAGCCGAAGCCATAGACAACACATGCTATGATGAATAGAATTCTTTTAAGATCATTTTGAAGAAAAACATCTTTTGAATTTCTCTTTTATATAACTCCTCAAGTTGCATATTTTAAAGTATTTGGTTATAAATGTCTTATCTTGAATACTTTTGATAACTTACTTAAAATTTGATAGGAAGACGGATATAGGTATATCTCTTAGCTATTCTTCTAACAAGAAGACACATAGAGTTTATAACAAAAAGAACCTTACATGATGAGGAAACCATTCATGTTAGTTTTGATGAATCTTACATTTACTTGGAAAGAAAAGATGAAGATGATGTAGGTACATCTATGAATGACTATCAAACCCATCTTCAAGCACCAACTTTGGAGGATCATACCAATGAGGAAGAAATGATTGAACAAAATCAAGATGACCAATCTAGTGGTGACCAAGAGCTCCCAAAAAAACTTAGGATATCCAAAAAGGCCACCCTAAGGAGCAAATCATTGGTGATATCTCCCAAGGAGTAAACATAAGACGGTATTTTATCGATAACTTTCTTCTTTTATCTCATATGAGCCTAAAAGTATTGATGACGCATTGTGTGATGATTTTTTGAATTATTGCTATGTATGAGGAATTAAGTAAATTTGAAAGATACAAAATTTGGATATTCCTAAATCTCATGATCATTCCATTATTGGAACTAAATGGTTTTTAGAAATAAACTTATTGAATCCGAAGAAGTTGTTAGAAACAAGGTTAGACTTGTTGCCTAAGGATTCAATCAAGAATAGGTCATTGATTATAATGAGACTTTAGCTCCGATTAGTAGATTTAAATCAAATACAATTCTTTGGGCATTTGTATGTTTTAAAGGTTTCAAACTCTTTCAATGATGTTAACAGTGCTTTCTCAAATGGGTTTATTAATGAGAAAATTTTATGTAAAACAACCTCCTGATTTCACTCACGAAAAATTTCCTAATTATGTTTTGAAACTCTCAAAAGCCTTATATGGATTGAAACAAGTTACTAGAGCTTGGTATGAAATATTCAATAGATTTTCCTCTTTCAAAAGTTATTTTTTAAGAAAACTTGACGTAAATCTTTTCATTAAGACCTCTTGTAACAATGATCTATAACTTGTCCAAATATATGATACAATTTTTGGTGCTTCTAATACTTCACTTTGTGATGTGTTTTCCAAGTTAATGCAAAGTAAATTTGAAATGAGCATGATAGGAAAACTCAATTTCTTTCTTGGCCTACAAATCAAGCAAACCAAGGGTGGTACTTTCATGAATCAAGTTAAGGTATCAGCACTTTCATAAGTTTATTAACTATGCTTGACAAAAATTAAAAAAAAAGGTTTCATAGGAGTAGTCAACTCTATTTGACAGCAAGTAGAGCCAATATTATGTTTGTCATGTGCTTGTGTGCTAGATTTCATCTTGTCCTAAAGAGTTTCATTTGATTGTTGTTAAACACATTCTCTATTACCTTATTGATACTCTAACTGATTATGGTCTATATTTGAAATGTGTGGCTATGTTATGTGATAACACTAATGCAATAAATTTGATCATCATACTATTCAACAAACTAGGACAAAGCATATAGAGATCAAACTTCATCTCATTAGAGATCGTTCTACTAAGGGTAATACTTGTTTAAAGCATGTTTGCATTACTGAACAAATTAATGATATCATTACTAAGCCATTGGCCGAAAAAAGGTTTGACCAATCTTAGAAAAAGCTTAGGGATTTCAAAATTCAATAACTAATGAGTATATTCAAGTGTTGTAGCTCCAGGTGAGGACAAAGAAGCCTAGCATGAGAAAAGGAAAGGGAAAAGCCAAAGAATGAGAAGGAGGACAGGTAATCAATGAATCAAGGAAGGTTTATGTTCCTCAAAACATGTCATGGCTGGATAGATTTGTCACTGTGGAGGCTGCTACTGAATTTGATGATTGGACAAAAAGGAACCATAAGACAAATCCAAGCCACAAGGTGGATGTCATCAAACTATCCGAAATGGGTAATATACTCTCATTTTTTAAATGATATGAGCTGGACTAGTTTGCTTGTGTTTGATGAATGCTATTACCTTCCTTAGTTTATCAAGTTTAAGCAAATATTAAGGAAGAAAGAGTTGAGCGAGTTGGTAATAAAGCTATTCAGTGGTATTCTTCAAGAATATCACAAGTTGATTTTTGAGATTGATAATGCATTGCTCAATACAATTTGTGATGTTGAGGATGTTGGGTTTAGGCATTATTCGTCCGGGGGACATTGTTTCATAAGTGAGTTATACTCATAGGAAAGAATTGAGAATGCTTATATAAATGGTAGAAGCCTCAAGACTAGAAAGGAGAGAGAGATAAAAGCTTTTTGATGCTAGTGAAAGAGTTTTGCATCACATGCTTACTATCTTGATTATAGCATACTTTGGGCACAAATCTTGTGTTGATAATATGCATGCTGTCATTATGCTAGCCATGCACAAGAAAAGAAAAATGAATTTCAGATATATAGTGCTAAAGAATATAATGGCAGCTAGAAGAACCGAGCATAAGCATTGCCGTATGGAAGGTTATTAACAGGAATTTTCAAGTATCTCCAAGTGCAATTGTCTTCTAGTGGTTTAGAAATAAAGAGTGAAGAAGTCTACACCAACAACTCACTAAAGAAAATTCCTTGGACACTTGATGATGATAATGTATGAAGGACTAGAAGAGAAGCTCCTCTAAGGGGTGATAGAATAGTTGCTAGTGATAATGAAGAGAAGGAAGAAGAAAATGAAGAAGAAGAAGAGGATGAAGAGGAAATCCTGGCTAAAAAAAAAAAAAAAGCATGAGTCACCAAGTGAGGGGGAGCCACTCCCCACAAAAAGAAGATTATTTGAAGAGGTATCCTCCATTGAAGGAAAATAAGTTGAAAGTGATAATCTCACTAGAGGTAATACCATAGTTGCCAAGGTGTTTCAAGAGACATTGAACAACCATGTAAAGGAAATGAAGAAGATGGACAAATTATTTGAGTCCTTTGCTCCAATGATTCTTGGCAAATTTGATGGTTTAGAAGCTAGAGTCAAAAATATGGAAGAAGACTTGAGAAAGATTTCTCAAGTGGTTTTAAATGGTGCAAATTCCTATAAAGCCAAAGAAGAAGACAAAGATGAAGGAAAAGGCAGAGGAGCACCCCAAGCAAGAAGAAGAGCATTAGAATGAAGAACAAAGAGGTAAAGCCCAAGAGAACAAGCAAGAAGAAGGAGGTGAAGGGAGTTTAACAAAGTCAAATAAAAAAAAATTCATCACCAATTTCCTTCAGCCAAGGGAGGAGAAAAATGTGGTCCAAAGGAAGATGATCCAAAGATCCTCTCGACTGGTAACTTTCCAAAGTCGAACTACACGGCCAAGGAGTTAGCAAATGAAGGATCCCATCATATAGAGATCAAGGAAACATGGCCATCACAATGAACAAATTTGGAAGTGAAGACCATAAAGCGCATCCAAGACTAAGCATTTTTATCCCTAAACTCTATTTTGTTGCTTATGTTAGTTTATGCCTTGATGCACATGTTATGTTGTCCAAGTACTCTTACCCCATCTTTGATTGATGACAAAAGGGGGAGAAGAAATGTGTTCACAAAATGTGTGAAAATGTGAAATAGCAGTGGAATTTCTCATGCATGAATAGAATTGTTTTGAAAATCCATGCATATGTCAAGGGGGAGAAAGAATGATGGCTACAATGTGCAGTGTAATGTGAATGTGCTTGCTGTAAATGTGCTGCGTATGTGTGCTATAGGTCGAAATGTAAAATGAATGTGTATTGTGAAAATATTTGGCTGCAGTTAAAATTTAAATTGAATATGTTATAACATGTGAGGTTTTGGTTATTTTCTGAGATTTTGGAATATGGTTAAGTTGAGATTGAAATCTTGAACTTGGTTCTTGACTTGACCTATGATTTTGGATTGATTCATGAAAACAATTGAATACATGAGTTTTGCGGTTTTGCAAAGCTAAACTGAGTGCGTTTGTGGACATACATATTTGAGTACTTCAACATTTCATTTGAAAATGCAAAATCACCTTTTCAAACTTGTTGCAAAAAAATTTGGACTTGAAATTCGGATGCAGACCAAAAAAATTCGATTGCATCAAGATCTTCTTGCCAAAAATGTTTTCCTGTTATTCAAAATTGTTTGAAAACTGTTTCAATCCTTTCTATCAAATCTGAACATCCTTAGGAAGGCTTATTTTCAAATATTAAAGCCTGCACCTCACATATTTTGAAGTTAGGACTTTAAATTTTAAAATTCGGATGCATGTTTTAGAAATTCGGATGCATCCATATTTGTTGCCAAAAAGTGCTCTTTTGTTGTTCAAATTGATTCAAATATGTTTTAATCTTTTCTAATATGTTTGAACAACCTTAGGAAAGCTTATTTTCAAAAATTGCAGCTTTCATTTCACTTATTTTACAGTTCGGACTTGATATGTCAAAATACGGATTCACAACATCTCAAGCCCAAACTTGTTAAAAAATGAGCACAATCTAAGGGGGAGCATTGTTAAACTTTTACAACCTTAAACCACTCTTAGAACTTTTTCTAAATGATTAAATGCTATATATCATATCCTAATTGTTAGTTGGAAGGATGGAGGTTAATGGAGGTTGGTTGGGTCATAGGCTCATATTGAGCCTTTTGTATGTCAATGTGTTAAACTGCTTATTATCTATCATTGACATTAATACTTCTTTGTACTACACTGATTTAATCTATCACATTTTGCATCAAAGTTTGTCATCATCAAAAAGGGGGAGATTGTTAGCCCTAAGGGCAAATCATGTAGTTATGATTAGTTTTGATTAATGAAAAATATTGATAAGGATTAATATGCTTGTATGTTGTGTGATAGGATTTGTGGATTAGGAAGTATGAACTCTCATTGCCTTGAAGCCATAATGAAAGAACAACTCCAATATGTCAAAGTGATTGAAGATTGAAGAGTTTGTTCAAGATGATTGAAGGCTTTGAAGACATGAAGTGTAGGCTACATGTGCTTAATAGGTAAACTTTGTAAACCCTACACTCCTAAGCCTTGGAATCTATTGAATGCATAAGAGAGCATAAAATTATTTTTTCTTAATCTTAAATGGCTTTGAATGAACTTTTTGTTAATAAATGTGTTTTTATATCTTAAAAGATTTTGAGTAAACTTTGCATGATCAAAGAGATTTGATTATGGTTCTTAAGTTAAAAAATGTCTAAATAACTTATCTATACATACAAAATGTTTTCAAACTTATTGAAGTTAAATCTCAAATGATTTTACAAAGTTTGAAAACCAAACTTTAAAATGGCTATTGTGCTTCCAAAAAATTCAGTCGTCCGATTTTTATAGCCAGCAATGGTTACTGTTTTTCCAGAGAAATTCCGACGCAAGTTCGGATGCATGAAAAAAATTTGGTCGTCCGAATTTTTGTTTTCAGCATGGTTACCGTTTTCCAGAGAAATTCAGAAAAAAGTTCGGATGCATGGAAAAAATTCGGTCATCCAAATTTTTCCAGAAACATGCAATAGTAAAATTCGGACGATAAGTTCGGACGCACAAGAAAAATTCGGTCGTCTGAATTTTCTGAAACTAGTAGTTACTAGCCATTTTATGACCATTTTAACTGATTTTCAAAATATATAAAAGCCACAAACTCCAGATTTTTAAAAGAACTTTTGAACTTAAGAAATCCTTGAAGCTCTAACTTGTTTGACATCAAAATTATTTGAAAAGCTCTCAAATTGCCTTGTGCTCAAAGGTTAAAATTCAAGATTCCAAAGGCAAGAAGTGAAGTGGTGCTAGTAATTGTATTCATCCACCAAGAAGTGTTCGAAACATCCAAACTTTATCTTTACATTATTGTTGTGATTGATACAAGAATATCTTGTGACGTAAAATCCTTTTGGTAAGGGTGAGCCATAGACTAGATTAATCAAGGTTGTGGTGTAAAACCCGTGCGTGGGTGAGCCTTGGATTCGATTGGTCTTTAGGTTGTCTTTAGATATAAAATCCTTGTGGAAGGGTGAGCCTTGTTTGTAGGATTGCAAAGGAGGTTGTTGGTGTAAAGCCCTTATTGGGTGAGACTCTTGTGTAATTGCCTATATTGAGCATATAGTGAATTGTTTGAAATCCTTGAGTGTGGACTCAAGGTAGTGGATATGGATGTTGGAGAGATCGAATTACTATAAATTGTGTGTTCATTTATTTATAACTTTACTTGTTTACATACTTGTGTTATTATTATTTGTTCATAGTTGTTGATTGATTGGTTGTGGTCTTATAGCTTGATAATTTTGTCTTAACCATCAAATCACATATAAACTTGAAGTTTGTGAATTTAAAGAAGAGCTTTCATTAAGGCAAAGGATTTGCAAAAAGGGAAAAGATTTTTGATAATTAGCCAAAGACCTAATTCACCCCCCCCCCCTTAGGTCTTTCAAATATCATCATCACAACAAGTGGAAGTAGAGGGAGGAGGCTGTACCTCATCATTCATTGCCATTCAACACAAAGTTTGCTCTTCCTTCATTGTCATCTTCACTTCCTTCATTGGCATGTTGGTCCTAAGTGCCAACTAGTCCCTTTCCTTTCTTAAGAGATTTCTTCTTCTTGAGTTTGGCTTCTCTCTCCTTTTCCAATGCTTTTAGGCCAATTGAGAACAAGGTGCTCAGTGCTCTTGCATTCATAACGTTGAGATGTGAATAATGATGATAATTGTCCACCTTTCCTGGAGAGTCTTTTGTCCTTCTTGAGAAATCCCTTTTTGTAGAATTTCTTGAACTTTCTTACTACTATAGCCATCTCATCATATTTACCATCTTATTCTTCATCACTTGATGGTTCCTCTTGCTCACTAGGATTGTTGGAGGCTTTAAGTACAACTCCTTTTCTTCCCTTCTCTTCATCTTCAAGATCATTTAGTCACTTGATCTTCATCTCATGGGTAAGTAGTGATCCTATTAACTCTTCAAGAGGAAGAGGCTTCAAGTCTTTTGACTCTTCAATGGCAAGAGTTTTTGGTTGCGAAGACATAGGTAGAGCATTCGATATCTTTCTATTTTGTTCTCCAAGAGAGCAATTCTTCCCATAGGATTTTAGACCATTTGAATGTAGGTGAATCTTGTGAACATATCACTAATGTTCTCTCCGTGCTTCATGGTGAATAACTCATAGTCCCTTACTAGCAATGCAAGCTTTGATTTTTTCACTTGGTTTGTTCCTTCATGTGTTACTCGAAGAAGTCTCCACATATCATGAGCGCTGTTGCATCCACTCACTCAATTGTACTCATTCACATCTAAGGTACAACTTAGAATATTCATAGCTTGATAGTTCAAGGCCATCCTCTTTAAGTCACTTTCATTGTATTCTTCCAATGGCTTCAAGATATGTATTTGCTAGAGAATTGGGACTTCCTATCATAATGCATGACTACTAAACTAGTTCCCTTGTGACTCATTGGGATGTAAGGACCTTTCTCAATATTTTTTCACAAATCAAGGCTAATAGAACAAATATATACCATAATTCTAGACTTCCAAAAGTATAATTTGATCCATCAAACAAAGGAGGTCTATTTGTGAAAAACCCTTCCAAATAAGGCAAGTTTGAAATATTAGCCATATGATCTTAACTTCTGCGTTATAAAATTACACAAAGAAGCCATTGCTTTGATACCAATTAAAAGACCTAAGAGGGGGGGGGGGGTGAATTAGGTGTTTGGCAAATTTTCAAAAACTTTTCCCTTTTTGCAAACTTAGTTTGGAAGTGATGAAGATTCCCAAACTGATGAAGATTCAAGTTCTCAAAGTTATTTTAATGACACAATAAATGAAAAAGTAAGGCAAGAAGAACAAGGAACACACAAGCAGTTTATAGTAGTTAATAACTCAACTATAGAAATAGTTATTTGATTCATCACCTCTGACCTCAAGTTTACACAAGGATTTCAAATAACTCAACTATAGAAATAGTTAATCAAGGTACAAGAGAGGCTTACCCAATAAGGGTTTTACACCACAACCTCTTATCAACACAAGAATCAAGGCTCGTCCTATCAAAAAGAGGTTTATATTCTCAAAAAAAAAACCTTAAATAAACAAGTATATGAAGAGATAAAGAAAGATATTACCAATAACTTGGTAGATGATGACAAAAAATAGCACCACTTCAAACTTTTGTCTTTGGAATATCGAATAGTCACTTGAAGCACAAGACAAAAGGGAGGTTTGTGATATTCAAATGATTTGGAAGTACAAATACTTAAATTGTTGAGAACTAATAAAATATCTAAATTTATGACTTTTATAGGTTTTGGAAACAAATCCAATGCTCAGAAAACAGCTAGTAATAGTAAAATTCGGCAGACCGACATCTGCATCCGAATGGTCGTTTGAATTTCTCTGAAAATTCAGTAGCCAAGGTTTTCGTTCTAACTTCTGAACTGGAGTCCAAACATTTTAAAATTTGTCAAAACATTTAGAAATCAACTATTACAAGTTTGGAATCATTTTAGATGTAATAATGTGTCAATTAAGACCTTTTGAGTACTAAGTCGTTAACATTCACTTGGTCAATCAAGAATGATCAAAGCCTTTTATGTTTTAAAAACCAAGTTTTGTGCTCCCTTATGTATTCTATGGATTCCAAGAACAAGAAGTGTAGAGTTTCCAAGAAGATATATATTTAGCAAAGGCAAACCAACACTAGTATCTTCAATGCCTTTAATCTTCTAGGACATGCTTTATATTCTTCAATCATTAGAGTATATTTGAGTTGCCTTAGAGTTGTAGCTCTGAGGCAATGACGCACATGCTTGTTTTTTACTATACCAAGACACAAGACAACTACCAATAAATTGACAATGACCACTTGTACTTTTTCGTTCAACTTTGCATCCAACATAATCAGCATCCGAATATCCAATAATTTCAAAAGATGAAGATTTTAAAAACCAAAGACCATAGTCATGTGTATCAATCAAATAGAGAAAAATACGTTTGATATAAATTAGATGAGATTCTTTGGGACAAGATTGAAATCTAGCACATAAGCACACAGCAAACATAATATCTGGTCTACTTGCTGTGAAATAGAGTAAACTTCCAATCATGCCTCTATATGACTTCTCATCAACATTTTTACATTTTTTATCTTTATCAAGTTTAGTTGATGAGCTCATTGGAGTACCTATCCCTTTTGCTTGATCCATTCCAAATCTTTTCAATAGCTCCTTTGTATACTTAGCTTGATTTATGAAGATTCCATCCTTAGTTTGCTTAATTTGCAGCCCAAGAAAGAAATTTAGTTCTCCCATCATACTCATTTCAAATTCATTTTGTATTGATTTGGCAAATTACTCACAAAGGGATGTGTTAGTAATACCAAAAATAATGTCATCAACATAAATTTGCACAAGTAAAATATCATTATTGCTGGAGGTTTTTATAAACAATGTTGTGTCCACTTTTCCTTTTGCAAATCCCTTTGAAAGAAGAAAACCACTTAATCTTTCATACCAAACTCTTGGAGCTTGTTTCAATCCATATAAAGCTTTGTTTAACTTGAAAACATGATTAGGAAATATTTCATGAATAAAGCCAGGTGGTTGTTCTACATAAACTTCTTCTTTAATAAAACCATTTAGAAATGCACTTTTAACATCCATTTGAAATAGTTTAAAACCTTTAAAACAAGCAAACGCCAAAGTATTCTTATGGATTCTAGTCTAGCTATCGGAGCAAAAGTTTCATCATAATCAATACCTTCTTCTTGGTTGAAACCTTGAGCAACAAGCCTAGCCTTATTTCTAGCAACTTCTCCTAGTTCATTTAACTTATTCCTAAATACCCATTTTGTGCCAATAATAGAATGATCATGAGGTCTTGGTACAAGAGTCCATACTTTATTTCTTTCAAACTGATTTAACTCCTCTTCCATAGAAATAATCCAAAAATCATCACACAATGCATCATCAATGTTTTTAGGTTCAATATGAGATAAAAGAGCAAAGTTGTCGATAAAATACCGCATTGTTTTAACTCCTTGGGAGACATCACCAATGATTTGCTCCTTAGGATGACCTCTTGCATATCTTAGATCCTTTGGAAGTTCTTAATCATTGCTAGGTTGACAATCATGTTCTTGCTCTATTATTTCTTCTTCTTTGGCATGTTCTTCAAATGTGGGTGCTTGATGATGTGTTTGATTATCAAACATTGAAGACCCTACATCATCTTCATTTCTTCTTTCAAGATAAATGTTAGATTTATCAAAAGTTACATGTATGGTTTCTTCAACACATAATGTTCTTTTGTTATAAACTCTATAAGCCTTTTTATTTGATGAATACCCAAGAAATACACCTTCATCTGATTTTCTATCAAACTTTCCTAGGTTATCACTGGTATTTAAGATAAAACACTTACAACCAAATACCTTAAAGTAAACAATTGAAGGAGTTTTATCAAATAGGAGTTCAAAAGGTGTTTTTCTTATGAAGGGTCTTAATAGAACTCTATTCATTACATAGCAAACACTGTTTACAGCTTCAGCCCAAAAATATTTTGTCCAAAGCATTGATCTAGCCATCTCTTGTAAGGTTCTCTTTTTCTTTTCAACTACACCATTTTGTTGGAGTGTTTTAGCAGATGAAAAATTATGAGTTATACCATATTCATCACAAAATTTTGTAAAGTCTTGATTGCAAAATTCTCTTCCAATGTCACTTCTAATAGAAATCAATTTATACTCAAGAGAAGTTTGAACCTTTTTGAAAAGTTCCGTGTAAATCTTGAAAAATCATCAACAATCACATAAGCATATCTTTTACCACCTAGACTAGTGGTCCTCATTGGTTCAAATAAGTCCATATGAACAAGTTCAAGAGGTTTCGAAGTAGAAACTATTTTCTTTCGTTTAAATGATGTTTTTGATTGTTTTCCATATTGACAAGCATCACAAAGACGAGTTTTATTAAAATGCATTTTAGGTAATTCTCTTACTAGCTCGTGTGGAAAGTTTATTCAATAAATCCATGGTTACATGACCTAATCTTCTATGCCACAAATATCCATCATTATCATGAATGGCAAGACATTTTATATCATTAGTGATAAGTTCATCAAGATATAACACATATACATTTCCAACTCTATTAGCAACAAAGATGGTTTTGCTACTTGCACTATCAAAAATAGTGCAAGTATCACATTTAAATTCTACTTTACATCCATTGTCACATAGTTGACTAATGCTAAGTAAATTATACTTTAAACCATCAATAAGCAATGCTTGTTTAATAAGAGGAAAGGAACCTTTACCAATGCTACCTATTCCAAGTATTTTTCCTTTCTTCTTATCTCCAAATGTGACAAAACCTTCACTTGTTGCTTGAAGCTCATTAACAAGAGAGGCATTTCCTGTCATGTGTCTTGAACAACCACTGTCAAGAAAGCATTTTGTGGCACTAGATCTTGAAGCAAAGCGAACCTACACCAAATTTGAGAGAGTGATTTTTGGTACCCATATATTCTTGGGTCAAGAGGGTTAGTGAAAGTTCCTTTAGCTTTCCAAGCAGTCTTAACACCATTTTCTAACATTTTGATACTTTGTGTCCATGCTTGCCACAATATGTACAACAGATATGAGCCCTAGTATTAAAAGTTTCTTTAGCAAAGGAGTTTTTATATTTTGGAGCATAACTATCATGAGTGTAACCAAGACCATATTTTACATATGAAGATTTTTGATAACCAAGTAATTTATTCTCTTCCATTTGTAAATTTTTCAATGCAAAATGTAAGATTATTAACTTTCTTTTTTAATATCTCATGATCATTAAGCATTGTTTCAAGAGAAATAACTTTTGTGCAAAGCTCTTTATTTTCAAAAGATATGTTTTGTATGGTTACATTTAAAACTTCTTTTTCAATGTTTAGGCAATTAATAGTCTCAAGAAGTTTCCCATTTTCAGCACATAACTTTGAATTCTCATTTAAAAACTCATTGTTTTTGGACTTCATTTCTTTATTCCTTTTAGAAGCCTTTTTCAGTTCTTCATACATTTGAACAAGTAACTCACTAGGATCAACATCAGCATCATAGTAATTAGAGATAGAAGGAGTAGATTGTACCTCATCATCAATTGCCATAAAGCATATGTTGGCCTCTCCTTCACTGTCATCTTCACTTTCTTGTTGATCTCAGGTTTCAGCTAGTCCTTTTCGCTTCTTGGCAGATTTCTTTTTTAATTTGTTGTCTCTTTCCCTTTCCAAAACCTTAGGACAATCAGCAGCAAGATGTTCTGTGCTTTTACATTGAAAACATTGAGGTTTGAAGGATGATGACTGTCCACTCTTCTTGGTTGGCTTTCTCCCTTTCTTAAGGAATTCTTTCTTGTAGAATTTTTTGAATTTTCTTACAGCCAAGGCTATCTCCTCTTCTCCACTGTTTCCATCTTCTTCACTTGATGGTTTTTCTTGTTCACTCAAGTGATTTGAGGTTTTGAGTTCAACTCCTTTTCTTCCCTTCTCTTCATCTTCTTTGTCATTTAGTCTTTTCATCTTCATCTCATGCGTGAGGAGTGATCCAATGAGCTCTTCAAGTGGGAGAGTTTTGAAATCCTTTGATTCCTCAATTGCAAGTGTTTTTGGTTGCCAAGATTTTGGTAGAGCATCCAATATTTTTCTGTTTTACTCTCCAATTGTATAGCTCTTTCCATAAGCTTTTAAACCATTGAAAATGTTAGTAAATCTTGTAACATATCACTGACATTCTCACATTCCTTCATAGTGAATAGCTCATAGTCCCCTACTAGCATGACAAGTATAGACTCTTTAACCTGGTTTGTACCTTCATGTGTTATTTGAAGCAATATCTACATATCATGAGCAGTGTCACATCCACTAACTCTATTGTATTTAGTTACATGTAATGCACAACTTAAAATCTTCATGGCCTGATAATTTAATGTCATTTTCTTTGAATCATTTTCATCAAATTTGTCTGTAGACTTTGGTTCTAAGGTTGCCCCATCAGCTCTCATTTTCATAGGTATGTAAGGACCTTTCTCAACAATATTCCACAAATCAAAATTGATAGAACATATATAAATCTTAACTCTAGATTTCCAAAATGTATAGTTTGTTCCATCAAACAAAGGTGGTCTATTTGTGAAAGATCCTTCTAGATAAGGTAAGTTTGAAACATTAGCCATAAGATCTTAACTTCTAGGTTGCAAAACCACACAAAGAAGCCCTTACTCTGATACCAATTGAAAGACCTAGGGGGGGGGGGGATAAATTAGATCTTTGGCTAATTTTTAAAAATAATTTTCTTGTACATGTCTAAGCAAGACCAGTTTATATGTACTTGGTTCAATGAGAGAATATGTCAATTAATTGCAAAGCAGTAAAACAAAGTAAGATCAATAAACACAAGTAATTTATAGTGGTTCGATCTCTTCAAGATCTACGTCCACTACCTTGAGCCTACACTCAAGGATTTCAAACAATCTACTATATGCTCAAGTTCACAATTTACATAAGAGGCTCACCGCACAATGGTTTTACACTCACAACCTCTTTAGCAATTCTACAAACAAGGTTCACCCTACCAAAGGATTTTATATCTACAAATAACCTTGAGTCAATGTCTTAAGGATCACCCTTATCTAAAGGATTTTATGTTTTCAAGATAACCTTGCATGAGCTAGTAGAAATTACAATTGTATGAAGAAAGGAGAATGTGTAACATGCTACCACTTGTTGGTAGACGATTACACAATGTTGCACCTTCACACTTTGTTGTCTTTGGAATCTGGAATGATCAATTGAAAGCACAAGACAAAGAGAGCAATGTTTGCTATAGACTTTGGAATGTTTAAAGTTCATAGAAATTCAAAACTTACAAAAAATCTGAAGTTTATAGCTTTTATAGATTTGAAAAATCAAATGCAACAGTTATAAAACGGCTAGTAACGGCTAGTTTCAGAGAAGTTCGGACGTCTGAATTTTTTGCCATGCGTCCGAACTTTCGTCCGAACTTCACTGTGCCAAGTTTTCTGGAAAAGTTTGGACGTCCAAAAGTTTTTTATGCGTCCGAACATTCGTCCGAAATTCTCTGGAAAAACAGTGACCATGCTATCAGAGAAAGTTCGGACGTCCAAACTTTACTCCATGCATCCGAACTTGCGTCCGAATTTCTCTGGAAGCACAGTGACCATTTTCAAAGTTTGGACGTCCAAACTTGCATCCAAACTTATCAAAACTTTGTCAAATCATTTAAAAATAATCCTTAATAACATTAAAATCTTTTTGTGTAAATAGATAAGTCATATAAGCACTTTTAAACACAAAAACCGTTACCAAAATATTTTAATCATCCAAAGTTTTCTTAAGATCATTTTAAACTTCAAAACATACTTCTTATCAAAAAGTTCATTCAAAACCATTTCAAAAACAAGTTTTGTGCTCTCTTATGCATTCAAATAATTCCAAGACACACAAGTGTAGAGTTTACAGAAAAAAATACCTATTTAGCATATGAACCCTACACTCTAAGTCTTCAATGCCTTCAATCATCTTGAACATACTCTTCAATCTTCAATCACTTTTGGCATAATTGAGTTGTTCTTGCATTGTGGCTTCAAGGCAATAAGACTTCATACTTCTTAATCCACAAATCCTATCACACAATATACAAGCACATTAGTCCTCATCAATGTTTGCCATTATACAAAACTAATTATTACTACATGATTTTCCCTTAGGGCTAACAATAAGATTTTCCCTTAGGGCTTACAATCTCCTCTTTTTTGAGGATGACAAAATTTGATGCAAAATGTGATAGATTTAAACAGTGTTGCACAATGAAGCATTAATGTTCTAGATGAATGATGAACAATTTTGGCACAATGATAGGGAATGGCTCATAAGTGAGCCTATGTCCCAACCAATCTCCATATTCCTCTGTCCTTCCATCAAGATAAAATATATAGCTTGAAAGCATTTAGAATACTTCCTAAGAGAGGTTTTGGAGGTTAGAAATGATTTTCAAAGCTCCCCCTTAGATTGTGTTTATTTTCAGCAAGTTTGGACTTGAGGTGTTATAAGTTCAAATTTTGAAAAAAATCAAGTTTGATTTGAAAAAAATATTCAAGATAATGATTTGATTTTCTAAGATTAAGACTTCCAAATGTTGTTCAACCATTTTAGGGATGATCCAGACAGTTTTGATTGAAAATAGCAAATCATTATTTTTGACAAGAAAGTTCGGGCATCCGAACTTTTGGTCTACATCCGAACTTCAAGTCCAAACTTTTTGTAAACATTTTTAAATAGTGATTTTTGTAGTAAAAGTGCTTAAACTCAATTACTCAATCATCAAGGTAATCACCCATAGCAATTATACATAATCATCTTGATCAATCAATGCTCAACTCAAAATCATATCATCTCAAAATCAAATTAACACTTGGTCAACCCTCATAACAACAATTCATCAACCCTCAACATATATTAGGGCAAAGTTGATTCATCAATCACATTCAACAACGATGTATATTTTGCAGTCACTTCTTCTGTCCCTTCTGCCATCAATCAAATGTGGGGTGATGAAAGTGAAGTGCAAACAAAAGAAACAAGCTCTTAACACAAGTGTATCATCATTGAGCTTCAAAACATCACATAAGCTACAAAGGCACATGGAAAGATGAAATATGAGGATACATAGACTATACTAGATACATGGACTAGGCATAGCACATACTAGTCATGAAGTGCACAAGTTATACTAAGTACATAAATTAGTAAACCAAAGTAAGAGAGAGTTAAGTAGTGCTTAGCCTTGAATTTTCTTCATTAAGTAGTGCTTAGCCTTGAATTTTCTTCATTATCTTCACTCCATATTTATTGGTGGTCATGACCATATTCCCTTTGTGTTCAATATGTAAAGGGCCTTCACTAGCTAGTTCCTTGCTGGTGTAATTCAGCCTTGGAGTTATAGCCAACCGAGATGATCTCCTTGTTCCCCTCTGATTTTTTTATGTGTAATTCTTTAACTAATGTAACTCCCAACTATCTCTTACTTAATTTTGTATAGTTATTACTTAATTAAATAACTAATATAATAGTGGCTAGTTAATTTTAAGGGTATTTTAGACCATCCAAAAAAGAAAAAAACATATAAAGTTTAAATTTCCACGACCCCTATCTATACATTTATAACAGTATAGATATGGATAAATATAGATTAAACCTGACTTACAACAAATTTCTTCAAATTAATTATTACCAATATTACCAATTCCAAGTATTCTTCCCTTCTTCTTATCACCAAATGTGACAAAACCTTCACTTGTTGCTTGAAGTTCACTAACAAATGAGGCATTTCCCGTCATGTGTCTTGAGCAGCCACTGTCAAGAAACCACTTAGTGGTGCTTGATCTTGGATCAAAACGAACCTACACCAAATTTGAGAAGCTGACTTTTGGTACACATTTTCTTGGGTCCAAGGGGGGTAGTGATGTTCCTTTAACTCTCCAAATGGTTTTAACTCCATTTTCTATTTTTCTTTTCACATAACATTTCTAGACTTTGTGTCCATGTCTACCACAATACGTGCAACAGGTATGAGGCATTGAAGTAGAAGTAGCTTTAGCAAAGAAGGTTTTATACTTTGGAACATTGTTTTCATGAATGTAGCCAAGACCATTTTTCATACAAGAAGATCTTTGAGATCCAAGTAGTTTGTTTAAATTTTCTTTCCCATTTATATATTTTTCAATGCATAATATAAGATCATCAACTTTCTTTCTCAATATTTCATGATCACCGAGCATTGTTTCTAGAGAAAAGATTTTTGTGCAAAGATCTTGATTTTCAAGAGATATGTTTCGTAAAGCTACATTTAAAATTTCTTTTTCAATGTTTAAGCAATTAATGGATTCAAGAAGTTTTCCATTTTCGCAACGTAATTTTGAATTCTTATTCACTCATTAATTTTGGTTTTCATTTCCTTATTCCTTTTTGAGGTCTTTTTTAATTCTTCATACATCTCAACAAGTAATTCACTAGGATCAATATCATCATCACAACAAGTGAAAATTGAAGGAGTAGATTGTACCTCATCATCCATTGCCATAAAGCAAATGTTGGCTCTTCCTTCACTGTCATCTTCACTTTCTCGTTGATCCCAAATGCCAGCAACTCCCTTTCCCTTCTTGAGAGATTTCTTTTTGAGTTTGATGTCTCTTTCCTTTTCCAAAACTTTAGGACAGTCGGCAACAAGATGTTCAGTGCTTTTGCATTCAAAGCATTGAGGTTTGAATGATGGTCACTGCCCACTTTTCTTGAGTGGTCTTTTTCCTTTCTTGAGAAATTTCTTTTTATAGAATCTCTTGAATTTTCTCACTGCCATAGCCATCTCTTCATCTTCACTATTTCCATCTTCTTCACTTGATGATTTCTCTTGTTCACTAAGATGATTGGAGGTTTTAAGTACAACTACCTTTCTTCCCTTCTCTTCATCTTCAATATCATTTAATCTTTTGACCTTCATCTCATGTGTAAGTAGTGATCCGATGAGCTCTTCAAGAGGAAGAGTTTTTAAGTCTTTTGATTCCTCAATAGCAAGAGTCTTCGGCTACCAAGACTTTGGTAGAGCATCCAATATCTTTCTATTTTGTTCTCCAATTGTGTAATTCTTCCCATAGGTTTTTAGACCATTGGAGATGTTAGTAAATCTTGTGAACATATCACTAATATTCTCATCTTTCTCCATGGTGAATAGCTCATAATCTCTTACTAGCATTGCAAGCTTTGACTGCTTTACTTGATTTATTCTTTCATGTGTTACTTGAAGAAGTCTTCACATATCATGAGCGGTATTGCATCCACTAACTCGATTGTACTCATTCACATCTAGTGCACAGCTCAATATGTCCATCGCTTAGTAATTTAATGTCATCTTCTTAGAGTCACCCTCATCAAATTCGTCTATAGACTTTGGTTCTTTAGTAACTCCATCAGCTCTCATTTTCATTGGTATGTAAGGACCTATCTCAACAATATTCCACAAATCGAAGTTAATAGAACAAATATATACCTTAATTTTAGATTAACAAAATGTGTAATTTGTTCCATCAAACAAAGGTGGTCTATTTGTGGAAGATCATTCCATATAGGGTAAGTTTGAAACATTAGCCATAAGATCTTAACTTCTAGGTTGTAAAACCACACAAAGAAGCCCAAGCTGTGATACCAATTCAAAGACCTAAGAGGCGAGTTAATTAGGTCTTTGGCTAATTTTTAAAAACTATTTTCTTTTTATGAACTTAGTTTGGAAAGATTATATTCACTTGTTTCAATGAGAGAATAATGAACTCAATGACAAAGCAATAAACAATTGAAGAGCAATGAACACAAGCAATTTATAGTGGTTCGATCTCTTCAAGATCTACATCCACTACCTTGAGTCTACACTCAAGGATTTCAACCAATCTACTATATGCTCAAATTCAATCAATTACGCAAGAGACTCGCAACACAAGGGTTTTACTCCAACAACCTCTTTTGTAATGCTACAAACAAGGTTCACCCTACCACAAGGATTTTATATCTTAAAACAACCTTGAATCAATATCTCAAGGATCACCCTTACCTAAAAGATGTTATGTTACAAGATAACCTTGTGTTGAGCAAGTACATAACAAGATTAAATAGAGAGTAAATGATATATTACCACTGCTTGGTAGATGATTACACAAGTTAGCACACTTCACCTTGTTGTCTTTGGAATCTTGAATAATCACATAAAAGCACAAGACAAAAGTGAGCATTGATGTGTTCAAATGATTTTGGAATATTAGTATTTTTCAAGTGTTCAAAAGTTACAAAAAATCTGAAGTTTATGGCTTTTATAGATTTTGAAAATCGGTTCCAACAGTCATAAAACGGCTAGTAACGGCTAGTTTTTGAGGATTTCAGACAACCGAACTTAATCATCTGTGTCCGAACTGTCGTCCAAACATTACTATGACATGCTGTCTGGGAAAGTTTGGACGACCGAACTTTGCCCCTTTCATCCGAACTTGAGACCGAATTTCTCTGAAAATACAGTAGTCATGTTTACAGTTTGGACGTCCGAACTTGCGTCTGAACTGTTCAAACTTTGTCAAAACATTTGAAAATCAACCTCAATAAGTTTGAAAGATAAGTCGTTTAAAATCTTTTGAATTCAAAGACTGTTACTAATGATCATTCAAAGTTTACTCAGAATCATTTAAGATTCAAAAACAATACTTAGTAACTAAAATTTTATTCAAAGCCATTTAAGATTCAAAAACAAGTTTTGTGCTCTCTTATGCATTCAATAGATTCTAAGACAAACAAGTGTAGGGTTTACAAGAATATAACTATTAAGCAAGTGTAAACCTACACTAGAGTCTTCAAATCCTTCAATTCATAGGACACTTGAGTTGTCCTTAGCACTTTTATCTCCAAGGCAATAAGAACTCTTTACTTCTTAATCCAAAAATCCTATCACACAAATAACAAATGAATTAGTCCTTGTCAATGTTTGTCATTAATCAAAACTAATCAAAACTACATGATTTGCCCTTAGGGCTAACAAGTTCATTACATTCTCATTGAATCAGTTGAATATAATCTTTCCAAACCAAGTTCAATAAAGGAAAAAGGCTTTAAAAATTAGCCAAAGACCTAATTCACCCTCCTCCTTAGGTCTTTCAGGAACAATTCCTGCTCGTGTCCTTTACATGGGGGCTCTTGAAATCACCAAGAGCAATGTCGGCATTGCCACTATCTAGTTAGGGTTTTCAGAGAGCGCAGCTGCCACCATTGCCAATGCTGCTGCTGCTAGCTTGAGCTCTGCCATGGCCGCTCAATTGGTATGGACACTAGTTGATGTTATGAATTAGAGACTAATGGTCCAAGGAGGCAGTTGTGTTTATCTTGGAGTAGACTGACATTTTTACCTTCAAAATTTGAGGCATGGGCTTCTCACGTAAAAATTAGCCGCCTCATTCCGTCAGATTTTGCCATCTGAGGGTAGTTTTGGCATCCCAAAAATAGATTTGGGATAAATTATGTAACAAAAAATATTTTTTCTATTACTAACTAAACGATAATTGTTTGAGGGTATTTTTAGCTAATTTCTCATGTTTAAAAACCAACAACAACAAGTTGAAATCATTTTACACTATAACATAGATCTTTTAAGAATTTTAGAACTAAAAGCCATTATCAAAAGCTTAGTAAAACAAGATCAATGGAAACCTTTTAAGATTGAAAACCATGTTTTGTGCTCTCTTATAAATTCTTTAGATTCCGAACACAACAAGTTGAGGGTTAACAAGAATATACCTATTAAACAAGTATAAACCTACACTAGAGTCTTCAAAGCCTTCAATCCTTAGGAAATGCTCTATATTATTTAGTTCTTTGAGCACACTTGAGTTGTCCTTAGCACTTTATTTTCAAGGAAATGAGACTTCTTAGCTTCCACAATCCAAGAATCCTATAACACAATAATTACTCAAGTTAGCCTATATCAATATTTGTCATAATCAAAATTATAAGATTTATTCATAAGGCTTACAGCTAGTGCAGCTTGTGCTAGATTTGAGGATGCAGATAGAAAAGAGATGATGGAGGAATTCAATAGAATTAGGCAAAGGAGATTACTAGAAGAATATGTAGACAGGTTTGAGTACTTGAGGTCAGAGGTGATGAATTAAATAACCCAAGCTCCTCAAGATTATTATGTCTTTGTGTTTTGTGGTTGTGGGGGGGGGGGGGTTTAAAGAGGACCTGTGATGCTTGGTGAAAACATTTGAACCTGCTACTTTGGTAGCTGCCAATCAAAAGGCTATTCCGCTATAGCCAACTCTAAAGGCTCCAAACTATTTCAAAACTAGAATACTCAAAATACCTTTCAAAAGATTTCAGCCACACAGACCAGCCCCACTAAAGAACCTAAAAATATAGCTAAGAAACCTACTACCTTTAAGAGGATGACTTAAGAAGAGTACAAATAGAGGAGAGAAAAGGTCCTTTGTTTCAAGTGTGGAGAGAAATATTCACCTGAACATAAGTGCCCCACGAAACGGCATGATGTGATACTAGTAAAGGAGCTTGACCAGGTGGATAAGAAGGAGTTTTCCATGTATGGGGAGGAGAAAACAAGAATAGAAATAGTTATTGCAGAAGGTAGTGCAGGAGAAGAATTGGAATTATCAGTTAATGCAATAACAAGAGATTTCAGCCATAGTACTCTTAGGATCAATAAAAGAGTCAACAATAGGGAAATCTCAGTCCTCATTAATACAGGCTGCAGATCAAGTTTCACTGACAGCAGGCTAGTGACTGAATTACACCTTAGCAAGACCCTCACTATACCTGTACTCATAACCATTGCTGATTGAACTTCTATGGTGAGTAAAAGCATGAGCTGCAATCTTAAATGGAGCATGGGCGAACAAGAATTTCAGTTAGACTTGAGAATACTCAAACTAGGGAGTAGTGACTTCATTTTGGGAATGGATCAGTTGAAACAATATGAAAGACCTAACGGGGGTGAATTAGGTCTTTAACTAATTTTCAGAAAAATAATTCCTTTTTGTGAATATAGCTTGGAAGATATTTGAAATCAAGCTCACAACAAATTATGCAAGTAAACACAATGAGATTCCAAATTAAAAGAGATATCAGAAAAGATCACACAAGCAATTTATAGTGGTTCGATCACTCAAGATCTACATCTACTACCTTGAGCCCTAACTCAAAGATTTTAACCAAATTCAACTATAACAAAAGTTGATCAAAAAACAAAAGAGCCTCACCCAACAAGGGTTTTCCTCCAAAAACTCTTTTCACTTAAAATAATCAAGGCTCACGGTTTTATATCCTTAAGATAACCTTGAAAATAACAAGTAGATGAAGTAAGAGATAAGAAAGTTATCGACAAGACAAATTTAGCACGCCTTCACCTTTTTGTGTAAGGAATCTTGAAATTCAACTTTTTGGCATTCCCCCTTCATGTACCTACATCAAATGAGAGGAAGTGACTTTTGTCGCCCACATTTTTTTGGTCTAAAAAGGTTAGTGATAGTTCCCATAGCTCTCCAAATGATATTAACACCACTCTCTACATTTCTTTTCACATAGTATCTAGTGGCCTTGTGACCATTTCTACCACAATAAATACAACATGTATGAGGCATGGAGTAGATGTGGCTTTGACAAAGCAATTTTTGTATTTTGAAACATTATTTGCATGATTGTATCCAAGATCTTTTTTCAAAAAGGAAGATCTTTGAGATCCAAGTAGTTTTTCAATACTGTGTCTACCATTTGTAAATTTTTCAACATATAAGGTGAGATCATCAACTTTCTTTTTCAAAAAATCATAATCAACAATCATTTTCTCTAGAGAAGATATTTTAGCACAAAGAGATTTGTTCTCAAGAGATATGTTTTGCAAAAAAACATTTAAAATTTCTTTTTCAATATTCAAGCAATCAATGGATTCAAGGAGTTTTTTGTTTTCACAAAATAACTTTGAATTCTCCTTCAATAAATCATCAATTTTGAATCTCATCTCTTTGTTTCTTTTTTAAATCTTTCTCAATTCACTATACATATCCACAAGCAATTCACTATGATCATCAACATCAACATCATCATCACAATGTCTAGAGGTTGAAGGAATAGAGTGTACCTCATCATCCATAGCCATGAAGCACACATTTGCTCTTTCCTCATTGTCATATTTACTATCTACAGTGGCATGTTGATCCCAAGTGCCTACTAATCCTTTTCCTTTCTTGTGAGATTTCTTCTTCTTGAATTTGGATTCTCTCTCCTTCTCCAAGGCTTTAGGGCAATTGGCTACAAGATGTTCGGTACTTGTGCATTCATAGCATTGAGGCTTGAATAATGAAGATGATTGTCCTCCTTTCTTGGAAGGCCTCTTTCCCGTCTTGAGAAATCCCTTTTTATAGAATTTCTTGAACTTTTTGACCACCATAGCCATATCATCATGCTCTCCGTTTTTCATCTTCATCACTGGATGATTCCTCTTACTCACTAAGATAGTTGGAGGCTTCAAGTATCATTCCTTTTTTCCATTAGCCATAAGATCTTAACTTCTAGGTTGTAAAACCTTTGCAAAAAAGCAGGGGGTGAATTAAGTCTTTGGCTAATTTTCAAAACATTTATACTTTTTGTGAATATAGGTTGGAAAATGTTTGAAATCAAACTCACAACAAGTTATGCAAGTAAAAACAATGACCTTCCAAATTAAAAGAAAGATGAGAAGAAATCACACAAGCATTTACAGTGGTTCGATCACTCAAGATATAGCTGCTACCTTGAGTCCTAAATCAAGGATTCAACAAAATTCAACTATAACAAAAGTTGATAAAAAGAAGAGAGCCTCACCCGGATACAAACCTTACTCTAGAATCAGCAAGACCCAACACCCTTTGTTGGAATTTCGTCCCCAAGATTTTCTAGCAAGTTTAAGCTTGAATTTATATTTACCCTTGTTTTTTTTTTCAAACAAAAACCAATATCTAAAAGGTGACACTACAAACAAACTCAAGCAATTTGTTTGGTAAGTCAAAGAAGTTCAAGATGAACTTTAAAATTGAAGAGAAAGCTCTCTCTCAAATTTCACACGAAAATTCTGAATCTCCCCCTATTTTGGTAGACTTTTGGCCTTTAATTAGAGTACAAAGTCTTTGGAAATCCCTTTCCCAAATTGGATTAGGAAACCCTAATTAAAATCCCAAATAGGTAACCCTAAATCTGAGAAAAAAAACTAAGCCCAATTAATTTGGACTTTAACTAAAGAAAACAAGTGTTTAAAAAACCCCTAAATAATTATTACTATAATAAGAATTAAAACTCCGAGATGGATTAGGAAATCTCTGTTCAGCTTTTATTCCAAGGTTTCTTGATTGCCACCTCTATTTCCATGAATACCCTCCATTTCCATGCCTTCATGATCAGCCTCCATTTCATCTTGAATGATGAATTGGTGTTGGTCTTTAGATTCTTGAGTCATTTTTTCTTCAAGATTCATGTCCAGCTCATCTTCTTTTTCTTGCATGTAATTGGCCATGGCTTGCCTCAACTTCTTGGATCTTGAACGAGTTATAGGCCCTTGAGGAATTCTTGGAATGCCATCTTCTGCATTCTTTGAAACTTGATCTCTATCATTCCCCCTTGCCTCCAAAGGATTTGTCCTTGAATCATCATTACCTATATCCAAAACGTTTAGTAAAAAACATTGAATGTAGCACTAACATTATACTTACCTGGGTGATCAACTTTATAAGCATTATCATTGATTTTCTCAATTATTTAAAAAGGTCCATCTCCTCATGGTTCCAACTTTGATTTTCATTGAAGTGGAAATCTTTCCTTACAAAAATGTACCCAAACCCAATCTCCAACATTGAAGACTACGTGGTATTGTCCCTTATTATGTTGGACAACATACTTGGTGGTTTGTTGTTGAATGTTTTGCCTTGCCTTCGCATGAATACTCTTAACCAAATTTGCCTTTTTCTGCCCATCCAAACTGGTTAGTTCATTTAAAGGTAAAAGAACAAGGTCCATTGGTGCAAGAGGGTTAAAACCGTAGACAATTTCAAAAGGCGAATAATGAGTAGAAGAATGCACACACTGATTATATACAAATTCAACGAATGGTAAACATTCCTCCCATGATTTAAAGTTCTTCTTTATAATGGATCTAAGCATAGTTCCTAAAGTTTGATTTACTACTTCAGTTTGTCCATCAGTTTGTGGATGACAAGAGGTAGAAAATAACAACTTCTTTCCTAACTTTCCTCATAAAACATGCCAAAAATGACTTAGAAACTTAGCACCTCTATCACTTACAATACTCTTTGGAATTCCATGTAAACGCACAATTTCACCGAAAAATAAATCAGCAACATGAGTTGCATCATCAATTTTGTGGCAAGGGATAAAATGTACCATTTTAGAGAATCTATTAACAACAACAAATATGGAATCCCTACCTCTCTTAAATCTTGGCAAACCTAAAACAAAATCCATAGATATACGTACCCAAGGTTCTGTTGGAATTGGCAAAGGCATATCGAATCCATGTAGTTTAACTTTAGACTTAGCCTTTTTGCAAGTTATGCATCATGAGCAAATTCTTTCGACATCCATTTTCATCTGGGGCCAGAAGAAATGCTCCTTTAAAGTATCTAAAGTCTTAACAACTCCAAAATGTCCCATTAAACCTCCTCTATGTCATTCAATGACTAGCAATTCACGCAAACTACATTGAGGAATGCATAGTTTATTTTCCCGAAACAAAAATCTGTCATGCTTGTAGAATTTATCAAAAACACCTTTATCACATTCAGTAGACATATTCCCAAAATCAAGATCATTTGCATATAACTCTTTAATATGCTCAAAACCCAACAACTTAGCATTAAGAGTAGAGATTAAAGTATATGTACGTGATAAAGCATCAGCCATAATATTTTCTTTACCTTGCTTATACTTAATCACATAAGGAAACATCTCAATAAACTCCACCCATTTGGCATGTCGTCTATTAAGCTTGAGTTGCTCTTTTAAATGTTTTAAGGACTCATGATCATTATAAATCATTATAAATAATGTTTCCAATTTTGTAATGCTCGAACCAATGCATACAATTTTGTTATGATGGCCATTTTTCCCTTGATCTCTATATGATGGGGTCCTTCATTTGCTGACTCCCTTCACCTCCTTCTTCTTGCTTGTTCTCTTGGGCTTTACCTCTTTTTTCTTCATTCTCATGCTCTTCTTTTTCTTGGAGTGCTTCACTGCCTTTTCCTTCATCTTTGTCTTCTTCTTCAGCTCTACAGAAACTAGCACCATTCAAAAATCACTTGAGAAATCTTTCTCAAGTCTTCTTCCATATTCTTGAGTCTAGCTTCTAAACCATCAAATTTGTTCATCTTCTTCATTTCCTTTACATAGTTGTTCAATGTCTCTTGAAACACCTTGGCAACTATGGTGTTACCTCTAGTGAGATTATCACCTTCAACTTATTTTCCTTCAATGGAGGATACCTCTTCAAATAGTCTTCTTTTTGTGGGGAGTTGCTCCCCCTCACTTGGAGACTCATGCCTTTTTTTTCCCCTTTCTCTAGCAAGGATTTCCTCTTCATCCTCTTCTTCTTCTTCTTTTTCTTCTTCCTTCTCTTCATTATCACTAGCATCTCTTTTATCACCTCTTAGAGGAGTTTCTCTTCTAGTCCTTTATACATTATCATCATCAAGTGTCCAAGGAATTCTCTTTAGTGAGTTGTTGGTGTAGACTTCTTCACTCTTTATTGGTAAACCACTAGAAGACAATTGCACTTGGAGATACTTGAAAATTCCTGTTAATAACCTTCCATACGGCAATGCCTTATGCTCATTTCTTCTAGCTGCCATTATATTCTTTAGCACTATATATCCAAAATTCAATTTTCTTTTCTTATGCATGGCTAGCATAATTACAACATACATATTATCAACAGAAGATTTGTGCCCTAAGTATGCTATAATCAAGGTAGTAAGCATGTGATGCAAAGCTCTTTCACTAGCATCAAAAAGCTTTTATCTCTCTCTCCTTTCTAGTCTTGAGGCTTCTACCATTTATATAGGCATTCTCAATGGAAATTAAAGCTTTTGATGCTAGGGGAAGAGCTATGCATTACGCCAACCGCTACGACCGTCTCTACCGCTTTACCGTTTGCTGCTACGACCTGCTTTCCGTCTTTCTCCTACGGCTGCTACGAACCGCTCAAGTAATACCCCTTCCTTAGCCTTTCTTATAGTATAGCTGAGTAGCTAAGAGCTTCTGGTAATTTAGGGTGAGGGATGTCTTCTCTTTCCCTTATCAAGCAAGCCACACCACACTTAATCGCCCTTGATGCCATCTTGGCGGTGTCCCCCCCTACCGGAGACTATGGTGGTCTGGGATTTTAGAACACTGACTGAGCTTTAGTCGACCAGAGGAAATAGGCTACTCGGGCATAGGTGAAGGAACGATAGCCACTCCACTATCTCCCCGGGCAAATCTTCTTCCAAAGAATGAATGAAAAGAGGGAAAGATTGTTCTTTCATCAGGTTGAGATAGTCACTTTCTATTTTCGGAATTGGATGCCGCGGCTCACTATACATGGTTTTTCTTTCCACGATATTTGTGTTCGGGTAGGACCGATCAGTTAAGGAGGATCGCTAACCCAACTCTTTGAATCTTTGACTATGCCTGTTCCCCTTTGCACCGGACTTGCTATTATAACAACCGATCTCTAGTCGTAGTTAGCTTCAGCTGTGAAAATGAACTATGTCACGCATGTCTGCTCTTTATGAGTCTATTCCCGTATTAGCTAGATCGGTATGCCAGTGCTCACCGGACTTTCTATTCTACTTGCTCCTGCAAGCGACCTCTAGTGAGGAAAAAGCAGCAAAAGATACGACCTTCGCTTCGAATGGCAAATCGACCCTTCTTTCAGTAGTTGGTGGTCCGACCTGTAACCTGTACTCTATTATATCACTCCGCACAAGTTACCTTCCTTAAAGGGAATGAGAGAATATAGAATAACAGAAAGGGGGGTATTAACAGAATGTGAAGGCCCTACTCTATCGGAGTTCGGTTTTTGTCATTTACTACTGAATTGACTACCGCTAACCCAACCCACGCTCAGGCGAAAGACCTAGCAAAGTAAGTAGTAAAAGCGATCCAACGAAACAAGCAAGAGATTGAGCGCGAAAGCCGTTGCGCGTTAGCGGCGCGCATCCGTTTTCTTGCTCCGCCAAACGAGTCCAAAGCAACACAAGAGGCATACTGAGCTTGAGCGAAATAAAGGTGGGAAAGGCCAACTACACACCTTTTTGAAACTACAGGGGAAAGGGGGAATCTACAGTTTTCGCAATTGAATCAATCTTACCTCAAAGCAAAGGAGACAATCCCACCCCCATCTGTCAATGAGTTGCTGACCTAAGCTGTCGCTACCCCTTATTATAGAGAGTGCCACGGGGGGATGCTTCCTATCGGGCAGAGAAATAAATGGAAAGACGCATGCCATGATTATGATATCTTCTTTTGCTGCTGCTAAGCAGTTCAACCTTTCGATAAGAGTGAATCGGAATTACGATCTCTTCTCAAGATGGGAGCAAGAAGGGCCTAGCATGAAGAGACCGAGCCTCCCTTTAGAGTAGTCGACGCTAAGAAGAGCATGAATTTTCCTAGTTTACTAAAGAGTACCGGATGTGAATCAGAGCTGGAGCTCAAAGAGTTATTAATGAAGAAGCCGCTCCCCCACGGTAAAGGACTCAAGTCGATTAAGTTTTTCAAAGTTTGGATCGGTCCCTATCGCAAACTATCGAAATTTATGCATCAGCCATCTCAGCAGCTGCCATACGCCTCCTTCTATTTCGTCTCTATCATGCTTTCTTTCTCCGTCACTTCTTCTATAGGAAAAGCGCGCCTTTAGCTACTTATTTCCCCTCTCAAATACTATAAATTAGCTACAAATTAGCTAAAGTCTAAATTACGTGGATTGTCAAAGAAACTATGGCAAGGGCGAGCGAGTACTCGAGCAGTAAGAGCTGATAGTGGAACAGCTTATTTTGCACCAACGGCTGATTAAATAAGATCTGATTAACTGACTGAACCACCAGCAGCGGATAGGCCCCCTTCCACACCCACAGCCCTCCTTTGGCTTTCTTCCCTTGGGCTCCCCTCAAATGCTCTTTCCCTTCGTTCTCTCTTCCTGACCCTAAAGGTTAAGGAAAGGCGGCAGGCGGGTCTAGAATAGATTCGCCAACGAGTCCTGACTTTTCAACAACAGAGGCGAAAACTGACTCTTTCAAGTCAAGGCCGGGTGGGATTCTCTATCGGATGCTTATTCATCAAGTGTATCCTTTGTCCCTTACCTCAGTAGCTTTCCCGGAAGGCGGTAAGCGCCTTCGGTGAAAACTCTTCCAACAATCAATCGCGAGGCCTGAGGATTCTTTACTGACTCGTCTGATGTCTCCTGAGCGTATGGTGAAAAAGGGTCTACCACCTCGGAATCGAATGTCATAAGCCCGGAGATCCGAGAGAATAGTAATACATAAGCCTAGCCTAGAATGCCTAGGCAACAGAAAGAGAATGAATAGGAAGAGAAGACTAGAGAGGTATAGTAAGAAGAAGAAGCATTTTCCAGTTCGAGAATAGGGAGCAACTAGGAGACAACATCCGAGTTAGCAACTTTCAAAGCAATTAGGTAAAAGCCCAACGAAGAGTTTTTCCTTTAATCAGCAGGGATGGCACCTGCCTTTCTTTAGATGACATTTCTCTCACTACCAATAAATAGTCTCCGCTTCAAAGAAAAGCTTTGAAGGGCTTACCTGCTTTCTGTTCGAGAGTAGGAATCGACTCTAAGAGCAGAGTCACTAGAAGAGTAAGGTAAGGCCTAGAGCATATCAGAGTTTGACCGAATAGCGGACTTAGCTTCAAAGCTTGAAGTGAAGGCTTTACCTTCAATCAATGCCGGAGAAGTTTCGACATCGGAAGTTAATTAGTGCGTAGGCTGCGCTGCGCCGTCTCTTGTACCGTTTTATAGAGAGAATTTGAGTGTTGACTAATCCAAAGTAACCAAGTAACCAATCGACCAGACCAATCTTTCTGTGGAGGCAGCGAAGGGCATGACTGCCCACTGAGTGATGGGTGGTTCACCTAGACGCCCTAAGTTGCGTTGGACACTCTGCCAATATTTCTTGGCGAATCCTATTAACTTCATCTTGGCAAAACGAACACGCGACATGCCATACCAATCAAAATAGTCCTCCATGTTATCCAACCAATCTGTGAAGATATTAGGGTCCAACTTTCCATCATATTCAGGGACATCAACTTGGACTCTCCTAGTAATGTCTCCTAAATCCTCATGACCATACCTAGGAGGTTGTGGTGAACGCCTGTTGTGTCTATCTGGAACCCTAGCATGGGGTCCGACTGGAACTCTATGGTCCTGTCTATGCTGAGGCCTAGGGGTCTGCTGGAATTCTATGGGTTGGTCCTCAGGAAAATGATCACCATCATCAAGTGGGGCCCTAGGATCTAAGGTAGAAGGGAGATCACCATCCGGGGGAAATCTCACAGTTGGTCTAGGGGTTGCGTGACTCATCCTATTAGGGGAACCCTGTCTCCCAGGAGTAGGAAGTATTCCTTGCACTGACCCTATAGAATAAGGGGAACCATTTCATTGCCTAACTGACTCCTCTAAATCCTCTCCTACAGGGCGCTTACCCAAGTGTTTCAGGATTTGTGAAAACTGCTCAGAGAGTTGCTCTACTTTACCCTCGAGACTGTCCAATTTAGAGTGGTTGTCAGTTTGTGGAGTGGGAGGGGTCTGGTCTCATTTTCCTTATTTGGTGCCATGGTGCAATGCAGTAAATGAATGAGGTAATGCCGAGCTAACTTAAATGGAAGGAAGTAATGTGAAAATATAACTTTTAGTTTTTCAAATAAGTTATATTTTCAAGAGCTTAGGATTTCTCTCTCTCTAAGTTAAGTAAAAAGAAAAAAAGAAAAATCAAGATCTTCTACCTCCTTACTTTCCATGGATTAGCTAGCCGCCTTACTTAGTAAAAGTGTCTCCGACTCAACAAAGACAATAGGCGGGTCTTCTTCAGTCTGCTTGGAAAGCGTTATTTTATCTTAAACCAAAGTACCCGGCGCTTTAATTGGAGCTCTCCCACCTGCCAGGGCGATGGAATACTGATAAAGAGTCCAAGGGCTCAAGAGACTCATCCGCGATAAAAGATAAAAGGCATTGAAATTGTTTACTCGAGGGGATAATATAATAGAATGGCTTTCTTGGAATTTATTCGGCCGGTTGGTTAGTCTGACCTCTTGTGCTGGCCTTCAGTGCCTTAAAAGGTCCAATCTATCAATCACTGGAGCGAGAACTCACCTTAGTTCACTCGTGCAATTTAGGGGCTTGCCCTATTTCAGCAAAATGTGCACCCCAGTGTCTTTGGGTGGACATTGGTATCCCATACATACGTGAACCAGGGCGCGGCAAATGAGGAAGGTCTATCACTTTTTCGACTGGAAGATCAAACTGGGGAAGCATGAAGGACCTCCGGGCTTACGGTGGTAAAAGAAGAAGTTGGAATCTGGTCGAGGTTGAAGCTCGTAAAAGTAACGAAAGAACACATCAACGGGATGATCAAAGAAAGCTACTTTGGAGAAGGTAAGCTCTCTTGACATCTAGGAAGGCTACATACTCCTCATCTTACAGATCAGATGACCAACGAGCTTTAACGTTCATAAATTCAAGCTAGTCCGAAGGGAAGCTTCATCTTCCGAGCCCCCTGATAGAGGTTATGTAATACAACAAAACACTTGGGCGTCGATTTCAATCAATGCCAGAGAACTTGGAAGTAGTGGAATTTGACTATGAAATTGGTGGTATGGTATAGCTTTTAGGATTAGTGGATTAGTTTTAGGAGGTAGCAGTGAACTCTTCATTCTTCTCGAGGGGACTTAGCTTAGGGATTCACTGATTTCGAAGTTTTCCGCCCGAAACCAAGAAACAAAACAGAAGATGCAGAGGATACTATGAATTCAGAGTGAGCCTCTATCCTATGGTCTAGGAGTATAGAAGAGAGCACCTTCACCCTTCACTTAACCAAAAGCGTACACTCGATAGGGAAGTTTTATTATCAAATGGCTAGAAGGCGAAGAGCACACAGCGCAATAAGGTAAGGTATAGGAACGGTTGACGCCGAGAAAGACTAAAGACGGGAGAGCACGCACAGACATCCTCGGGAAAGCACTAATGAACACTACGCCATCCCTGACACTTATGCGGTGAGATAGCAACCATCCGATATCGCCCACAAAGCTAAGAGGCCACTGGCACCGAATAATACCCATAAAGAACGCTAACCGCCATCGGTTTCTTACTCGTGCAAAGGAACTCTTTCTTGGAAACTTGAACAACTTATAACGATGTTTGTCCCGCGGAAGATAGGGATCTTTACAAAAGGCTTTCTTTATAAAGCTTTCGTCTCAATTCATATTGAGCCGCGAGCAATCTACGTTTGTGATCTCGTATATTTCGCTTCTCCGACATCTTACTGAGTTTACCCCTCATCTTTTTGCAAAAAGCCGCTCCACGGTGGTAAAGTCTCATCTTGTGTGAGGATGAAGGCTTAGTTAGTGCTTGCGGAAAGGCTGAGGTACGATAGCGAGAGCAAGAAAACTCCTGCGCTTACGCTTGCTATTCTTCTACAACCATGACACGCCTATTCTATAGCTCATAGCCTTACTCTTGGCTTGGTAGCCTCTCTTATATGAACAAGCGAGAATCGGTATGAAAGTACGACTTCTCTCAACTGGTTTACTCCGGAAAAGAAGGTGTCTGGTGATCTGACTTTCATTGGGGTTTAAGCCACTTGACCGTACTTAGATATAAGCTTCTCCAGACGGGAAAAGAAAGGGCTACGAGACCATACGACCAAAAGAAGACGGTCACTCTCTTACTATATACGTAATTTAGACTAAAGAAAGAAGACGGTCTTAGATAAGGAGTTTTAACCGTAAGCCGTACAGGAGAGGTCAACAGTGGCAACGAGACAAAACTTAGAAACGTCGACCCTAAGGGAGAGGAGATAGATTGGAAGATGGGAGACTTACAGGTGTAGGGATTGTAGCCTAATAAAATAATAAAAGAAAGGGACGTAGGGACGAGACCTTTAGAGCGTAATTAGCTTAGGGGTAGAAGCAACTCTCCTTAAAGTTACAGTCGCCCTTCTTTTTTTTCTATAAATTAGCTTCAATATTATTTATAATATCTTAGATGATGTTCGAAAATGCTGTGTTAGTATTAATGTCTAAGAAGGCGGACATCGGTCGAAGTAAGGGGTAAAAAAACCAAAAGACTGAAAGGAGAGCGTCGAAAGGGACTGTAAGGATAAGGTGTAGGGGTAAAAAGAAAAGGACACGGACACCCTTCTCTCTAGGAGCTTTTAAGCCGCGATACCGGGGAGAAAGACAACGGCAGCCAAACCGAAATAAAATAAGGGAGATCGCCTAATATATGTAGCGGGTTTACCCGTACGATACGAGGGTCGTATTGACGAGACAAAAGATCTTATTAGCTTAGGGGCTTTACCTCTAAAAGAAAAAGCTGTCTATGTCTAAGAGAAGAGCGGCGTAGTGGCATATCTATCTCAAAGCGGCGTCTTTTTCCGCCTGCTTTTTGAAAAAAGTTTGGTAGGGGGGGCTGCCAAGCTTGACTAATAGAATAGGGCATAAGGAGAATGCCTGTCCTGTGCCACCTCAAGTTCTCCTCTCTACCCATCCCTGTACTCAAAAGCGAGCTAAGCTCCCTAGTCTCGTGGATGGCCCATCAGTCGAACGAAAACAAGAAAAGTCCACCCCTCCCGGTACGGGCGAGTAGGATATATAACAACGAAGACCCAGCTGTAGCATCTAAGCCATCTCTTTCAATGTCTCCAAGTCCTGTTTCCGATCTCAGCGCTGCGCTAAGCGTGGTAGTTAGGGATTCTTAAAGTGCAGCTGAAAAGGCCTGTGACAGGGTCGAATCGAACGACGGAAAGTCTTAATCAGTCGTTTAGTTATTAGTATTTTCCACTATGGAAGCAGGAGTGAGCCCTCGGCGATTGAGAGCACCTGTTCCAGTGTTTAGGCTCATTCCAGTTTGGTAATCTTGGCGTGGGACCTAAACAAGTCAAAAGCCTACCCTAAGGGCGCTTATCAAGCTTTGTCAGCGGCGGGGACCCTATTCAAGTAGTTCCACGCATCTTTCTCTTGTTGGAGACGAGAGCCTCAACGAAAGCTAGCGCCTATCAATGCAAGGACTTCGCTAAAGAAGGTCTGTCTGTGCGCGAGGAAGGTCTTAGTCCGCTTGGCTAGGTTCGCTTTGCAAGGAAGGGAAGGCATCCGTGCAGGTAGTTCAAGGCTGAGGTCAAGCTATGGGCACAAGGAGGTAAGGTATAGTCAGTTCCTTCTTCGTCTTTTGCTTGTCAGGAAGCCGCAGGCGATGCCTTCTTGCTTGTGTAGTTGGCCTTGCCTGCTTAGTGCGGAAGTGCGTAAAGTAGGCTCAGCTTCTTTGGTTTATAAAGATCTTGTAGTAGCTTAGATTGAATTGAATCTTATAGTTCCTATGGTAGCTTAAGACACTTTCTCAATAGTATAAGTGGACCTCTCAAAGGTATAAGTAGACATTAGTCTTGCTGGTTCGGTCTTTTGTTTATATGCCCACATTGAATACTTCTAAATTCCAGTTCATGGCTTCGTATGTACTGAGTGACTATAGGTCCATTCAGATGCTGCTCCAAGAGAACTTTATTCGGCCTTTGTATGACCGTCTTCCCTTCCTGTCTTTCTCCTTCGGTCAGGTAGTATGGAGAACTAGAAGAGAAACTCCTCCAAAAGGAATAGAAGCTGAAGAAAGTGAGGAACTGAGGAAGAAGAAGATGAAGCAGATATATGGGCAAGAGAAATGAAAACAAAGAGGAGGCATGATTCAACAAGTGAGGGGGAGCAACCTCCCTCCAAAAGAAGATTCTTTGAAGAAGAGCCAATCGCTCAGTCACATCCTAATGTTGGAGAAGGTCCTAGTGCTGAAGGAATTTCAAGAGGAGATATAATTCAAGAAGCATTAAACAACCACATCAAGGAGATGGAGAAAATATATAAATTCTTTGAAATGTTTGCTCCTATGGTTCTTGAATAATTAGACGGTTTAGAGAATAGAGTCAAGCACAATGAGTAATTATTGATGAAAAATACTCAAAGCGGTGAAGGGCCTTCTAGAACTCAAGAGAAAGATACAATGATGATAAAGATGATGATAATGATGATAACCAAGAGGATGACAGTGAACAAGCTATGGAGTCACAAAGAGGAGATCAAGAAATGCAGCAAACTGGAATTAGCCAAGAAGGAGGTCAAATTGCAAGAGCTGAAATAACAACACCATCTAATCCAACATTCAGCCAAGGAAGAGTCAAGCATGTTGCAGTCAAAAAGAAATCTAGAAAGGACTCTCCATCAGCATCAAAAGACTGAACATATCTTTACTCTTATCTCTATTTACTGTTTTTAATTATTTGTGATAAGCTTAGTATGACTTATGAATACTTACTAGCTTGGTTTATGCAATTTCTCTATTTTTGCTCTTTAAATTTCTTCATTTTATTACTATTTTTAATGTGGCTTATGTAATATTTTTTAATGAAGCTCAATGATGAAACCTCAATGTTGAGAGCTTCTTCTAATGATACTTTGATCACCCCAAGCTTAATTGCTGTTATAAAAGGGGAGAAAAAGTTGTTTTATAGAATTATGCTATAGTTGCATATCAATCTCATTTTCATATCCCCATCTTTGAGTAATGACAAAAAGGGGAGAAAAATGTGCTGCAAGAATGTGTGGCAATATGTGTGTTATGTGTGTTACAATATGTGGCGTTGTGTGCTATGTGCTGCTATGTATGTGCTGATATATGATATAATGAGTAATGTGAAAATTTGGCACATTTTGCTGTATTTTTACATTTGAAATTTAAACTGAAAGGATTATAATATGTGAGGATAGAGTTCATAAGTTTGGACTTGAAATTCGGATGCAAACCAAAGGTTCGGATGCATCCAAACTTTCTTGCCAAAAATGTTTTTCTGTTGTTCAAATTGTTTAAAAACTGTTTTAATCCTTCTTATCATATTTGAACAACCTTAGGAAGGCTTATGTTAAAATATTACAGCCTTCATCGCACGTATTTTAAAGTTCGGACTTGAAATTTTAAAATTCGGATGCATGAGTCAAAAGTTCGAATGCATGTTCTGAAATTCGGATGCATTCATATTTTGTTGCCAAAAAGTGCTCTTTTGTTGTTCAAATTGATTCAAATATGTTTTAATCTCTTCTAATATGTTTGAAAAACCTTAGGAAAGCTTATTTACAAAATTTGCAGCTTTCATTTCACTTATTTTATTGTTTGGACTTGATATGTCAGAATTCAGATGCTCAGTATCTCAAGTCCAAATTTGTTGAAAAATGAGCACAATCTAAGAGGGAGCATTGTTAATCTTTTATGACCTTTAATGCCTCTCTAAGAAGTTTTCCTAATGCTTAAATGCTATATCTTCTATCTTAGTTGTTGGAAGGAAGGAGGTAAATAGAGGTTGGTTGGGTCATACGCTCATTGCCACTCTATTTCCATGAATACCCTCCATTTCCACGCCTCCATGATCAGCCTCCATTTCATCTTGAATGATGAATAGGTGTCGGTCTTTAGATTCATGAGTCATCTTTTCTTCAAGATTCATGTCCAGCTCATCTTCTTTTTCTTGCATGTAATTGACCATGGCTTGCCTCAACTTCTTGGATCTTGAACGAGTTATAGGGCCTTGAGAAATTCTTGGAATGCCATCTTCTGCATTCTTTGAAACTTGATCTCTATCACACCCAACAAGAGTTTTCCTCCATAACCTCTTTTCACTTGTAATAATCAAGGCTCACCCTATCAGAAAGGTTTTATATCTTCAAGATAACTTTGAAAATAACAAGTAGATGAAGTAAGAGCTAAGAAAGTTACCAACAACTTGGTGGATGATGACAAATTTAGCACACCTTCACCTTTTTGTCTAAATAATCTTGAAATTCAACTTTTTGGCACAAGACAAAAGAGAGATTTTTGGTTAGGAATGATTGAGAAGAGTAAGGATTCTTAAAGGCTCAAGAACTACCCAAATATATGAAGTCTATGCCTTTTATAGTAGAAGTTCTATGGCGATAGCTGACTAACTTATCAGCATACCATAAGGTACACTTCACCCACTAATTTTAAACCATGTGGATTCTGGGTGCCAACTCAATTACTTCCTACTTCACTAATGCCAAGATCTAGCCATGAACACCGTTACTTTAGAATTAAACCACCCACGAATCTCTAACATTCAAAAATCTGAACAAATTTTGTGTGACCAGCCAATAGCCCAGAAAACACCACACTCCATTTGGTCGAAGCCATATCTGCAGAAACAATCTTCCCAATTCAATTTACTCAAATGTGTTGATGTGTTGTGGTTGTTACTGACAAATATAGTGCCACTGCAGCAGTTGCGGTTAAGACTAAGAAAGAAAATAAATTGGAAGAGATGAGTAATTTGAAGAGATATGTATGTTGAATCAGATGCAAATTTGCTCTGCCTATTTGGAAGCTATCTTCTTGCATTGTAATTTTAGCTAAAACATTATATATCATTCAGGCAGTACCATTGAATTTTCAATATTTTGAGAATTTTTCTCTATAATTCTTGATGTAAATTGATGAGAATAATTAGAGGAGAAGGATTCTTGCTGTAAATCTTTTGAATTAAAGTCGATAATTTATCAAAAGATCTGTAGTCTAAAAGCATAAAAATCTTCTTGCTGATTTATGATGCAAATGTACTATTTTCATTTTGTTTTTTTTTTCATTTTTTCTTTTGTACATGAAGTGTTTGATGAAATGCCCAAATAATACCTATCTATGCCCATCAAGTATATCTATCTAGCAACTTGAAAACTCAGAATTTGGTGCCTGTTGTGTACAGTCATCACTACTCTGAGAAGGAGGAAAATGAGAGAAAATCTATGTTAGCCCTAAGGGCAAATCATGAAGTTTTGTATAATGACAAGCATTGTTATAGACTAACCTTTATGTCAAGTGTGTGATAGGATTGTTGGATTAAAGAAGTATGAAGTCTTGTTGCCTTCAAGCCAAAGTGCAAGAACAACTTCAATGAGTCAAAGTGATTGAAGATTGAAGAATTTTGTTCAAAGATGATTAAAGGCATTGAAGACTTGGAAGTGTAGGTCAAATATGCTTAATAGGCATATTCTTTTGTAAACCCTACACTTATGTGTCTTAGAATTTTTGAATGCATAAGAGAGCAACAAAAACTTGTTTTGAATCTTAAATGGCTTTGAATGAACATTTGAATAACAAGTATGTTTTTGACCTCAAATGATCTTGAGTAAACTTTGTATGATCAAAGTGTTTTAGTAACAATTTTTGAGTTTGAAAATGTTTAAATGATTTATCTATTTATACAAAACGTTTTCAATGTTATTAAGGTGATTTTCAAATGATTTGGCAAAGTTTGATCAGTTCGGACTCTAGTTCCGACGTCCAAACTTTGAAAATGTTCACTATGCTTCCAGAGAAATTCGGACGCAAGTTCGGAAGTATGGGATAAAGTAAATGATTGAAAGGCAGTGGACGTAGATCTTGAAGAGATCGAACCGCTATAAATTGCTTGTGTTTATTGATCTTAAATTGTTTATTGCTTTAACATTGATTCATATATTCTCTCATTGAAACAAGTACACATAATCTGCTCTAGCTAAACTTGTAAAAGGAAATAGTTTTCAAAAATTAGCCAAAGACCTAATTCAACCCCCCTTAGGTCTTTCAATCTATTTTGTATTTGTGATATTGATTTGCATTATGACATGCTTGGTCTCCAGCAGCTCCTTCAAATGAGATCTCTTTCAAATCATCTTGATTGCCTGAAGATGGATGGGTAAGAATTCTATAGTTGTCTTTGACCAGATAAAACATCTTAAGCTGTTCTTGGAGTCGGTACTATGGAGCAGTAGAACATTTTTAATTCCATAACTGAATTATATTGAGATAATTGCTGCAGAAGGTAGCATCTTCGGATGTGATGTGATAAGCTGTGAGTGAAGTTCACTAACAATGGTACTAATAACTAACCTAGGCATCAGATCATTAGAAAGTATAGTATGTTTTTACTTTAGGGCCCTTAAACTTTACTTCAATTTTAGTTTTTGCCATTCAATTTTAAAGTAAATGATTTGTAAGCTTAAATTATGAAAAAATATCATATCTTGCCATTCCACCTTTTTTTATCATTAAAAGTCTAACAGTACATGTTATTTGATATTCACGTAATTTTCGTAAGGGTATTTTAGTTAATATAATCAAACCATCACATTTTTCTTTTATTAAATTTTCTCTAACTTCTCAGAAAAAAATTATGTACTTTTGTTTAAAACAGAATTCAAATTGATTTCAAAATCAATTCGACAAAAGAATCAGACTTTTGGAGTTTGATGAAGAGGACTTTTTTCAAATGTTTTGGATTTTTTGATCGAAGCTAAAAGCTACCACATGTAGTCTATGGAGATGGCAGTTGATGGAAAAGATGAAAAGAAAAATATTCATAAAAAATAAAAGAAAAAAGATGAAAGTCAATTTCACAAAATCTTTTTAAAAGGCGATCATTATACTGACCAAAATATCATTGGAATGTCCATATATAAGTCACATGACATATTTTGTTAGTAATTAAATAACAAACGTAAACGTAAGGGCAACTTTTTGTGCTTTTTCAAAATTCAAGGTCACAAATCTTCTACTTTGAAGCTGGAGGGCAAAATTCAAATTTGGAAAAAAATTTAAAGGCAAGTTGAGTTGTTTACCCTTTACTTTATTCATGCTTAAGTAACCTATAGTTTGGCATCCAATACTAAAGAGCAACACTATTAGAAACTATGAGCATTAGGATGTACTAGGTCTAGCTTTTCAGTTTAAAAACTCCTAATGGTTAAATTACGAGCAAATCATTGCCTTTATGTTTGGAATTACACATGTGAAAGACCTAAGGGGGGGTGAATTCGGTCTTTGGCTAATTTTTGAAAACTTTTTCTGTTTTATGAACCTGGTTTGAAAAGATTATATTCAATTGCTTCAATGAGAATGTGATGAACTCGATGACAAAGCAATAAACAATTGAAGAGCAAATAACACAAGCAATTTATAGTGATTCGATCTCTTCAAGATCTACATCCACTACCTTGAGTCTACACTCTTGGATTTCAACCAATCTACTATAAGCTCAAATTCAATCAATTACACAAGAGGCTCACCACAAAATTTACACCAAAAACCAGTTTTGCAATGCTACAAACAAGGTTCACCCTACCACAAGGATTTCATATCTAAAAACAACCTTAAATCAATATCTCAAGGATCATCCTTACCTAAAGGATTTTATGTTACAAGATAACCATGTATTGAGCAAGTAGATAACAAGATTAAATAGAGAATGAATGAGATATTACCACTACTTGGTAGATGATTACACAAGTTAGCACCACTTCTCCTTGTTGTCTTTGGAATCTTGAATAATCACATGAAAGCACAAGACAAGAGAGAGCTCTAATAATTTCAAATGATTTTGGAATGTTAGGATTTTTTAAGTGTTCAAAAGTTACAAAAAATCTGAAGTTTATGACTTTTATAGATTTTGAAAATCGGTTCCAATAGTCATAAGACGGCTAGTAACGGCTAGTTTTTGAGGATTTCGGACAACCGAACTTAATCATCTGCGTATGAACTGTCGTCCAAACATTACTGTGACATGCTGTCTGGGAAAGTTTGGACGACGAACTTTGCCCCTTTCATCCGAACTTAAGACCGAATTTCTCTGAAAATACAGTAGTCATGTTTACAGTTTGGACGTCCGAACTTGCGTCTGAACTATTCAAACTTTGTCAAAACATTTGAAAATCAACCTCAATAAGTTTGAAATCATTGGTACTAAAAGATAGGTCATTTAAAAACTTTTGAACTCAAATACTGTTACCAAAGCACTTAATCATTCAAAGTTTACTCAAAACCATTTATGATTCAAAAACAACATTTTGTAATTCAAAGTTTATTCAAATCCATTTAAGATTCAAAAACAAGTTTTGTGCTCTCTTATGCATTCAATAGATTCCGAGAACAAGAAGTGTAGGGTTTACAAGAGTATAACTATTTAGTAAGTATAAGCCTACACTAGAGTCTTTAAAGCCTTCAATCCATAGGACATGCTCTATATTCTTGATCCTTGAGCACACTTGAGTTGTCCTTAGCGCTTTTAGCTCCAAGGCAATAAGAACCCTTTGGCAAAAGTCCTATCACACAAATAACATATGAATTAGTCCTTATCGATGTTTGTTATTAATCAAAAGTACATGATTTGCCCTTAGGGCTAACAATATGTTTTCAGAATGAAACTAGTTGAAAAAGGAATCAAGTTTTTCCTTTTAGATTTACAAAATGCTACTATCTTTAACCACCAAAAAATTCCAATATCTAACAAATAGTAAGAATTAGAGGAGAAAAATTCTCAAAGTAGTCATCATGAACCAAAGAGCTCCGTCAATACATATTGCACAAATAGCCAGTTGAAATAGTTAACTCTAAGTAACACCGTAATCTCTCACTTCCCAATCTCTCTTGAAATAACAATTTCTTCACCTCCTTGCCTGGAATAACTTCTAATTGATGGATTTTGAGATGAAGCCTACGAAAACATGCACTAACTTGATCAATTATAATATTATAAAATTATAAAATGAATGAAATAAATCATTAAATAACTTATCGATTGGTTAAATGATGTGTAGTTATAGGACAATACCTGAGATTGGCATTCTTCGTGAGATTGATGTCTCTGACCACTATTTGATGCTTGTTGACTCTTCACCTTTTTCTTTTCAATGAAGGTTTTTAACCTAGAGTTTTTCTTCCCTTTCTTCTTCTTAGCAACAAGATCTTGCAATGCACAAGCACCACTATCCAAATTGCTCAAAACCATTACCAACACATCCATCTTCTTCTGAAAACACACTATTTTGGTACTGAATAATTTCATACTTAGCAATATAAAGGTGTAGCCGAACAATATCTTCTGCAACATCATCTCCAGCCACGCTCATCAAAGAAGATGAATCTCTCATCAAACTTTTAATACACATAGCCGATGAAGATGCAATAGTAGCAATATTTTCTACATTATAGTTATTGCATACAATCCCTTGCTCTGCACATTTAGTCCAGCACTTTATAGCAGTCCCCATTGCATGATCTTGGTCAGAGAAAATAGATATCAATGCTTTTCCTCCCATAGAATCTAAAAATGACCTACATAAACACTCGAATGAACTTGTTGTCTCATTATTCAAGAAAGCACATCCAAAGTATATGTTTTTCCAATGGTTATTCATACCAACAAATGTAGCAAAAATCGTATTCCATTTATTTTTTCTGTATGTGGTATCAAAAATCATCACATCTCCAAAGCACTCATAGTGCAATCTTGACATTCCATCCCTCCAAAAGACATTAGGCAATCTGCCCTCACCATCAAGTTCAAAGGTATAGAAAAAAATTGCATCTTCTAATTGTCTAGCCTCAAAATAATTAATAAGAGATTGTGCATCTCTCGAGCTAATCAAGCTTCTTTTACTAGATTGTTGAAAATTATGAACATCTTGCTCTATTAGGCCAATATTTTGAATTCTACCAGCTTGATTCACCAAATACCTATAGGCCTTATTGGAGCAACACCAGAATCAACCAATGAAGTAATAATTTGTTCAGTAGCCAATGCAAGTTTCTTTGCAGATGAGATGAAATGTCTTTGTCTATCATCTACCATTGGATGATTATGATCATCGTTGAATTCAACTACCTCCCATAACCCACGGCAAATTTTAAATTTTATCTCAGCCATGCATCCACATCAATATTCTAGTCTTTGTCTTTTTCTTTGCTCATGAGGTGCAAGCACAGCAGATTTTCCTTCATATGAACAAACAAATACAGATCTAGCTAATTCATTCCTGCCCCAAAACTTTTGTCCCTTCCTTAGTCCAAAACCCTTTGAAATGACATAAGTATTATATGTAGTGTATGCATCATCTTCATATTTGAAAACCATTCCAATGTTCAATCCAGAATTAACATGAATAAATGCATCTTCTAAATTATTTTCAGCAATGTATATAACTTATGTTAGCCCTAAGGGCAAATCATATAGTTTTGATTAATGACAAATATTGATGAGGACTAATATGTTTATATATTGTGTGATAGGATTGGTGATCGAAGAAGTATGGAGTCTGATTGCCTTCAAGCCAAAGTGCAAGAACAACTTCAATAAGCCAAAAGTGATTGAAGTTTGAAGAAGGTTGTTCAAAGATGATCTAAAGGCATTGAAGACTTGAAGTGTAGAGTATATATGCTAAATAGGTAAATCTCTATGTAAACTCTACACTTGTATGTCTTGGAGTCTATTGAATGCATAAGAGAGTATAAAATAAGTTTCTTAATTTTAAATGGCTTGGAATGAACTTTTTGATGAATGTGGTTTTCTATCTTAAAAGATTTTGAGTAAACTTTCCATGATCAAAGAAATTTGATTATTGTTTTCAAGCTTATATATGTCTAAATAAGTTATCTATACATATAAAATGTTTTCAAACTTATTGAAGTTAAGTCTTAAATGATTTTACAAAGTTTGAAAATGCTTCCAAAAAATTCGGTCGTCCGATTTTTGTAGCAAAAATGGTTACTGCTTTTCCCGAGAAATTCGGATGAAGATTCGGACGTAGTGAAAAAATTCGGTCATTCGAATTTTTCCAAAATGTGCAACAGCAACGTCCGAAAAATTCGGATGAAAAATTCGGTCATCCGAATTTTCTGAAATTAGCCATTACTAGCCATTTTATGGCTGTTAAAACTGATTTTCAAATTCTATAAAAGCTAGAAACTTGAAATCTTTTGTATGTTTTGAATCTAAGTGAACTCTAAGCATTCCAAAGCCTTTAGCAAACATTTTATGAGCTCTCTTGTGTCTTGTGCATTCAATTAATCAATCCAAAGACATCAAAGTGTGAAGGTGCAATTTTGTGTAAAACATCTACCAACAAGTGGTAACATCTACACATTCTTCTCTACTTATCTGATTGTGTTTTTCTACTAGCTCTTGCAAGGTTATCTTGATAGCATAAAACCCTTTAGGTAAGGGTGATCCTTGAAATTGTGATTCAAGGTTGTTTGTAGATATAAAACTATTGTTTGGTGAGCCTTGTTTGTAAAAGTTACTAAAAGAGGTTGTGAGTGTAAAACCATTGTGTGGTGAGCCTCTCATGTAATTTGTGAACTTGAACATATAGTGGATTGATTGAAATCCTTAAGTGTAGGCTTAAGGCAGTGGACGTAGATCTTGACGATCGAACCACTATAAATTGCTTGAGTTCTTTGCTCTTACATTCCTTTATTGCTTTGCTATCAACTGTCTTTAACTTGATACATATAATTTGTTCTTTCCTTAGACTAATAAAAGGTTTTTGTTTGCAAAAATTAGCCAAATACCTAATTCACCCCCCCCCCCCCCCGGCGCTCTTAGGTATTTCAATTGGTATCAGAGCTAGGACTTCTTTGTGTGGTTTTACAACCTATATGTTAAAAATCCTATGGCTAATATCTCAAACTTACCTTACCTAGAAGGATCTTCCGCAAATAGACCACCTTTGTTTGATGGAACAAACTACATCTTTTGGAAATCTAGAGTTAAGATATACATTTGTTCTATCAAATTTGACTTGTGGAATATTGTTGAAAAAGGTCCTTATATTCCTATGAAAATGAAAGCAGATGCAGTGACCCTAGAACCAAAGTCTACTGATGAATTTGATGAGCATGATTCAAAGAAAATGACTAAATTATCAAGCCATGAACATCTTAAGTTGTAATTTAGATGTAACTGAATATAATAGAGTTAGTGGTTGTAACTCTACTCATGATATGTGGAGATTACCCCAAATAACTCATGAAGCCACAAATCAAGTTAAAGAATCCAAACTTGCTATGCTTGTTAGAAATTATGAGTTGTTTACCATGAAACAAGTTGAAAATGTTAGTGATATGTTTACAAGGTTTACTAACATTTTTAATGGTTTAAAAGCTTATGGTAAAAGCTATACTATGGGAGAGCAAAACAGGAAAATTTTGGATGCTCTACCAAAATCTTGGCAGCCAAAGACACTTGCTATTGAGGAGCTGCTCACACATGAAATGAAGATGAAAAGATTAAATGACAAAGAAGATGAAGAAAAGGGAAGAAAAGGAGTTGTACTCAAGGCTTCAAATCACTTGAGTGAACAAGAAAAATCTTCAAGTGAAGAAGAAGATGGTAACAATGGAGAAGAGGAAATTGTCATGGCAGTTAGAAAGTTCAAGAGATTCTACAAAAAGGAATTCCTCAAGAAAGGAAGAAAGCCAACCAAGAAGAGTGGACAGTCTTCATCCTTCAAACCTCAATGTTTTGAATGCAAGAGTACAGAACACCTTGTTGCTTCTAGATCATGCCACAAAATGGTTCCTTGACAGTGGGTGTTCAAGACATATGACTGGAAATGCCTCACTTGTTAGTGAGCTTCAAGCGACAAGTAAACGCTTTGTCACATTTGGAGATAAGAAGAAAGGAAAAATACTTGGAATAGGTAACATTGGCAAAGGTTCCTTTCCTCTTATTAAACAAGTATTGCTCATTGATGGTATAAAGTATAATTTGCTTAGCATTAGTCAATTATGTGACAATGGATGTAAAGTAGAATTCAAATGTGATACTTGTACTATTCTTGATAGTGCAAGTAGCAAAACCATCTTTGTTGATAATAGAGTTGGGAATGTTTATGTGTTGATAAAACCCGTCTTTGTGATGCTTGTCAATATGGAAAGCAATCAAAAACATCTTTTAAACCAAAGAAAATGGTCTCTACTTCAAAACCTCTTGAACTAGTTCACATGGACTTATTTGGACCAATGAGGACCACTAGTCTTGGTGGTAAAAGATATGCTTATGTGATTGTAGATGATTTTTCAAGATTTACTTGGGTGCTCTTCTTAGCTCAAGAGGATGAAACATTTCATGAATTTGCAAAACTTTTTAAAAAGGTTCAAACATCTCTTGAATTTAAACTAATTTCTATTAGAAGTGACAATGGAAGAGAATTTTGCAATCAAGATTTTACAAAATATTGTGATGAATATGGTATTACTCATAATTTTTCATCTGCCAAAACATCTCAACAAAATGGTGTTGTTGAGAGGAAAAACAGAACTTTACAAGAGATTGCTAGATCAATGCTTTGTGAAAATTCTTTACCAAAATACTTTTGGACTGAAGCTGTAAATACTGCTTGCTATGTAATTAATAGAGTTTTATTAAGACCTTTCATAAGAAAAACACCTTTTGAACTTTTATTTGATAAAACTCCTTCAATTGTCTATTTTAAAGTTTTTGGTTGTAAGTGTTTTATCTTAAACACTAGTGATAATCTTGGTAAGTTTGATAGAAAATCTGATGAAGGTGTATTTCTTGTCTATTCTTCAAATAAAAAGGCATATAGAGTCTATAATAAAAGAACATTATGTGTTGAAGAAACTATACATGTAACCTTTGATTAATCTAACATTTATCTTCAAAGAAGAAGTGAAGATGATGTAGGTTCCTCAATGTTTGAAAATCAAACTCATCATCAAGTACCCACTTTGGAAGAACATGCTAAGGAAGAAGAAATAATGGAACAAGAACAAGATGGCCAACCAAGTAATGATCAAGAGCTTCCAAAGGATCTAACATATGCAAGGGGCCATCCTAAGGAGCAAATCATTGGTGATGTCTCCCAAGGAGTCAAAACAAGGCGGTACTTTATTGATAATTTTGCCCTTTTATCTCATATTGAACCTAAAAATATTGATAATGCCTTGTGTGATAATTTTTGGATCATTGCTATAGAAGAAGAGTTAAATCAGTTTGAAAGAAACAAAGTTTGGACTCTTGTTCCGAGACTTCATGATCATTCCATTATTAGTATAAAATGGGTTTTTAGAAATAAATTAAATGAACTAGGAGAAGTTATTAGAAATAAGGCTAGACTTGTAGCTCAAGGGTTCAACCAAGAAGAAGTCATTGATTATGATGAGACTTTTGCTCCAGTGGCCAGATTAGAGTCTATAAGAATGCTTTTAGCTTTTGCTTGCTTTAAAGGTTTTAAATTATTTCAAATGGATGTCAAAAATTCTTTTCTAAATGGTTTTATTGAAGAAGAGGTTTATGTAGAACCTGGTTTTATTCATGAAAAATTTCCAAATCATGTGTTTAAATTAACAAAAGCTCTATATGGATTGAAACAAGCTCCAAGAGCCTGGTATGAAAGATTGAGTGGTTTTCTTCTGTCAAAAGGTTTTACAAAAGCAAAGATGGACACAACTCTCTTCATAAGAACATCTAATAACAATGATATTTTATTTGTGCAAATTTACGTTGATGATATTATCTTTGGTGCTACTAACACAATTCTTTGTGTAGAATTTGCCAATTCTATCCAAAATGAATTTGAAATGAGCATGATGGGAGAACTGAATTTCTTTCTTGGGCTGCAAATTAAACAAGCTAAAGATGGAGTTTTCATCAATCAAGCAAAATATACCAAGGAGCTCTTGAAAAGATTTGGAATGGATCAAGCAAAAGGAATAGGTACTCCAATGAGTTCATCAACTAAACTTGACAAAGATGAAAAAGGTAAAAATGTTGATGAGAAATCCTATAGAGGTATGATTGGAAATTTACTCTATCTCACAGTAAGTAGACCAGATATTATGTTTGCTGTGTGCTTATGTGCTAGATTTCAATCTTGTCCTAAAGAATCTCATCTAATTTCCGTCAAACGTATCTTTCGTTATTTAATCGATACTCATGATTATGGTCTTGGTTTTCAAAATCTTCATCTTTTGAACTTGTTGGATATTCAGATGCTGATTATGCTGGGTGCAAGGTTGAACGTAAAAGTACAAGTGGTAATTGTCAATTTCTTGGTAGTTGCAAGCTTGTGTGTCATTATGTACTGCTGAAGCTGAATACATAGCTGCGGGTAGTTGTTGTGCACAATTATTATGGATGCAGCATACATTACTTGATTATGGTCTTAAATTTAATTGTGTACCTATACTATGTGATAATACTAGTGCTATCAATTTGAGCATAAATCTCATACAACATTCTAGAACAAAGCATATAGAGATTAAGCACCATTTTATTCGTGATCATGTGACTAAAAAGGATATATGTTTGGAATATATAAGTACAAATGATCAAATTGCTGATATATTTACAAAGCCTTTGGCTGAGGAAAGGTTTAATCACCTAAGAAAGCTCTTAGGAATTTCTAAAATTCAATTACTAATGTGTTTCTTGAAGTTTTGTGAAAACAGAAAGTTTCAGACGCAGAATTCGGAATCAACACAGAAAATTCGGTCGATCGAATTTTCTGAGTTAAAGAGACAGAGACTTTCGATCGAAAATTCGGACGCACTACAGAAAATTTGGTCGAGCTGAAGAAACAGAGACTTTCGATCGAAAATTCAAACGTAGACCGGAAAAATGGGTCGTCCGAATTTTACGGATGTAACGATTTAAATGAAAATCAAACAGTTTTCTTGATATTTCAACTTCCGAATTTCTCTCCCTTTTTAAAGCCATCTATACCCATTCACGTTTGAATCAAAATCTCTCAAAGATTTCACCATATTTACTTTGATTTGTCTTCATTTTCGAATTCCAAGCCCTAGATTTATTCTAAAAGTCACTAGTTTTCACGCATTCATATCATGGTGAGAACAAAGAGGCCAAATGTTGAAAAGGGGAAAGGGAAAGCAAAAGAAGGAGATGGAGATTCAATCATAAATCAACCAAGAAAAGTTTGAATTCCTCAAACATTGTCTGGATTTAACGGGTTTGTTTCAATCAAAGCTACTCACGAATTTGCTGAATGGAACAAAAATAACAGAAAAATTATCCCTGGGTATAAGGTGGATGTTGATAAACTATCAAACATGGATAATGTTCTGTCATTCTTTGGTGATATTGGTTGGAGTAGCTTATTATTCATTGATGAAGAATTCTATCCCACCCTCATATATGAATTCTATGCAAACCTAAAGGAAGAAAGAACTGAACTAGTAGGGGATGATTTGATTCAATGGTACTCATCTAGAGTATCCCAAGTAGACTTTGAATTTAGTGATGCTTTGATTAACAGAATTTGTGGAGTAGGTGATAGTGGGGCAAGATATTACTCAACTTCCACTCATTGTTATAATCGTGAACTCTTCACAAATGAAAGATTTGAAGAGGCATTCACTAATGGCAGGGAATTTAGATCCATTAAAGAGAAGGAAATCAGGAACTTAGATGCTAGAGGTAGGGTTTTGCATCACATGGTGACTACAATGATTGTTCCTAATTTTGGACACAAGTCATCAGTTGGAAATATGCATATGGTAATCATGTTAGCCATGCATGAACATAGGAGATTGAATTTTGGATATATAGCCTTGAAGCACATGATTACTGCAAGAAAAATTGTAACCAAGGCATTCCCATTTGGAAGGATGTTGACAAGGATTTTTAAGCATTTTCGGGTTAAACTCCCAGGAAGAGGGCAAACATTTAAGAGTGGAGAGATTTACACTAATGAAACTCTTAGGAGAATGCAGCTAGTTCTTGATGATGATGGTATATGGAGAACTAAAAGAGATACTCCTCCTAGAAGAGAGGAGATTAAAGAAGGTGAAGAAACTGAGAAAGAAGAAGATGAAGAAGAAACTCTTGCTAGAGAGATGAAGACAAAGAGAAAGCATGATACTTCAAGTGAGGGGGACCAACCTCCCACAAAAAGAAGATTATTTGAAGAAGTCCCTCAACCAAATGTTGGGACTGATCCAAGAAGTGAAGAAATAACTAGAGCTGACACCATAGTAGCTAAGGCATTCCAAAAAGCTTTGAATAATCATGTCAAGGAAATGGAGAAGATGTATAAGTTCTTCGAATCCTTTGCTCCAATGGTTCTTGGAAAACTGGATGGATTAGAAAGTAGAGTGAAGCATATTGAAGAAATTCTAAAGAGGAATACACAAAGTGGTGAAGGACCCTCTGGGCATCAGGATAAAGATGAGGATGATGAAGATAAGAAAGGCAAGAAAGAAGATGAAGATGATGACAGTGATGTTGGAGATGATGATCAAGGAGGCGGTGAAGAGAATGTGGCAAGGCAAGAAGAAGAAGAAAGTGAACCAGTTCATGAAGAGCCTCAAGAAGGAGGAAGTGAGCCCTAAGAAGATGGAAGTCAAATCGAAAAAGCAAACATTGTCTCACCTTCAACTATATCCTTCAGCCAAGGAAGAGTAAAGCATTTGGCTATCAACATCACAAGACTGAGCATTTCTTCACCCTCATCCTTTTTACTGCTTTTACTTACTTATTTCTTCTAAGCTTCATCTTATATGTTTTAAACACTCAGCTATGCTATTTGTCTTTATGCTACATTTGGTGTAATAGTGAAGCTCAATGATGAAATCTCAGTGATGAGAGCTTCGTTTAAATTGTTATATATGCTACATTATCAGTCTCATTTTCATTGATCCCATTCTTTGAGCGATGACAAAAAGGGGAGAAAATTGGATGACTGTTTGTGTGCAAAATGTTGACTGTTTGTGTGCATAATGTTGGATGTCTGTTTGTGTATTATGCTATGACTGTTTATGTGCCTTAAAGTCTGGATACATAAGTTTTGTGATTTTGCAAAGCTTTTTTGGTCATACATATTTACATTTGTATGCAAAATCACCTTTTTAAACTTGTTGCCAAAAATTTGGAAAAAATTCGGATGCATGTTCTGAAATTCGGATGCATCCATATTTTGTTACCAAAATGTGATCTTTTGTTGTTCAAACTGATTCAAATATGTTTTAATCTCTCATAATATGTTTGAACAATATTAGGAAAGCTTGCTTACAGAATTTGAAGCTTTTGATTATCTTATTTTAAAGTTTGGACTTGCTATGCAAAAAATTCGGATTCATGATATCTCTAGTGAAATGTGTTGAAATATGAGCACAATCTAAGTAGGAGCATTGTTAAACTATTACAACCATAAAACCTCTCTTAGAACTTTTTCTAAATGCTTAAATGCTATATCTTCTATCCAAGTTGTTGGAAGGAAGGAGGATAATGGAGATTGGTTGGGTAATTGGCTCATATTGAGCCTTTTATATGTCATTGTGCTAAATTGGTTATTTCTATCATTGACATCAATACTTCTTTATGCTACATTGTTTGAATCCATCACATTTTGCATCAAAGTTTGTCATCATCAAAAAGGGAGAGATTGTTAGCCCTAAGGGCAAATCATATAGTTTTGATTAATGGCAAATATTGATGAGAACTAATATGTTTATATATTGTGTGATTGGATTGGTGATCTAAGAAGTATGGAGTCTCATTGCCTTCAAGCCAAAGTGCAAGAACAACTTCAATAAGCCAAAAGTGATTGAAGTTTGAAGAAGGTTGTTCAAAGATGATCTAAAGGCATTGAAGACTTGAAGTGTAGAGTATATATGCTAAATAGGTAAATCTCTATGTAAACTCTACACTTGTATGTCTTGGAGTCTATTGAATGCATAAGAGAGCATAAAATAAGTTTCTTAATTTTAAATGGCTTGGAATGGTGAAATTTACACAAATGAAACTCTTAAGAGAATGCAATTAGTTCATGATGAGGATAATGTATGGAGGACAAAAAGAGAAACCCCTCCGAAAAGAATAGAAAGAGAGAGAATCATAGAAAGTGAAGAGGAAGAAGAAGAAGATGATGAAGAGGAAACCCTTGCTAGGGAAATGAAAACAAAAAGAAAGCATGACACCTCAAGTGAGGGGGAGCAACCTCCAACAAAAAGGAGATTATTTGAAGAAGAAAATGGAATTGGGTCTAGTAGTAAATTAGTAAGCATTAAGAAAACTTCTAAGAGAGGTATTAAAGGTCAGAAAAGATTAGCAATGCTCCCCCTTATATTGTGCTCATTTTTCAACAAGTTTGGACTTAAGATGTTGTGAATCCAAATTTTGACACATCAAGTCCGAACTGTAAAATAAGTGAAATGAAGGCTGTAAATTTTGTAAATAAGCTTTCCTAAGGTTGTTAAACATATTAGAAGAGATTAAAAAATATTTGAATCGATTTGAACAACAAAAGAGCACTTTTTGGCAACAAAATATGGATGCATCCAAATTTCAGAACATGCATCCGAATTTTGAAATTTCAAGTCCAAACTTTAAAATATGTGAGAAGAATGCTGTAATATTTGAAAATAAGCCTTCCTAAGGTTGTTCAAACATGATAAGAAGGATTAAAATAGTTTTCAAACAATTTGAACAACCGAAAAATAATTTTTGGAAAGAAAGTTTGGATACGTCCAAACTTTTGGTTTGCATCTGAATTTCAAGTCCAAACATATGAACTGTAACCTCACATATTATATCCCTTTCAATTTAAATTCCAAATGCAGAAATACAGCCAAATTTTCACATTACTCATTATTGCACATCAGTACATACATATTACACATATCAGCACATACATATTACACATATCAACACATACATAGCACACGTATCAACACATACACATATTGTAGCACATTCTTTCTCCCCCTTTTTTTCATCACTCAAAGATGGGGTAATAAAAATGAGACTAATAAGCATAATTCTGTAAATCAACTTCTTCTCCCCTTTATAGCAGCAATTAAGCTTGGGGTGATCAAAGTATCATCATTGAGCTTCAACACAACTATTATATAGGCCACATTAAAGAAAAACAGTAATAAAATTCAGAAATTTAAAGAGAAAAATAGAGAAATTGCATAAACCAAGCTAGTAATTGTTCATAAGTCATACTAAGATTATCACAAATAAATAAAAGTAGTAAATAGAGATAAGAGTAAAGATATGCTCAGTCTTTTGATGTTGATGGAGAGTCCTTTCTTGATTTCTTCTTAATTGCAACATGCTTGACTCTTCCTTGGCTGAATGTTGGATTTGATGGTGTTGCCACTTCAACTCTTGTAATTTGACTTCCTTCTAGGCTAATTCCAGCTTGCTGCATTCCTTGATCTCCTCTTTGTGACTCCACAGCTTGCTCACTGTTATCCCCTTGGTAACCATCATCATCATCATCTTCATCATCTCTATTCTTTTTCTTGAGTTCTAGAAGGCCCTTCCCCACTTTGAGTATTTTTCAACAATATTTCCTCAATGTGTTTGACTCTATTTTCTAAACCATCTAATATTCCAAGAACCATAGGAGCAAACGTTTGAAAGAATTTATACATTTTCTCCATCTCCTTGATATGGTTGTTCAAGGCTTCTTGAATTGTGTCTCCTCTCGAAATTCCTTCAGCACTAGGACCTTCTCCAACATTAGGATGTGATTGAGGAGTTGGCACTTCTTAAAAGATCTTCTTTTGGAGGGAGGTTACTTTCCCTCACTTGATGAATCATGCCTCCTATTTGTTTTCATTTCTCTTGCCCACATTTTTGCTTCATCTTCTTCTTCCTCAATCTCCTCACTTTCTTCAACTTCTACTCTTTTTGGAGGAGTTTCTCTTTTATTTCTCCATACTCCCACATCATCAAGAGTTAATTGCATTCTTCTGAGAGAGTCATTAGTATAAATTTGTCCCCTTTTGAAAGCTTGTCCCCTAACAGGAAGTTTAACTTGAAAATTCTTGTTAAAAGTCTTCCATATGGTCAAGTGTTGTTAACAGTTTTTCTAGCACCAATCATATGCTTCAGTGTCATATACCCAAAATTTAATCTCCTATGCTCATGCAAAGCAAGCATAATCACCATATGTATGTTTCCAACAAATGATTTATGTCCAAAGCTAGGGATAATCATGGTTGTTATCATATGATGCATAACTCTTCCCCTAGCATCAAAAGCTTTGGTTTCTCTTTCTCTAATGGACCTAAACTCTCTACCATTTGTGAAAGCCTCTTCAAATATTTCATTTGTAAATAGCTCTAGATTATAGCAGTGTTGTCCCAAAGAGAAATACCTTGCTCCAATATCACTCACTCCATAGATTCTATTCACTAATGCATCATTGAATTCAAAGTCTACTTGAGACACTCTAGAAGAATACCATTGAATAACAGTGTCCTCCTTTTGTTCAACTCTTTCTTCTTTAAGATTTGCATAGAATTCATATATGAGTGAGGGATAATATTCTTCATCAATAACAAGTAAATTGTTCCATCCAATATCACCAAATAAAGATAGAACATTACCCATATTTGTGAGTTTGTCAAAACCTACTCTGTTTCCAGGGATGATTTTTCTTGATTTCTTGTTCCAATCTTCGAATTCTGATGCAACCTTGATTGAGACAAATTTGTCCGCTCCAGATGATGATTGAGGAACCATAATTCTCCTTGGTTCATTGAGAATTCGTCCTCCTTCTCTATCCTTCACTTTCCCCTTTCCTTTCTCAATATTTGCTCCCTTAGTTCTCACCATAATATTTTCTTAATAGAAAAGCAGTGAAATCTGAGAAGTGTTTAGGGTTAGGAATTCAAAAATCCCAGTGTTTTGATGTGAAAATGATGAAATTACAGATTGATTTAAGTTTGGATGCAAATGGGTAGAGAGAAATTTTAAAAGAGAGAGAGTTCGAATGATAAAAATGTGAGTAACGGCTATTTTGGTCTCTTTAAAACCGCTATAACCGCAAAGTTCGGACAACCAAACTTTTTTGTCCGGGTCCTAACTTGCGTCCGAACTTCTCTATTTCTCCAGTTTTAGAAAGTTCATATGTCCGAACTTTCTGTCATGCATTCGAACATGCTTTCAAACTTTTCTGTTCAGAATTTTCTGAAGAAAGTTTAGACGTTTCATTTTCACTCAATGCATCTAAATTGTGCATCCGAATTTTCCTGTTTTTGTCACACTTAAACAAACACATTAGTAATTGAATTTTGAAATTCCTAAGAGTCTTCTTAAGTAGTTAAACCTTTGCTCAGCCAAAGGCTTGGTAATATATCATCAATTTGTTCATTTGTATTCACATAATCCAAACATATATCTCCTTTAGCTACATGATCACAAATAAAATGATGCTTAATCTCTATATGCTTTGTTCTAGAATGTTGAATGGGATTTATGCTCAAATTCATAGCACTAGTGATACTGCATCCATAATATTTGAGCACAACAACTACCAGTAGCAAAATATTCAGCTTCAGCAGTAGGCAAAGACACACATGCCAATTTTTTACTGTACCAAGACACAAGACAACTACCAAGAAATTAACAATGACCACTAGTACTGTTACGTTCAACTTTGCATCCGACAAAATCAGTATCTGAATATCCAATAAGTTCAAAAGATGAAGATTTTGAAAACCAAAGACCAAAGTCATGTGTATCAATCAAATTACGAAAAATACATTTGACAGAAATTAGATGAGATTCTTTAGGGTAAGATTGAAATCTAGCACATAAGCACACAACAAACATAATATCTGGTCTACTTGCCGTGAGATAGAGTAAACTTCCAATCATACCTCTATATGACTTCTCATCAAAGTTTTTACCTTTTTCATCTTTACCAAGTTTAGTTGATAAGCTCATTGGAGTACCTACCCTTTTGCTTGATCCATTCCAAATCTTTTCAATAGCTCCTTGGTATACTTTGCTTGATTTATGAAGACTCCATCCTTAATTTGCTTAATTTGCAGCCCAAGAAAGAAATTTAGTTCTCCCATCATACTCATTTCAAATTCATTTTGCACTGATTTGGCAAATTCTTCACAAATGGATGTGTTAGTAGCACCAAAATAATGTCATCAACATAAATTTGCACAAGTAAGATATCATTATTGCTAGAGCTTTTTATAAAAAGTGTTGTGTCCACTTTTCCTTTTGCAAATCCTTTTGAAAGAAGAAAACCACTTAATCTTTCTTACCAAGCTCTTGGAGCTTGTCTCAATCCATATAGAGCCTTGGTTAACTTGAAAACATGATTTGGAAACTTTTCATGAATAAGACCAGGTGGCTGTTCTGCATAAATCTCTTCTTCAATAAAACCATTTAGAAATGCACTTTTAACATCCATTTGAAATAGTTTAAAACCTTTAAAACAAGCAAAAGCCAAAAGTATTATTATGGATTCTAGTTTCGGTACCGAAGCAAAAATTTCATCATAATCAAAGTCTTCTTCTTGGTTGAAACCTTGAGCAACAAGCCTAGCCTTATTTCTAACAACTTCTCCTAGTTCATTTAATTTATTCCTAAATACCCATTTTGTACCAATAATGGAAGGATCATGAGGTCTTGGGACAAGAGTCCAAACTTTATTTCTTTCAAACTGATTTAACTACTCTTCCATAACAATAATCCAAAAATCATCACACAATGCATCATCAATGTTTTTAGGTTCAATATGAGATAAAAGAGAAAAGCTATCAATAAAGTACCGCCTTGTTTTAACTCCTTGGGAGACATCACCAATGATTTTCTCCTTAGGATAACCTCTTGCATATCTTAGATCCTTTGGAAGCTCTTGATCATTGCTAGGTTGACCATCTTGTTCTTGCTCTCTTATTTCTTCTTCTTTGGCATGTTCTTCCAATCTGGATGCTTGATGATGTGTTTGATTATCAATCATTGAGGAACCTACATCATCTTCATTTCTTCTTTCAAGGTAAATGTTAGACTCATCAAAGGTTACATATATGGTTTCTTCAACACATAATGTTCTTTTGTTATAAACTTTATAGGCCTTTTTATTTGATGAATACCCAAGAAATACACCTTCATCTGATTTTCTATCAAACTTTTCGATTATCACTAGTATTTAAGATAAAACACTTACAACCAAATACTTTAAAATAAACAATTGAAGGAGTTTTATCAAGTAGGAGTTCAAAAGGTGTTTTTCTTATGAAGGGTCTTAAGAGAACTCTATTCATTACATAGCAAGCAGTATTTACAACTTCAGCCCAAAAATATTTTGACAAAGAATTTTTACAAAGCATTGATCTAGCCATCTCTTGTAAGGTTCTATTTTTACTTTCAACAACACCATTTTGTTGGGGTGTTTTAGCAGCTGAAAAATTATGAGTTATACCATATTCATCACAAAATTTTGTAAAGTCTTGATTGAAAAATTCTCTTCCATTGTCACTTCTAATAGAAATCAATTTATACTCAAGAAAAGTTTGAACTTTTTTGAAAAGTTTTGCAAATTCATGAAACATTTCATCCTTTTGAGCTAAGATAATCACCCATGTAAATCTTGAAAAATCATCAACAATCACATAAGCATATCTTTTACCACCAAGACTAGTGGTCATCATCGGTCCAAACAAGTCCAAATGAACAAGTTCAAGAGGTTTTGAGGTAGAAACCATTTTCTTTTGTTTAAAGGATGTTTTTGATTGCTTTCCATATTGACAAGCATCACAAAGACGGGTTTTATCAAAATGCATTTTAGGTAATCCTCTAACTAGCTCTTGCGTGGAAAGTTTATTCAATAAATCCATGCTCACAAGACCTAATCTTCAATGTCATAAATATCCATCATTATCATGAATGGCAAGACACTTTATATTATTTGTGATAAGTTCATCAAGATATAATACATATACATTTCCAACTCTATTAGCAACAAAGATGGTTTTGCTACTTGCACTATCAAAAATAGTACAAGTGTCACATTTAAATTCTACTTTACATCCATTATCACATAGTTGACTAATACTAAGTAAATTTTACTTTAAACTATCAATAAGTAATACTTGCTTAATGAGAGGTAAAGAACCTTTACCAATGTTACCAATTCCAAGTTTTTTCCTTTCTTCTTATCACCAAATGTGACAAAACCTTCACTTGTTGCTTGAAGCTCACTAACAAGTGAGGCATTTCCTATCATGTGCCTTAAACAGCCACTGTCAAGAAACCACTTTGTCGCACTTGATCTTGAAGTAAAACGAACCTACACCAAATTTGAGAGAGTGATTTTTGGTACCCATATTTTCTTGGGTCCAAGGGGGTTAGTAAAAGTTCCTTTAACTCTCCAAATAGTTTTGACACCATTTTCTATTTTTCTTTTCACATAACATTTTGACACTTTGTGTCAATGCTTGCCACAATATGTACAACAGGTATGAGGCATAGAATTAAAAGTTTCTTTAGCTAAGAAGTTTTTATATTTTGGAGCATAACTATCATGAGTGTAACTAAGACCGTGTTTTACATATGAAGATCTTTGATAACCAAGTAATTTATTTAAATTTTCTCTTCCATTTGTAAATTTTTCAATGGATAATGTAAGATCATTAACTTTCTTTTTTAATATCTCATGATCATTAAGCATTGTTTCAAGAGAAATGACTTTTGTGCACAGCTCTTTATTTTCAAGAGATATGTTTTGTATGGTTACATTTAAAACTTCTTTTTCAAAGTTTAGGCAATTAATAGTCTCAAGAAGCTTCCCATTTTCAAAACATAACTTTGAATTCTCATTTAATAACTCATTGATTTTGGTTTTCATTTCTTTATTCCTTTTAGAAGCCTTTTTTAGTTCTTCATACATTTCAACAAGTAAATCACTAGGATCAACATCATCATCATAGTAATTAGAAATGGAAGGATAGATTGTACCTCATCATCAATTGCCATAAAGCATATGTTGGCCTTTCTTTTACTGTTATCTTCACTTTCTTGTAGATCCCAAGTTCCAGTCAGTCCTTTTCCCTTCTTGGCAAATTTCTTTTTTAATTTGTTGTCTCTTTCCCTTTCAAAAATCTTAGGACAATCAGCAACAAGATGTTCTGTGCTTTTGTGTTCAAAACATTGAGGTTTGAAGTGTTAGCCCTAAGGGAAAATCATGTAGTTATGATTAGTTTTGAATAATGGCAAACATTGATGAGGACTAATGTACTTGTATGTTGAGTGATAGGATTGATAGATTGAGAAGCATAAAGTCTCACTGCCTTGGAGTCACAATGCAAGAACAACTCAACTATGCCAAAGGTGATTGAAGATTGAAGAGTATGTTCAAGATGATTGAAGACATTGAAGACTTAGAGTGTAGAGTTCTTATGCTAAATAGGTATATTTTTCTGTAAACTCTACACTTA